>VXBO01004617.1:679713-733883 GCA_013400135.1 Rhinoptilus africanus
AAAAGAAACAAATCGTCAAAAAGAAACAAATCGTCAAAAAGAAACAAATCGTCAAAAAGAAACAAATCGTCAAAAAGAAACAAATCGTCAAAAAGAAACACTCTGGATTTCGGTTCCTATTTAAAAACCCACTGTCTGCCTCTGATAAAGCTGAAAATACTGACTTAGCTTTCTACTGACCCAGACAAAACAAAAAATGTGCTTTTCTCTAATCTAACAGAAAGAACTACATGCCACTTAAAATAACGGCAACGACTGACTGCTGCCTTCACTCCTGCAGCTACCTTCCATTACAGTAAGAAAACAGTCACTGTGTTTCAGCTTTCTGGACAAAGTGTAACAGTGGTTTTCTAAGAACAAAATATTCAAAACAAACAAAAAACCTGAGCTGTTTAAGTTAAATTAGTCATGTTGAGTCCCTCAAAACTGTTACTGACTCATTATTACTAATATAGGATAGCAGTGTATTACAGAGAACAGCCAAAATATGTAACTTCTCTAAAACTGAGACTTAAAGTCATCATGGAATCATAGAATGGTTTGAGCTGGAAGGGACCTTAAAGATCATCCAGTTCCCCCCCCCTGCCCTGGGCAGGGACACCTCCCACTAGACCAGGCTGCTCAAAGCCCCATCCAGCCTGGCCTTGAACACTTCCAGGGATGGGGCATCCACCACTTCCCTGGGCAACCTGTTACAGTGTCTCACCACCATCACAGTAAAGAATTTCTTCCTAATATCCAATCTAAATCTACATTCTTTCAGTTTAAAACCATTACTCCTTGTCCTATCAGTACTGTCCCTGATAAAAAGTCCCTCTTCATCTCTCCCGTAGGACCCCTTCAAGTACTGAAAGGCTGCTACAAGGTCTCCCTGGAGCCTTCTCTTCTCCAGGCTGAACAACCTCAACTCTCTCAGCCTGTCCTCATAGGAGAGGTGCTCCAGTCCTCTGATCATCTTCGTGGACCTCTGCTGGACTCGCTCCAACAGCTCCAACGTCCTTCTTATGTTGGGGGCCTCAAAGCTGAAGTCCATATAGAGTTAATTTGGAAGCCTATGAAACCACAATTGCAGGAAAGACATATCATACAAAAAAAGATAATACAACTTTTCTTGGAAATCCTACAAACCGCTGAAACATCTAGTTAATTCCAGAACAGGATTCCCACAGTAAATGAAATGCCACCAAAAATAGCACAAAGACCCCAAAATAGCACCAAAAAACCTGACAGAAGTAAAGCCTCCCAGGGTTTTGTTCTAAAATAGACCATAGCTTCCCTAGGTAACTCAGCCACACACAGATGATACAAATCACATTTTTAACAGCACAGAGCATCACAAACAACTGTGAATAGACAAGGTTGCCCATGTACAAGGGAAAGCAGATGGCGTTAGAGCAAAGTCCTCTGTGCTGAGGCAGACTTCACATTTGCTCAAGGCAAATACTGGAGCTCCATGGAGCAAGGAGGTAAGGTGTGTTGGGAAGCCTGCCAGCACCGAAACCCTCCCCAGATACACCCTGACTTGGGTTTTGGGGGTGAATAGGGAAGGATCTGGATTGCAGCCTAGAGCCAGCACCCCGCATTGCAGCTGGTTCTGACACCAAGCTGGAGACTGAGCGGGAATGTAGCTGAACTTCCACCCCAGCAGGGAAGGGTTTAGGACTTGCTCCCACATCGGGTCTTGATCCAAGACTCAAAGTAAATGAGAGCTAGGTCATTGTGTCTGTATTTAACGTGGGCCATAACGACCACAGATACAGTGAAAAGCAAGCTGAGTAGAGGCCATGTACAACAGATTTATGTAGACACAATTAAAGGAATCCCGACCATTTAAAATTACATACAGAAAATCTGAATCTGCATTCCTAATTCCTCCCAAACCCAAGCCAAAAAAAAAGGTAAAAAAGGTTAATTTCATTTTTTTAGCAGCACATTCTCCTGCAGCCTGTGCAACTGAGCCAGGGACATGCAAAACACCTGAAATGGAACAGACTACAGCTTTGAACTAGGATAACATTTAAAAACATGTTCAACGGGTTGAGTTCTGCCTGCTCTTCTGATTCAGGGCACAACCAGAAAAATACTGACAATTCTTTCTTTATGTAATAAAAATAAAACAAATAACAGCACAAAAAGGTAAGAGCAAACCCAAGATTTTTAAATTATTTAACAATTTTCTAAACCTAAATAAAGAAAACTACCCTGACTAAAATACTTGATTTTTTTCTAATTTAATTTGCTTTTTTAAAACCTGCCACTAAAATAACACAAGCTGTGAAATGGAAAGATACAGGATTCTGCCTTTAGCACATGAACTGAACTGGCTTAAGCTATTCTACAGAGATGGCCTAGGGAAATACAAGTAACACTAAGAACTGGATCATGAAAGATGAGAAAGGAAGAAGTCTCTACAGTGGTTTTTATTTACAGAAAAAGATCAAGAATTACAGCACTTAAAATAGCGCAGTTTGCAAATACAGACTTCCGAACTTCAACTGCTACACAGGCACGTGTGACACGGGCCAGGGGAGACACGCAAGAGACCCTTTTCTTGACTTAAACAGCCAGAACCAAGGAAGGTAGAGGGCAGGCAGGGGAAACAAAAGAGATAGGAAAATCAGTTAGCTAATGCACTGAGCTACAGCTACAACTGCGAGCCAGGACTTCTGTAACCGCTGCACGAAGCTTTTGGCAGCGAAACGAAGGATGTGAATCTAAGATCCCGTGCAGCAAAGGCAGGTAAGGACACTTCCAGGGAACACACTGGGATGAAAGAAAGGGCAAGTGCTTTCACACTGTCTGGATCACAAGCACTGAACAGAGCCAGCAGTAAAAAGAAAGATTAAAAAAAAGCAGCTGTCATTAAGGAGGAATGACAAGACGTGCTGGGACAAAACACTGGAGGAAGCACAGGCTGGATTCACTGATGAAAAGACGACAGGAGGCGGATACACACGGAGCAACGCTGCCAGAGTACAAAGCCAGAGTGGTCTGGGAAACCTGATAGCATATATCAGGGCAGAGGCTAAAAAGGAGAAATATAGGAGAAAGCTTTAGTGATCTAAAAGGCCTTTGGGAAAAAAAAAAGGCCTTTGAAAAAATCCTTTCCGAGGAGGAAAAAAAGCACGTGGAAACCATGGACTCACATCATCTCCATACCATAATATGGGCAGGAGACGTACACAAAAATACACAACACACGCAAAACTTTGGATGGGAATATAAAATTTGCAGAATCTAATTAATTCATCTATCTGGGTATCTCACAACTCACTGTGGCCCTATCTATGTTTCTACAGAAAGCGAAAGTATCCAATTAAACATCTGGTGCTGGGCTGAACACAAAGGAGAAAATTATCTTCCTAACACCCACCATGGTCTTTCAAGTCATGAGCTTCAGCTGGGGTCATAATTTCACTCTGCACCAATGCACTGTTACTGCTGATCGTATCATTACCATAACCAGCCTAAGGTTTAGGTATTTGACCAGGACACTTGCTGTGAAGAAGAATACCAGAACCAACTTCTTATACTTTTGAGTTCAAACAACTTCCTTTATACAAAATTTTAATTTGATAGAAGGAAGACACTGATCTAGCTGAAGAATAGATTTTTTTTTTTCCCTCTTTTTAATCAAGATATCTCTGCTCTTTTACTTCCAGGATAAAAATACCATGCACATGCTAATTGATTACACACTCTTGCTCAGACGTATATTCAAATCTCTTTCAGAGACATCTTCAGATCTCTCTCAGATCAGGCTGTATCAGCCCTGGCCCTGGATTACCCACCTGCAATAACGTACTTAATATCTCAAGAACTTACTCTATGTGTTTTTTTGCTCTCTACTCTGCTTATCACAAACCTAATTCCTAGTTTCTAGTTAAATCGTCACCTTTCCCTGTGGTCATTTATTTTCCAGAACAGCTTCTTTTAAAGGAGGCTTCCATTTTGAATATCCAAATTAGTTACAGCCTCCAGGTCAGCTTTATTTACTGTTTAACTTCTTCAGATCATTCTTAGCAAATTAAAAGAACCCTTGCAGAGCCTGGCTGCGCAGCATTGCTCACACACTTCAGGTGTTAGCAGACATACAGGGCTGCAGCTTCGCTCTAATGAGCATGTCCAAAGAAACATAATTTTTAAACTATTGCAATATTTTATCTATGAGAAATAACAAGGGAAGCAAGGAAACAGTTTCAGCTTTTCACACTTGGACTCTCACTAAAACGGAACTTGTTTTTCCAGCCTGGATGGCTGAACTACAGTGAAAGCTTTTGTTCTTTCCCTAAATTGCTAGTGATGATAGATGCATTCTTAGTAATAAATACCACCTAGCCATACCCAGAATTATGCCAAGTCAAGCCCATTTCTGATGTACTTTTCATAAGAGAAGAGCAAAACCAGGTTATCAAGCCCTCCTGCCCCACTGGACACAGAGCGTACACCCTCCCTCATCACACTTCAGAAGCTCAGCCGCCTTCCCTTTACAGCTCCCGTAGCTGTCACGTTATTTCAGTTCTCTCCATCTTTTTATCTTCCTCCAGTCCTTACATCAAGCTCTTTTGTACTTCTGACCTCTCTGACACCGACTTCTTCTTGTTATCCAACATGAATAACGCAAGGAGGAGAGGCAAAGGGCTTCTGTCACATTACTTTTCCTTTTTTTTGGTTTCCTAAAAGCCTGTTCTACCTTGTCTAGCTCTTACAAATTTTGACTTCCTGGAGGAAATGTCCAAATCCATTCCTTCTACATACAGGGCTTCTATATGAAGCCAAATGATCTCCAGCTAGTGCAGTTCAGCATCTCTGTGTTGCCTCCTGTTTTTTGGGAACCCTCTTCACACATTCATGAGACTTGGATGAACAGCAGAAACTGCTGACGTGGAGCTGGAGGCTTCACACCCCACAGGGGACCTGCATCTATGAGGAGATCCCTTTTACCCCCCACAGCCTCCATCTGGTCAGCGGGGAGGACAGGGAGAACAGCTGATCCGGTCCCTGCTGGGAAAGGGCAGCCCGCAGGTGGTCAGCAGGACCCTCACATCAGGAGAGGGCAAGGTAAACACCTCTGGAATTACGGTAAAGGAGATTAGGTGGAGTCTATTAAAGGGATTAAGCCCTGTCCTGAAGATCACCAAGGCTCAGCCTGTCTGTTCCGCTTCTATTAGTGAGTGACATTGTAATGCGTTTGGGTGGACCTCTTTGAAATACTCGTCAATCATTTCCACACGCAGGGGAGGAGGAAGGGAGGCAGCATACATCCTCTGGAAAAATCACCATTTTCAGAAGAACAAACATTGCATCTGTTTCAAAAACTATATATCTTACAATGATAAATAATAACAAATGTAAACTTCCATTAGCTTTCTTCTATTTATGTATTTAAAGGACTGTAAACTATGTCCCTCCATCTTACAGAGATGCTTAAATTGCAGCAAATTGTTAGAAACTAATCAGGGCTACAAGATACCAATTCATTACACTGGCTAAAATACAAGCACTAATCCCTAACGGCTATCTGGCAAGAATGTAAACTTCATTAACTTCATGTTTTGCTTAGGGCTTGCATGAAATTAAATATTGATTGTCTTGCCACTTAATACAATGTAAGGATGATATGTGTGTATTGGAGAAGCATATAAATATTTAGTACAGAAGTAATCAAATGCCAAGCAAAGTCAGACTATCACTTTTTTAGGTTGCTTTTGGGTTTTTTTCCTCAAAGAACCAAAGCAGCACTCAAGGCGTGCTAAATGGGAGGAATGACACAGGTATTAACACGTACACCCTCAACAACTTTTATTTCACATTTGTTTTGTTTTTAAAGTGAGGGGTACTCTTTAGTTTTTAGGACTTTGGTTCTGTGCTGAAAGTATGACTGCAGGACTCACACCACTGTCTGCTCGGGGAAAGGGAAGATATTACATGGGTTTAATTTCTCAAAAAAGATTTTCTCACTGCTTTGTACATGTTTCTGCAATTCAACTTTTGCCCTCTGGTTCAACCAATTTCCCAGGCTTTGTTAACCTCACTTTTGGGGTGAAAGGAATCAGAAGTGGTTATTGTTTACTCCACTTGCTATATTTCTGCAGTAGAGATTTTAATTTGGAGGGCATAAGGAAAAGTGTAACAATAAATTGTTGTGTGGTCCATGAAACAAAGTCCGTCGTAGCAACCTTGCCCAACGAGACCAAAGCTGACTTTATCCTCCAGGTGACGTATTAAAATTGACTTCATTCCACCATGCCTGCCAATTTGGATATTGCACTTGCTGACACAAAAACCATAAAAAGCATATGCTAGTTAGTTAGATGAATTATAAAGATTTTGAAAACATCACTTAGAAAGGAGCTTGAACACACTTTCACTTGAGGGATTTGCTACTTCTCTGCAAAAATCTGCAATTTCCAGATTTTCCAAACATAGCTCTTTGCGGCTGTAAAGCACTGCAACAGAGAGTTGGGGGATATGAGGACATCATACAAATAACTAGAATACTCTCCTTCCTGTGACTTTGATATTTTTGCTATGACATGAGGGCTGGAATAGTGAAGTCACTTTGTTCCATCTTTTTACTGTGGTTTGATACCGGATGAATAAAATCTAAGTGTCAATAACTTGGGGTAGTTCAAATAAAAGAAAAAGAGGATTTTCTTTTCCCATGGCTAAATTACTTGTTTGAGGTAAAAGATAGGACATAAAACAAAATTTCCTGAAATTGTTAGTTAGGAAAGGCAGAATAGTTATTGTTGTTTTTCTGTAACTAAAATACTTTGCCCTACTGAACTATGTGCACGTTGTAGAGCTACAGTCTCCATTCACAGTGTTATCTAATGGTATCTTTTGCCAAAGTGCCTAGCACCTTTTCCTGCACGTCCCCTTTGATGCACATTGTCCCCCAAGGAAAGCACTCCAGGGGTAAGAGATGACATTACCAAGAAAAGGAAAATTAAAGACATACTGACTAAGGCAGGGAATTTGCAGTGCCTTTGCAATTACTCCTTGTCAACCTCCCTCAAAGCAAGTGAATGTATTTGGAGCTTCCGCATTTCAGACACCGCTAATCTGAGAAAAATGATTTACACTCTGCCTTGTAACAGACAGCCCAAGGCAATTTGCTTTCTGCCTATTTTAGGCATATCAGGGAATGCATCTGGCATGTTGGCCAGTTGTTTACTCTTACTGCTTGTTTTGGGAAGAAGGTTGTCTTATGACAGTTCAAGGCAGTTACAAAAACTTTAATCTGTGAAGCTGATAACCACCATCTGATTTTTTTTTTTATGTGTTTTTTTTCCCAAAACAGAAGGAAGCTACCCCTCACCTGGGCTTTTGGATGCCTTGTACAGAGAGAGTCAGGAAGAGGTGTTTAACAGATTGTGGCCGCCACTTTCCCCAAAGCAGGAAAGCCTCCTTCGACAACATCTACCAGACACGGTGTCCTGATATGATGTTGAATGATAACAACTGATGGCATGCTTGCACTCTACAGTGGACAGATTTATAACACTCTTTTCCTCAAACATAAATAACACATCTATGCTCCTTCCTCCCCAGCCTATTCCCGCCCTGGCAGAGCAGCCCCCGGATAGCAAAGCATCCCTGTATGTGCACACCTGATTCCTTCAGCGCTGTCTCTCTCACAACGGATGGTGCTGCTCAGGCTTTTATTTCATCTTTCATCTGTCACCCGTTTTGTGGCTTGGCAGGCATGACTGGTGTCTCAGGTAGGTTCAGAGCCATGTTTTCACAAAATGCTGCCCAGACATATAGCATGTGACAGATAAGGCATTATCTTGCCAAACCCAGATCGCAGAAGACATCGTGATTCCCCCAAAACAGAAGGAGATTTGTTACAGCTACCATGCAGCTTAGCATGAAGAAGTTACCAAATTAAATTTTTGGCACACGCTGCTTTCTCAAGTGTAAACTAATTTTTGTTAGAATGAGAACGCACTTAAAATTTATAATGAATCTGTACTCTTGAAAGAAGTTTGTTCTGCTGCTGACTTTGTCAGGCAGCGAAGTTACCCAGCAGTGGCCTGAAAGCAAACAACGAGGCTTCCTACAACTCCTAACTGGAGGACAGAACAGGGGTTATTACAGCTGTAAAGCACTGGTAAGCCTACAGAGTGTGCTTCCATAGCACATCGCAGAATCAGCTGCATAAACCAAAGGCATATTTCCTCAACAGTACAAAACCAAGAAAGTTGATAAACATCCCCAAGATCCACTTAAGATAATTGTTTATCCAATGTATTCCAATAGTATTTTGTTGTGTGTTTTCTTCCTTATTTTCAAATTGTAGATGCTATATGGTCTTAAAAATGCCCATTTTTTTATATTAAGAGTACTATGGAAACAAGCACATAATATTAAAGAAAATTGTGAGAAGATTTTTGTTTTTCTTCTTCCAATGTGATAAAATAGCAAGTATCTCCATAATCACAGTCATTTTCCTGGGACAAGCCTTTCCAGTTTCTCTGCATTGGTTTCTTCAGAAGTCTTCTTCAGAACTTCTTCATAAGTTTTCCATCCCTCTGTAGGAATGCAGGAATTAGTAAGGAAGGAGAAGCAACAGTCACATTACTTTTCCTTTTCTGTGTTTCCTAAAATCCTGTCCTACTTTATCCAGCTCTTTACAAACCTTGACTTCCAGAAGGAAATGTCCAAATCCATTCCTTCTACATAAAACATTGGCAATTACCTAACGTACACAACATGTAGTAAAATCATTTTGATTGATGAAATATTTCCCTAAGTGCTACTGCAGGACAGAATGAAACATTTCTCTGTGCCACAGTACGAGGAATCCACTTAGTTACCTCTGCCAGGAGCTGACATCACCGTCACTCGCACCACACTGTACTTGGAGGCTGCACCTCACAAACCCACCCACAGCTGCCATGTTGTACTACTTCATGAAACAGCTCGTGGACTTCAGCAGGGTATTTTTCACAAGAAGCGCTAATCAGTGTAAGCCTGACTATAAAACTTGTTGTGCATCATCACATTCCTCACTAACACCAGTGCAGACACTGAAACGCTCAACATTATCTTCACTGGAGCTCCCTAAAGGCTCTGCTCGACCCCATGGAAGTAAATGCTCTTCCCACTTCATGACTGAGAACTGCATCCCATTCAGCTCACAACTTTGCCTACCTCCAATCCCACTGCCTCCAGCTTGATAACATTTATGCTCAGATTTGCCACCTACCTACACACTCCACAAAAGCAGGGTCACAAAGATGGCAAAGAAGATGGGGGCTTTCAGTAGATAAGGAAGAAAGAAATAATTTTCTTCCAAATGCAATGACTGAATGGTCTTGTGATTAAATGGACTGTTTGCTTTCACGAGTGCTGAGACACGCTAGTATCGGTGTAATCAAGCCATCCAGACTGATTTTCCTCTACGCTTTCCTCTTCTGTACTTCTGTTAAGAGTAGTTTTGAATCTTATGCCTGGGTTACACCTTCCCTTAGCAGCTGTCCTTAGTATCTTGGGTGAAAGGTAGCGTGGCATAGGATAAATGTCCAATACAAGGATGACAGGGCATGCCGTAAGCACCATGGTGTTTGTAATGTCTTGCTGAGGGGTTTGACAGGAAAGAAAGGACTGGAAGGTAGCACTAGCAAGGAAAATCAGCTAGTTTGGAGGAGAATACTTGTTTCCAAGAGAGGTAAAGAAGGAAAAAACTCACATGACCAAGGAGCCCCAAGCAATTTTGCTTTCAAGACCATGGTGAGTAAATAAGCTATAAAGGAGTGTCATGTACAAGTGATCAGGCAGCCACTTTAGTTTAGTCCTTGAGACTGACATGAACTATACACACATAAAGAAATTTTCAGTAGATAAACCCTTGGCCCAGTTTATCCTCACTGGCTTTCTGAGACCATTCTCTTTTCAGTACCACCCCAAACAACTCCTTCATTCCCACCAGTACCTCACCAGAACATTTGAAGAATTGTAAGGATGAGCTCCAGAGAAGGCTTAATGGCAATAAACCCTGCACCTATCTGTGCACTCACAGGGCACGACAATGCTTGTACTTGTTCCCCTAGACAAGAAGCAACGCACACAGCATTAAGCTCTTGAGTGGCTGTCAAAGATGATGCCTCCCTGGCACTTTTTTAATTTTAGGCTGTGATGTTACGCAAGTCCTACAGCTACCGAAGTGATTCTGTGTAAAAAGGCTTCAATAACGTTAGTGTTCAGAAAAACAGGAAAAATTCAACAAGTTTTAATGTACCTATTTTTATACCCAATGGTATGTCAAGACATAAGTGAGACAAAATCTCAGGTTTTGTAAAAGCAACTTGAAAGGATTTTAGAGGAATCATCCTATTGCTAGGAAAACTTCATGGATGGTCCTTTCTGAACAGCCTATGGCTGTAAGAAAAGCACAAATCTGCCTCAGAAGGGTGAAGCTGGCCCATGAGCTGCCCCAAATGAGGCAGAGCACAGCTGCACTGGGGCTGGTAACACAGGGACTGAGCAGTCTCCGATCAGGCCATGTCCTCCATGCTCACACCCAGCTCAGACAATGTCCCCTGGCATGATAGCACCGTTTTGGGGGAGTCCAGGGTTCCCCCACAGTTGCCTTCATGCAGCATGAGGCCTCCTTTCTCATACCAGCTGGGAGGTGCCTTGATGTCTTTCTCCAGTGTCCCTCAGAAAGGCAGCAGTGCAAGGGAATGGCACCTCCTCAGGCCTCCAAACAACTCCCCCACAGGTGGACCCTCCAGCACCACACACACAATGTCTCTCCACCAGTTGAGGCTGTTGGCACATTCACCCCCTTTCATGCACACCTGGGTTTTATATTTATATAGTGTACAGCTGCAAATTACACCAATTAAGCTTTAGAAGAGGAAATCATAGCCAAAAGGAGATAAGAACTTCAAAACAAAAGCAGCCTAACTGGGGGTTGCTCCTGAAAAGAGCCAAGGAAAGCCTTCTTTTGCAACAGTTTCATTAACCACCACTAAAGAGCTAGGCAATCTATTGGTGATGCTCTGAAAAAGTACTATATGGGCAATGTAAGCACCAGTAACAGTCAAAGACTGCCTCCTTATCAGAGCCAAGTAAAATTATTGCATTTATTTATGTAATTAAAAAATAAGTTCTTCAGCATAAAGTGAATTCTTCCATTGGTATCTGGCTTTCATGGAAAACACAAACCTGAAAATATTGAGTACTTCAAACTGCTGTCACATTATTCTTATACAAGAGACTACAAATGCTTTACAACTGTGTTATCTTCTATGAACTGAACCACTTCACTGGGTGGACTATAAATCCAACATGCCCTCTGGGCACATGAGTTTACCACACAGGGGGTGAGATCCTCAAACACCTGTAAGAGGTATAATCTGAACAGGGATCCAGTCTATAAAAAAAGAACAGGATTATGAAATATCAGACTTCGAACACCCATGTAATATGGATCCTTAACAAACAATAATATCTTCTTGTTGTTTTAAAAAAAGCATAAAGCTTATTATAGAAAAAACCCTACAATTTTAACTGCAAAGAAACTCCTTGACAGGGAGGGATACCACTCAGATGATTTCTGTTTCATTCTGGGCGTTATACTTTCGTCCTATATGGATTTAGTATCCATCCTCACCTCTAAATTGCTATCACTGAGGATGAGGTTCTCCAAAATCAGAGAATCATCAAACTGCAGAAATGAAGAGAGATATTGATGTTGAACATCATCGAATGTCATCCAGCGCCAGTTCCCATTTCGTGTCTCTCCTGTGCAAGTCTTGTCAGGCTGCTGAGAAGGGACAGCTACAATAAGAGATGCCCGTGGCAAGTACATGAGCCTCCCTGCCTGCTTCTGCCACACTACAGCATCCCACGCTGACCCAGCTTGGGCTTGAGCAGTGCAGAGGCCTCCCTTCCCTGGTTTTGGTGCACATTCCCTCTGTCTATACAACTGTAATCGGCCAGCAGACAAAGGTGCCAGCAGACAGCACTCAATAATGTGTCATGTAGTTCCTGGGACCTCCAGATCTAACAAAACCCATGGCAGACTGCACAGGACTTGGTTGGAGAAGCTTTACCTTTCCTGTTAATGAGGAACATGTGCACAACTCTGTATGCAATCTTTGTTAATGTAATACTCAGAAACCACCCTGTCAAGATAAGGTCCAAGAGAAACAAAATCATTGTTATAATCTAGTTTTCATCTCGGCCAATTTATCCTCCAAGCCTCCTGTTCTCCAGGCAGTATTCTCTTTATTACACATTGCCCAAAAGGGAGGGAAAAAAATGTAAACAAAAAAAATGAGTGACCTCTGAGGTTGCCAATTTGTTCCACATCTCCCTTACTCTGCAACACCTGACTGGCCTGAGTGCATGTCCCTCAGTCTGAATTCCACAGATCCATCATCCCAAAGAGCGGCAGGACAGGAGGGAAAAGAAAAATAGAGAAGTTCTCTATTCCAGCTGCTGCTGACAAAAAGTGAGCTGTGAAGCCACCAGAAGAACGATAGGACACAGAAGAGGAGGGTACAGTATATGTTCCACTTATTCTGGCTTTCTGTTCAGTGGTCCAGCACTGCCTCCTGCACATAGTAACAATCAAACGTGCATTTCTGGACTGAAACGAGTAGGTAAATGCACAACAAAACAAACATAGTTTTTGGTTAAAACCACAGAGACACTCTTGGTAGGGAGAACTGGATTTAAAAATTATTCTGCCTAAGATTTAGCTACTACACCAGAATAAATATTCTCAAGGACTCCAAGGGGACATTTTCTTCTGAGCAGCTCTCCAATCTCTATGAACAAGGGAGCTATTCCAACACACCACGTCTGTCTAGGAACTATTTAATAATTTGGGAGAGGTTTGAAAAGGTCTAGAGGAGTCAGAAGAGTATCTCCAATTATTTTTCAAGAGGGCTCACATGCTGAAGTCACTTAAGATCCACCTTTATGAAAAAGCCAAACAGGTACATTATTAGCAGGTATCTGAGGCTAAACATTTTAAATAAAGTGGATGCAATACGGGTCAGAAATCAGTTGCACAAGCTTAGATTAATTAAAAGCTAAAACTTCAACACATGAAAGAAGTTCAAAATACAGAGTGGAACTAAATTGATAAAAGTCTCCAAACTTTAAGCTCACTGGGAAGTATACTGTAGATCCTGCACATCAACAAGCCTAGGATGCTTGAAACTTAAGAACATTCAGGAAGTGTTTGACCATGAATATGTACCTTTGTTAGGAGAACAACATATAAAAGGCTACGATTTTTTATTTCTTCCCCCATCTCTGTGGCACCATTATAAAAAAAAAAAAATTTAAACAATTACATTCAAAATTTCAGACACTTTTTTCTGTATTCTTTTAAATAGCAGATTCAAAATGTGAGATAAAAGTTCCACTAAATGCCAAGACAGACACAGTGTAACCAAAGTACATTATTATCCTGAGAAAGGTTACTCAAAAGTGTTAGCACTGGAACAGATTTTGCTACTGTTAAAGGTCACAGACATATTTTCTAATAGTTTCCACTGGAATAAGGTAGGGCCATTTTGGTAACTGCTCCGCAACAGCAAAATAGATAGAACTTACTGAATAAACAGTAAAATCATAAGAACAGTTGGGTATTTTTTTATCTCACTGAGTTAATATTTTGTGTATACACTGATATCATATATTTACACAGCTAACAAATTACATCTGTAGCAGTTACAAAGCTACAAGGATTAGTCATCAAAATCAATTCTATCGCTACCAATCTCTATAAATATTAATGTTCCACACTAAACTACTTAATCTGCCACAGGGATTCAAAATCATTTCATCTTCACAGAACACTTTACTTTACTCCTCAAATTTCCATGATGACTACCTTGCCCGGTTTATAAAAGGAATTAGTGCAGTTCCACAAAATTAATAGTGTGAATCATCCAAGTGTGATCAAAAGACACCATGCTTTCCCCTCTCTGATTTTATAGTGGCCTTTTTTTTTTATGGGAAGCAGAACACAATAGTTTAATCTTGCAAAGACAAATTCTGCACCGGTTGTGGGGGGGGGTGGGGGGGTGGAATTAATTATCATGTAATCATTCATACAGTAACTTTGACTATAAGCCCCAGTGCAGAACCAAGGGAGAACAGGAGAACCATACGTCCACATACCCCAGTGAGGCAGGACCTCTCGGGGAAGGTATCCTGGGGCACAACCCACCCACCCATCCTTCCTTCCTCTGTGTCCTACCAGGGGTGTTCCAAAGCACTTACCACAGCTGCCACTCCACAGAAAGCAGCTGATGCAGGGAGAGATGAGGGCCAAGCCCTTCAAAGGCAGTGGCAGCTGTCATTCATTGATTTTAAGCAGCAGCAGGTGCTCAACTCTGGGGACCTGGGCAACCCAGATCCCCTCAGGAGCACACTGCAGAGCTGGAGTTCTAATTCACATTGAAGCCACAGTGCAGGGTCACTCCTCCTCTGACCTTACGATGCAAAACTCCAAAGACGCTTGCTAATTAATACTGAGCTTCCTGGAAATGGAGAATAAATTTTTAAAATGTGGTACAAATGTATTCTCCATCTGCAACTTTCACCACAAGTCACTCCACAGAAGCTGGAAGTTTTTCCATGTGTTTTCAAGGAATAATAACCTGGTTGCCCTCAGCTTTACAGTGATCTCATTGCTAAAAACATTTCAAACAGACAACCCAAAGTCTTTCTCCTTTACTGTCAAATGTAACAGAAGTAGCCAAGAACCCGCAAGCTTTACAAACCCATAAAATCACATTTGGCTTTCACTATGGAACAAAAATAGAACCAAATCAGAGGTTCCTCATAGTCCATGGGAGCTTCAACCAAGGAATGAGCACAGGCTGCAGGCTTTGCCCAGTTTTTGACAGATCTCAGTTCACAGCAAAAGTAAAATAGTCTGATGGTTATTGAGTTTGATCTTCTACATAAAACTAGCCTCCATTTTCACTACAACTTTCTTGGCTGAACAACTTTAATCTAACGTGCAGCATATTATTTAGAATCCCATCCAATTTAAATAAACACTCCAAGCAACTGAGGATTTATCACATCATTGATAATCAGTTCCACTGCTTCACCGCATTCACGGTTAAAATATGTTTTTTCCCCCCTTGATTGAGTTTTGCTGACTAACACGGAACCACAGGAGGAAAAGAACCCACCCAGGATCAGAGATGTTCTCCTTGTGGAGGCAGTTATACCCTACAATCAAATGTTTTCTTTTTTTATGAAGGAGCCAATCTGTTTAGTTTAAATTCTCATTATAAAAACATGTTTTTCCTAAATTCTCTGGAGTTAATTCCCCATATAGAGTGGTCTACGAATCTTGTTCTTAATTAAACAATGCTTTTCTTGTACTTTGCATGCTTTCCTAATTATCTTTTTCCTTTTTTTTCCCTTTTTTTTTTAAGATGAATTGCTTTGATGTCTGAAGCAAAGTCAATGATACAGTGAGAACATTTCATATAAGCTCTCCGCTTTCCCAAGCTTTGAGCATCAGTATTAGTATCTGTCTCTGAAATTTTTATTCCAGACAAGAAAGAAAGAAAATTATTTTTAAAAAAAAAGCCTCAGGATGAAAGTAACACTGTTAATTAGATACGAAAGAGTAAATTACTTTTTTGTGACAAATTTTCTGACAATGACAGTTACAACAAAGCAATCCTTTTATCACCAGCAGTTATTTAATATCTGTATGAAGCAACAGGTGAACCCACTCCCCTTCAGAGACCTGAGGCTCCCAAAATAGAAGTAGTATAAACTCCATGCAGTGCTGTAGAGGGTAGCTGGGGACACGCCAAGGTCTTTGTGATGGGACTGTGTGTGCACCTGAGAAGCGTTAGTAGGAGCTGTCAGTCTGACCACATGCTCCACAAAACTGCAAAAACATACTCATCGACAGGAGAAATCCAAGGGCAGAGGGAAGGGACCATCAAGATCAACAGAGGACAGCCCATGCAGGCTGGCACCAAGCTCTGCAGCTGACACCAGAGCATGAGACAGAAGGGAGAAAAGTCAACCTGCTAAAATCACAGGGAAAGTGCCTACAATAAGACACAACGTGGGACATGGACCACGATGACCATCTAAGCTGCCTGCCCACACAGCACCGGCCCTCACGCCTTAACTTGGGATCGATCTCTGTCACACAGCAAACCCTTTGAAACCCCTAAAAGACGGGGAGTTTCCCATATTGTGTGTATCTGTTCTCCACTCCCTCCTTAAAAGGATCTTCCGATGGTCTGATTTAAGAGAAGGTTGCCCATCCCTTACACAGTATGACAGGGGATACCAGCATCTCTGCGTAATTCACAGAGCAATAAGTGTTCCATGTGGGTTTTTCCCTCTTCACTTCCTTAGTTTCTTTATGGTGGCTGAGTTTGGACGTGTCCATACCCACTCTTTGACCAGTAGCTGTGAAATGCCTCCCTGGCCAGGGATCTGTATGATGCCTGCCATAATGCCCACAAAACTTGGAAACAAAACAAACGCTTGCACATGAACACAAGTATTTAATCAGTACTAAAATAGAAACAAGGGCCTAAACAGCACATAGGCACGAGCCCCAGGTGTCAGTCCTTAACCTCTTTCACAGAACACGGCTCAGCTACAGATCCAGTGAATAGCCACGTGCAGAAATACGAGCGATAACTGTGGCATGAAACAACCCTCCCCAGCTTCGCTTCGCATGGAGACAGCAACAACAATAAAAATCTGTGAATGTTTTAAAAACCTGTCAAATCACTGCAGCGCAATACATACAAAATATCCACTGTACACTCCAGGACTTCAATATGTACCAACACTTCCAGCATGCATTTTTTACTTTATAAAGTAAAAGTAGCCTGATTTTGCAAAGCGCAGAGTACCTGCTGCTCCTACTGATAATGGCAGCAATAACTTCCCAGCAGCAATGGGGGAGGAAGCCCTATCTCCGGCACGCAACTGTACTAGCTTGCCAGCAGGTGCCTAACTTTATGTGGCTGGACCTGAATACTTTGCAACAGCTTCCTGGAGATAACCCAGAAAAAAAAAAAATTAAATAGCAGCATGCTTTTTTCAAGAATGGTTTTCATAATGTTCCTGGAAACTGAATGAATGCGAAAATATTTTAAAAGCCTAAACAGAATAACCCTTCAACTTCAAATTATCTTTGGAACCTCAATTCTGTGTACATCAGACACAATGGGGCAGGGTTTTCTTTTCTTTTTCCTCTTTTTTTTTTTTAAAGGCCTAACACTGAGCAGTGTTCAAGCAGGATTTATTGTTCAGGGCAACACTAGACCTTGTCTTGCAGTCCTTGCTGCAAATTCCACCATTGAGAACAGAAGCTGGGAAAAGGAGGAGGCAAATTTAACTTAATGTTATTGCTTTCCGAGGACTGTACCCCTTTTCTAGGCTACAATTCCGCAAGCACTTAAATGGATGCTTATTTTCAGTTGTGCCAGCCATCTCACTACAAGCAATAGAAAGTACAGAAAGTAACCAGCAGGTTTTTTGGGCTGGGTTTAGGGAGAATGGGGTTTGTTTGCTTGTTTTTTAAATAGATTTCCATTTTTTTTCATTCTCACCTGAAAGAGACAGGTGATCTTTATCCCTCACCTGCTCTGGGGAGAGCCACTTCTAAACCAGTACCAGCGTTGAGGCAATTGGAACTACTGGAGATTTATACAGGAACTTATGAGGCCAGATTCGGACCCAAAACAGAGAGCTGTAACCTGAACCGCTGCAGCTTTCTGCTGGGATAAGAATTAATCAATGAGCAGCTAGCAAAAAGAAACTACCTACTCCTGCTCCCCCACATCTAGTCCGCAGGACAATTCTCCTCCTTGGCAGTCATATCAGCAGGGAGAAAAAGAACATTTTAGTCCTATGGCTGAAGCGAGGGTGAGTAGTCAGTGAAAAGCCATTTGTTCAAATATGGCTGGAACTTTTTTTTTAATGATCTCAAAAGAATGTTAAAATTTTGTGGCTAAACTGTCTAGACCAGATTTGAGCTATAAAATATTCCATTTAGTAGAGAAAATGCACACAGAAGTGACTGCACACCCAAACAGGATAGTTTTCCAAACTGTGGGCAAAAGAAAACACTTGTCTCTTTGTGTTAGTTTTTGCTTCTTCTATTTGTCCATTCCCTTAGACCATTTGCAACGTCTTCTGTGTTCTACACTAGACTCACTATTGAAAGCCTGATGACAAATGATACCAGCTCATATAAGCTGAAGTTTCAACTCAATTTCTGGCTCTCTGACCCTGATCCCTTGTCCCTAAACCAGAATATACTCAGCTATAGTGTTTTCCAGGGACTTCACAGGTCTCTAGAAGAGCCTCCGGCCATGGTGTTCGTATTGCCCGACTGTTGGGCCTGTATCAGATGATTTCTTCTTCTCAGAAAACCTAACTAAATAAGCGGTGCAAGGAATTCGAGAATCACAAATATTAGTTCTCAAAAGGGACACGCTTCTTTCCTCCCTGTGCACACCCAGGCTGGACTCGAAGCCCCAGGCCTCAGAGCCTCCATGCACAGGGAAGACACCTGCAGAGAAATCGGCAGCATCAGGGAAACCAACGCAATGCTCAAAGTCTCTGGCTTCTAGTCTGCATTGGAGTAGCCTCAGGTTTTTCCACCCAAAGGTCAATGTTTCTAGTGGAACAGAAATTGCCAGTTCTGGCCAACTCTGAAGATAGGCATTGGAAAAAAATACCTTGTAAGCTATAAGCGTCTTTTGCTCCAACCATAAGACGTTATTTCTGTGCAGATGTAGCCCTGGCTATGCATGTTTTTCTCTTCCCATTAAGTTTAGGGCAACTTTGAACAAAACCTGATGTAGGAACCTCTAAGTCATCTAGTTCCTGGAAGGCTTGGGAACATGAGCAGCAGAGAGGAGAGATTATCCATGTTCCCCATAAGGAAAGAGTCGCTGCATGTCTTAGCCCTCATTATACACCAGAGATTCAGCATTTCATGGAGGAGATGCCGACAGGTAAGACAAAAGAAAGATGTTAAGAAACAGAGCTCCTAGCAGAAAATCAGTAACTGCATCAGCAAGCTTCCCCATGATCCTGCTGGTAACAGGAAAGTGGATTCTGCTGTTCCAAGTGGCTTTTTATCCATCTGAATATAAGGGACATAAAAGTTATTTCTCAAATGGTGTACCAGGTTCAAACTATGAACAGATTAGTCCTGAGGTAGAAACTGTACCAGCTAAGGTCTTAGACTCCATATGACAAAGAATTAAAACATGCACCTGCTCGCACACATCAACATCAACTGCTACTGAGTGGAGATCTTCCATATGCTATTCTTAGATGCTGGTGACTATGGCGGCCTGCCAAAGAACAGGCCTATTGTTCAGTGCCTTGCAGGGCTGCTCAGATAACAGATGTCTTGCCATAAGTACCAGCGATCTCTTTGAAAGAGAGAATACCCTCATGGAGATCTGCAGCTTTCCAAGTCCCCTAAATTACTTCTAAATGTATCTATACACAGTATGACAGGGTTTTTTTTTAATTAAGATATCCATCTGAGCCTTGCAGGAGATCTCAGTGCTGTATGCTAGCAGTACAAAAAACAGAAGTGTGACAAATAATTGTCATTAAAGCATAAGGACTGTGAAAAACGCCAGTACCCTATAGTTTACATCCAAGGATATCCGGGTGGAAGCTCACATGAGAAGATCTGGCAATGACACTGCCCACAGCAGCAAACATTCAATACAGTCTTTGCCAGGGTCTTCTTAACACAGGAGCAACACACCAGTCAAAAGGCGGGTGGGAGGCTGCAGGGCTGGTTTGCAGCTGAGGAGCCCCCTCCCTGGCAGGTCTCCTCCGAGCCCTGGGCACTGCACACCTGATGCTGGGGCTGCCAACCAGCTCTGCCCTTCTCTCATGCCCCTGCTCATCGGGCACATCCATCATTGGCCAGCAGACCTACCGGTGGTGTGCAACTCACTGCGCCCTCATGGGCCACCAGCTCTGGAGAGGAGATGGAGGAGCAGGACAGCATGGTTAATACTGCCCCAGGAAGACTGAGGAAACATACTGCAAGTGCAAAAAAGACCCTGAATTTTTCCTTGCAGTTGTCAGCTAGTCAGTAGAAAAAATGGCCTGTGTGATAACATATTTCTGTCACCATCCCCATAACAGGGATGACAGAGTTAACTTTGCAAAGCTGAGCGATCCACTAAAAGATATGCCTACCTGTGCCTTCATCTGGTCCTGTGAAATAAACTGCATTAAAAACCAAACCCAAATCGTTCACAGAGCACAGTGAGATAAATCAGAGCTGACTAGACAAGAGCGGCTGCTTGACAGAGGGGCAGCAGAAATAATCAAGCAGAAGCAGCAACCATAGAGCCCTCAGCTGGTGCCAGGGCAACAGCTGATGAACCATGCCCTTCACTCGCACTGCTGAGTACCTTTCACTACAGGAGTTTCACTGAAGCTGGTGGGACTACCCGCAGAGCAAGGTGCTGCCAAGCAGTCTCGTACCCTGGCTGTGTAGGACACTCATTTATATACCTGAGACACCTGCACTGGGGGTAGGATGTAGTAACAGACTGCTGAGGCAAGGAGAGGAGTTAAACCTGCCTTCCAGCTCCATGCCAATCATGCCTGAATCCAGAATACACTTATCTTTTCTGTTAGAGGTGTTTTCCCCTCTTTTACTCTCTTCTGTCCCTAACTCCAACAGAGGTTTTTGTGAGTCTGGGATAAAATTCTGACAAGATTCAGTATGATATTTCACAGATCAAAAGTGAGCTGTAACAAAATACGCTCTGTATTTGGCTTTTAAAAATAAAGTCAGTTAAGGTTAGTGTTCCAGAAAGGTATTTCCTTTACAGCCATTAAAATTAAAATGGCAATGCATTAAACACATGGGAAGTCACAATGAAGCTTCCTGTAAGTTCTTATGAGAAAGTCTATAACACATCAAATAATTCAACAGTAACCTCCACATGGAATTCAAAACTAGCATTAGCTCTTAAAAGAGCCAAGCCCGATGAGAGGCTCAGAAAGCAGCAACAAAACCTTAATAGATTGTTGAGGGACAGCCCAGAAATCTGTGATCTATTATGGCCACCAGCCCTCCCAGGACGTTGATGCCATCTTTCCCACCTTTTTTTTCTCATCAGCTTAATAAAAGCCCTTAGGACAGGGATGGATATATCTTTCATACATCAAAGTGCTGCCACAGGAGAGCCCCAGATGTCAGCCAGAGATGCACACCCTGCCTCTGTTCAAACCCTCCAAGGACTTGAAGGCGTCAGCAGGCTGGAGGCTGAGCAAAGGTCCCCTTTGAGCCAGCCAACTGTGGCATGCAATGCCTGCTGCTTAAGGAGCCCAGGAAAGTCATGCAAAGCTTTTCCACCTTGTAAGCAGCCTGGTGGACATCAACCATCCCAATGTCATCGCAGAGGAGACCTATAAAGGCAGTGCATGCATCCATAGGCAGCACAGGGAACAAGCAAGACAGCTGGAGTCTGGGAAGTGCACTAACTGGAAAGGTATATTTTATTTGTGATGTTGATCTCTCTAATTGCGACAACATCTCTCCAACAGTCTGAATCACTAAATATCTATCTCCATAGACCAAGTCCCAACACAGATACACATCCAGCCCCAAGGGCAGCGCAGGATTCATTTGTTTAAAGCAAGAGCCAGGGCCAGAATCTGCCCTATAATTTGTTTTGTCTCCAGCTTCCTCTTGTTACACACCTGTGGCCTGTTAAACTAACTGCAGTCCTTCCCCCTCCCTCTTCCTCCGGGCATCTGGGGATTCAGACCATAGCAGTGTCAAATAAATCTTGCCTCTGCCTCGGCAGCAGATGGCTGGATGCTGCCTCTACCTCCTGCTTCCCTCGGAAGCACCTGAGCCACATGGCACAGGAGCCTCTGCACTGCCCAGGCCCTCCTTATGCCACATCTGCCATGGAGCCGCAGGAGCCAGGGATTTGGAAGGTGGCTTCCCAGGCTTTCTACTCCACAAGGAAATGCTGCAAGCCTCATGCTTGCTCACAGGCAGCCCTTGCAAAACTTCTAGCCCCATTTCTCAAAAGTTGCAAACGTTTCACTCACAGTGTTTGCCAGAGGGGTTGGAAGAGGGGCTGGGAGAAAGAGGAGCCCTGAAGCAACCGTAAGCAAACCCCCAGCACTCCTCTGCTGCTGCCTGGCCAAAGCCATCTTCTTCCCTGGCAGTCCATGTCTGTTTGGCTTGGTCCCCACTAACATCAAATGACAGCATCGTGCCCAAGCCTTGCTTTCTGTAGAAGAGGAAGGCAGGTAGTGGAGAGAAAGCCAAGCGTGATGCTGGTTCTGAGACCCCGTCTATCTCAGGACAGGATGGGTGATAATAGAAAGATGTCCCCAAGCAGACACCGTGCAGCGAAGCCGGCCAAGCTCCATGTGCAACCGTCCCTCCAGCCGCTCACCCGAGTCTGGATGCCATCCCGCTGGGGTGCGCCTCGCACACCTCAGCACCCACTGAGAGCTACAGGCTGGTAAGAGCCCCTGCTCTCCTCAGTTCTCCTCACCCTTCTCAATATGCCATGGTTTTTGTCCAGCACCAGCTCACAGAGCTGCTCAACAAGACAAGGATCTCAGCTCTTGTACAATGAAAAGAGGACACCAATAGGGCTCTCTAGGGAAAGCTTGAAAATACAGCTACAGCTTGAAGACTTCAGAGCCAAACATGTATTTAGGCCCCTAGGTGCCCAGTGGAAAACATTCAGGTGTGCAGATGCCTCAGAAAATCAAACTTCAGGAGCCAGAAGAAAAAAAAAAAGCTACTATTCAAAATCATATTAACTGCACAGAGGCAAAGATGATCCTTTGGAAACCAGGCAACCAACTCAGACAGCCCAAAGCACAGCAGGGTGCCTGGTGGGCAGCTGCCGCCCCTGTGCTGCCTCCAGCCGCATGCCTTGAACATCGCATGGCACTGAGGAAAATCCAGCAATGCAAAGATCTCCACCTTGGCATCCAGCTCTAGGTGGAGAAGGAGCAGGGGAAGACAGTCAGAGAAAAAAAACCACAAAGAATTTAGGAAAAATAAGGGAAAGAAATGATATGACACAGCTTAGTCTTAAATGTAGTGTCCTTTTTCCCCTTCCTCCATCTCTGCCATAAGCAGACACTGTCAAATGACAATGAAATTGCCAATGAGCATCTCGAGGCCTCTCTGTCAGTTGTCATCACAAGACTGTTTGCACTGGAGGCAGAATAAGGGACACAACAGGGCAGACACACACTTTGGCCTCCCTCTGTGCCAAGCAAGAACTGAAGAACAAAACCCAAAAGGCACATGCAAAAAAACAGATAATAGGCAAATGCCGGATTTATTATTAACTAGGTCTTTATCTTCTGCTGTGATTCTTTAAGAGGCTCAAAAACAACAACAAAAAAGCTGTTATTTCTGCTGTGACTACCCTATGTGCTCATGTAGTGCCTGCACAATGGGGCTTATTAGAAGGGGTTGCCCAAAACAAAGTTAATTAATTGTCATCACCATGAGGGTCTGCAGGATAGATGCAGCGATTAGGAAAGAAAATAATAGAAACTTTCCATTTTGGTGCATGCTGAGCGTATGTTTTTCCTCAAGAGTTACAATACACACCCGTGAGTCAGGATGTCTAGGGATTATCCTCAACTTTTTATTGCCGATGCTGTCTGAAAGGAGCAGGCTGCTTCGCTGCTCCGCAACTCCCCTGGTTCCTTGCAACAAGACAGCAAATGCTACTTATCAAGATCAGAACATGTTAACACATTCTGAAATCCCCTAGGGCCATTTAAAAGAAAAAAGTGTTGTAAACCAGGACTTGGGGCAGTTCCTTTTACCAGACTTACAAAAGAACCTCAATAAATTGTATAACGGAGCTTTTCAATAATCTAGTCCCTTTTTAGCCACCTACACTAAATCTGAGCATTTGGAAAAGTGAAGGAAGAGAGAACAAGAGAACTCAAATCCTGCTGCCGAAATCCTGAAATAAAGAACAAATGCCTAAACCCTTCTTAAAAAAATGTTTCCTTCATATGTCACATTTCCATACTTGCTACTTGGAAAAAGTTCCTTAGATGAACTCTAAGCAATCCCTGTCAATCATTCATTAGAAGAGTATCTTGAATCATCTTTTTGCAAGTTGAAGACAGTCTGTCTCATGGTTCTGAACAACATTTTAAACTAAATTTACAAGAACTGTCTCAGAAACAAGTAACATCTCACACTAATGTAGGTTTAACAAATTCAGAGTCAACAAAAACTTCTTTATGTAAATGTTGTGGGCTGTAAATGACTTTCTAAAAAGTTTTGGAAAAGAAAGGAAGGTTTAATGCAAGAAAATTCAAAACTTAAACCAGCAAATCTTGTTAGGAGTACTCTAATGTTTAATAAACTGTGCACTTAGAAAGCTATCAATAAGTCAAGGACACATTGTGAACCTCAAATAAACCAGCTATTGATTTCAAGACAATTCCATTTAGGCAAAGCAAATAAAAAAACTATTGCAACTGTAAGTCATCTATACCTTTATTCCACAGACACTTAGACTTTTGAAGGTCATGTGTGGGGGAGAAGTGCTGTTCAAGTTACAAACGAGCTGGAGAACAGTTGGAAGCACTTCAGTCTAAATACTGGAGCCCTGCAAGGCAGTGTCAGGCCAGGTAAAATGTCATCTTTGCAAAATACTGTTATGGTTCAGACAAACCTTTGTTTCAGTTCCTGATCAGAGCACATCATCCTTCACAAGCAGAATCCAGCCTTCTTTCAATGCTTCACCACAGTTATTTTGATGAAACAGAAAAGTCTGAATCTGCTATCTTGACTAGCTAAAGAGAACAGGGGCAGCATCTGTATTATTCATTCCTGTTTAAAACACACTGTCCTGCAGTAAAACATTTAAGGTATGCTATTCTGCCTCACTAAATGCCTCCCAGGCAGATGCTTGACACATTTTCCCTCACGCTGCCCATGCTCAGATGCAAAACTACCCTAAAGATTTCGTGAACAGCCATGGAAAACAAGATTCATGATAAAATGCTCTGACCAGCAAAGTGCTGACACTCCTTCCCTGAGCTACAAGTGTCCAAATGTGGGGCTGGGAATCCAGATCTGGCTGTTCCCTGAGCCCCAGCCAGCCCTGCCCTATAGCCCTGCACTGTGCTGTAACCCGTGGCGATGCTACTATGAAATAGTATCACATAGTTTAAAATGAAGATTAGCAATGCCATTCCAGTGTAGCTAGGAAAAACACGAATTACAGCAACAGAAAGCAAGCAGAAGCCTCAGAAATTATGTTTAAATCCATCATCACACACACACACCCCCCGCAGCCTCCAGTGACGCACAGAGAGCCTGGAGCACAGACCTACCAAACTGCTACCAACATGCCAGGTGCCACTCAACGTGACTTTTTCACATTTAAGCACACACACGCTTAGACTTCCAGTAGAGTAAGTTTCTATCATTCACTGTTGTGCTAATGTAAGTACTAAATAAAAAAGAATTTAATAAGCTGTAAGCAGGGGGAGATAACATATGCAGATCTGATTGCAGAGTCTTAGTAAGAAGGAATAGCAGAGGATTTTATTTCAGAGCTATCCGAAAGAAAAAGAATTATTGTGAAGGAACTGAACTCTCAGCATCTTCCTCCCACAAAATTATTCATCTCTTTTTGCTCAAAAGCTAAACTACTTGAACTGGGCCGTGTAATTGCAGTGGCTCATGTCAGCTGCCTGCCCCCACCCTACCATCTCTGCTCCCCAGCCAGGCTACGCATCCAGCAACTACCACAGGCTCCTGCAATGCTCAGCCTTCCCCAGCAAGAGGGTGGCCTTGTATGTACACGCAGCCTTACCAGGGAACTTGCCTTAGAGGGCAACGTAAAAACACTGCAGCAGCTCTTCCAAATAGGGACAGCTGTGGTGTGGTTTGGAAAGTTTCATGTAATAGACAAAAAATATACATGAACAGCAGATTTAAAATCAGGAGAGAACACTTTGAAGATACAGCAAAGCATTATTTAGTTTGACACAAAATTCGACTTCGTTGACCCTATATTAGAGACCCCTGTGTAAATGCACAGTAAGCCACTGGTGAATGGGGATCCTCTATTTACACGGCTCACATGCAAGTCTAACACTCGAGGATGGAGGAGAGCAGGGTTATGACTGCAATGTCACACCGCCAAACAAGTGGAAGTAGACCTTCTAGTTAAACAAAGCGAGGGACTAGCAAAAAAGCTCCTATGAGAAAATTCTTGACTTTTAACTAAAACAAGAGAGTAAATAGAAGAAACTGACACAGGAGGAGGCTCCTCAGACCATCAGAGATTAAAAACAAGTAAAACTATCAAACAGAGATAGGTACTGTAGAAAAAGTAATCTACTTATGCTGGCATTCTAAATAAGGGAAAAGAAACTCAGTCGAAATACCCCGAGGTGTGGTGGCTAAAGGGATACAGCACCAGAGATGAATCAGGGGAGACGCATTTGCTGCCTGACTCCACACTGAACCCTAATGCGACCGCGAGCGAGCTACTTCGTTTCTGTGCCAGGACACCCTTCCCCAGTCCTGACAGCTGAAACAATACACATTTTGACTTAGTTCTTGCCTCAAACCACATGAGCATACATTTCCTAGGATACCAGGACTTCTGCAATAAAAATACTTCTAAATATGTATTTGCCTTTTACTGATATAAACCGGTATCTATGGTCTGGCTCTCACTTTGCATTCCCGTTAGAAATACAGGAGTTACTTTTCCACCCAGGAAAAAGAAAACATATAGTGAGTCACTAGGCAGGGGATGAGTCAGTCTGCTTCAGATGCTCTAGCCTTGTTGATGACAAGTGACAAAACCCCTCTGCAGCCTGAACCCTGGAGTCTCCTCCTCACACCCGCACAGCCCACAGCAAAGGAGGCAGGAGCCCACACCGCGCTGCAGGGCTGTCGGAGCCATCACCTCCCACTGCAGTCTGGGGACTGGGAACGCCCCTCACCCCCAGGAGTCCACAAGTGAAATCATGCAGGGATCACGAAAAGCCATAGCGAATTTGAAAAGTTGACTTAAGAAATCTAAATTTCCATTGGAAGGACCAAAATACCCCGAATGGAGCTACCAAGTTATGAGAAGACATCTTGCTGGTTTTCTAAAAAGAAGTTAGTAGCACATGTCACTGCATTCGAACAAAGCCTGATAAAAAACAACATAGAAAAACAATTATATTGCCTCTGTCTTGCACAGAGCAACTCTCTGCCTGAAGTTTTTCAAATTAATTTCACTTTGTTAAAGTGCTTCAAAGATACATGCTTCCATGACCAAAAGTAACCACTGATGTTTTGTTTAAAACATGATGGGTAATTTACAGTACCACGCTTCAAACACGCTTGGCACAAATTACTAGCAAAAAATGAAAGAGATGAACAGCAACTAGGAAAAAAAAAGCAACATACACACCAAGCTTTATCCGCTATTTGCCATGGTATTTCATACATATGACCTTTTCCAAGTTCTATCATGCCAACCAGGTCGTATTTCGGCGCAACAGTGACAATAAGCAGTCTTCTGTTACAGCTACGTACAGATACTGAGAACTGCCATCAACTTTAAAGAAGTTTTGTCCCACTATACGGTCTACGATCAGAGAGAGCACTGCAAGGTCAAGATAACACAGAGACACGTGCTTGCAAGATGATCATCTGCTTGCAGAAGCCCCAGTCATGGGGTGGGGGCAGAAGCACTGCCCTAAGGAGTGGCCTCCAGGCAGAAGAAGTGGCCTCTCTGCTCCAAACCACTTTCACAGAAGGAGGATCTATCAGATAACAGCATCTTCTTTTAGATTAGGTCACTTTAAAAAGGTTGAACGAAAATACTGAGTTAAACTGTCTTTCTTACTTTCCCTCCTTCTGAAAAGTAGTTAATGTTACGGCTTGTTTTACCTTGTTCAACTTAACAACTGATTTCAAGCGTATAATGCTTTTATACAGCAGCTAATGTCTCATGGGCACATCCTAGTGGGAAGAACAATGTGCTGTTATTATAGCAATGGCCCTTGGATCAGGCTGCTGGAAGGAGAGACTTCTGACCGACTTTAATTGGAACAGACTGCAAGGAAAGACTCAGCACAGCATCTGAATTCTCGGCCACAGCCAGTAGCTCAAACTGGTTTTAGCCACAGATGCAGCCAAGTGCTTGTTTAGCTAACTTTATTAGGGAATGGCAGCGGTTTGTTACCACAGGAGAGATTTAGAGCAAAAACCTACTGTCAGAAACCTAACAAAATCTTTGAGATTTTTGCACGTTTTCAGGATATGCTTTAGTCTATGCCAACCTCCTGCCTTGCATCTGGAGGATCCCCAAAAGAATGCATGATTTGGCCAAAGAACACCATTAGCAACATCAACATGGACTTGCACCATTGTCTTGTGGTATTTTAGACTTTTGGAAAGTCTAAAAAGTTCTCAAAAATATTACAACACTGTGTGAAAGACACAAGAAAAGGAACAACTATCCCTTATTTATGTGTAATGTATTTTGTGGCATACAGATCTAAGACATGGTTTCCATCAGCCTTTGCAGTATGGAACTGAACTGTCTAATTGTGTTTTCTCTTCAGGCACATAGACTGTAAAACAAAACAACAGAGATCCAAAATGCAACGTTATCTTTCAAGGTATAACCCATATATTTGTCAGGTGGAATAAAGTGATCATGAATCTCATAGGGCCTGGGTGTTGGGGTTTTTTTTTCTTGAAGGCATGACTTGCAGGTCAATTACTCCAGGTAGTTGTGCTCAGGACAGATCACTGTTTTGTGCTACTGCAGAGAGCCATATTGTTTATTTCGTATAAGATCTCATACAAATGCCAAACTTCAAAATATTTTTTCTTCTTTCTTTGCAAAAGTTCACCTAGTGGTTTTAAATTTATTCATACCCAATATACATGTATTTGCCCATCCTTTTTAACTTTAATCAATCTCCCTTGTCTTGTGCCATTTTCATCAGAGCACTTGCAGACAGCAGTCTCCTCACCAGAGTGAAGCACTTACAGCTAACACTGAAGGAAAGACCCAGACACTTCATATCAAGAACTCAGCTGTTCCAACAAGGACGCAAATGGAATCAGCTGTCATCGGTCTTCTTGTGATGCTCTAAGCTGGGGACCCATAAAGCAGTCCTCGTGCAGCTGCTTTTGACCTGAGAATCAATGGTGCAGAAGGTTTGTCCTGCAGCCAGATGCCAAGCTTTGGAAACCACCCTCACTCTCTACACCGAGGAAAACCCAAAATTTTATGATATAGATAAGTAAGGTCCAGTATTTTAAGACTCCACTCCCACATGAGGCACACTCTCAATGCAAACGCCACATACAAGTTTTGAGCAAAGCAAAGAGCCCTCTTCATTTGAGCATTAGTACTTGGTTTCTGCAAACAGTTCTCTGCCACAAGTTGCAAACTGGAAACAAAACCAGGTGACCTCCCACCCCACTGAATACACTCAGCAACTTGCAGGTATGTGACCCAAATTCCTTCTTTGTTTTCTACCATCCAACAGCAATGGATGAGTTAGGAACTGTTGGGCAGTCATTAATAATTAGCTGGAGGCGGGGAAGGAGGGATGTAGCCTTTCTTGTTATGCTCTGCTACAGTTTGGTCTTTACCTAAATACTAGTCAATGGATTATTTAAAAAAAAAAATCAGAATTGAAGTGTCTTTAATATACTACTATCAAATATTGGTCAATTAATTTTTTAAAAATATCAGAACTGAGACGTCTTTAAAATACTACTATCAGGGTATTGATTCACCTACACGTCTTTATCTGTTTACAAGGAGATACACAGCAGATCTGAAAGAATGAACCTTTGTTTGACAAACAGGTCTCTGTTAGCCATTCCCTCAAGCTTTCATTCATTTTAAAGGTGTATGCTTCACACTGACACTCAGCCTTGAAGACGTTAATTATTATTGGTGTTTCATTGCCCTTCAGGTGTTCCACAGTGAACCCTGATAAAATCTGTCATGTGCTTTATTATGACTGCAAAGCCTGCCAGAAGTAGGGTTGATTTGGGGTTTTATTTTAACCATTCAGTGCTCTCAGGGTGCATACCTGGTTGACACACCTTTGAATTCACCTGACTGTTCCACCCACACAGCTTTATCTTGGCCACTTTAATTTGCTCTGACTGATACAGCCAAAGATTGTGCCGATCACCACAAGTCTCCAAAGGTTCCTTGGTGAATCAGCTTTTACCATGTAGCTTTTCCCTGCAAAAGGAGACATGAAAGGCTCCACAGCTGGATCCAACATCTGCTGCTGCTGGTCTAAGCAGAACCACAGCAAGTAGCTCTGGCAGGCTGTCACTGCTCCTTGCCGCAAAGCCTTTCTTCATTTACTCCTGACAAGTGCTCTGGCCAGTATAAATTTACCAATCTGTAAAGGGTTTCAGCACCTCTTTCAGCAACAACTTTGGGGATGTTACTGTCATTCTCCTTCTCATCTCCTCCACACCGTTTACTGCTTCTTTGTGCTTTATTCAAATTTTCTACTGCCACTTTTTCTGGGGACTTTTAAAGGAGGCCCTGTTTAGTTTGGCTCATTTGCCACCTCTCACTCCACATCCACACAGTCATTGCTTATCTGTACTAACATCTGCACAGTTGAAAACTATTTACTGTAACTATCATTCCTACAATACTAGCTTAACAAATAAGTATGCCAGCAGCCTTTTCTGCTTTGTAGGATTTGAAATCTACTCTTTATTTCAGCATTAAATTGCCACCCTAACAAAACATCTATTAGCCTTTTGCTGTTGGTTTCCTTTACAGATTTCAATTTCCATTTCATTTTCATCTTCAACATTTTCACTTTCTGCAACCCCTGTCTATGAAAGGATTAACAAATATGCCAAGTGTTTTGGAGAGATGGTCTAAATTTCTCGAAGTGGACAGTCCTGCTTCTCTTGTGTTTTTTGGAATCCTGTTTGCAAGGAGCATTCCAGCATCTCTGGCTGATACCCATTACACTGCCCATCACCTTCCACACCTCACTCTGAGGGTCATGGCTGAGCTTCAGTGCCTAGTAATGGGCAACAGGAGCAAAACAGGCTAGGTTTGGGAATAATAATAGTCTGTACAAAGTCATACTGATCTGGTCGTCTGCTCTAGAACATAATCATATTTGAAATGTAGCTCAAAGCTATAAGTTCTTCATCTCTTCTCCATCTCTACATGGTTGGGGTTTTTTTGTGGAAAGCATAAAGGTACTTCCTCTGCACAATAATCACCTAATTTCTCCAGATATATAATATGAAATAGATTTTTTTATATATATATATCACTTTATCAGGTCCTAGCAATCAACATTTAACTTCTCCAAGAATTACACTTACTTGTTTTTTCTTAATCACCTGCACAACCTTTTAGTGCAGCTACATCTTATTGCTCTAAGAACCAACTTTTTATGCTTTTCCTTTAAAAAGTATTTTCTAAGATCATGGAATCACCAGTTCTGCTGAGGCACAGTCAATCCCTTTGCCCATCTGTCTAGGACAAGGGTGACACTTGTTTCTGAGAAAGAAAGACCATACAACCCCCGCCACAAGGCGAGCATGACCAAAGACCTATTGAACCTAAGGCTCAAAACACAACCACAATTCTTAGGAGCAAAAAGCTTTACAGAAGAAGTCTGCCTTCAAAATTCCCTTCTCCCATTCACCATCCCCACGTACATCCATAACACTATTAGAAATCTGTAAAGGAAATAATATTTGTGAAAAATGAAGTTCCTTGCTTCAGTACCACGTTGCTCCAGCAGTGTAGAAAAAAGGACAAAGTGTGCCAACGCCAATGAATTTCAGATTTTTCCATATGCAGTCCTTGAGGTTTTCCAGTAAGCATGCAGACCCTTAAGAAGTTTCAGATTTGGTCCAACAGCACATACAAACTTGCTTACTTTAAATCACTTTTTGGCTCTTTCAAAGCTGCCTAGAGCTCCAGGCAACTATGAATGCAATGCTGGAAACCACTGTGCATGAACAGCTATTACCAGACACTGCTGTAGATCCCACATGGTGTTGATCCATTCATCAGCTGAACTCGGATATTGCCAAATTACACCAAAACAAAACAAAACAAAAAATCACATAATAGACACTTAAGGCATAAAAAGGATGAGTTACAACTGGTTGCTGTGATCACATACCCACAGAGAGGGGTGGGGAAAGAACAGAAGAAGAAATACATAAATACAAAAAGGACATGTTGTACATGTAAATACAACATAAATTAAGCTTCCAGCTCATTGCGTTAGCACTAACCTATATTCAAATAACGTCCTAAACTTCATCATAAGCACTAGATGCAGCAGGAAAAGCATGGCATGTTGAAACAACATGTTTATAAAGGGAGCACCCTAATTTGCCAACCAATACTTTATACTCATTGTTACAAATTAGCATTAATGCCCTGCATCCCCTCAGCCAGCATAAAGCACACGCCGAATTTATTTTAGTGTTGTTCATGTATTTATATTAGATACAGAAGCTGCATGCACCATTCACCAGTAAAATTAACATGGATTACATTCTAGTTCTTCATCTCAACATCATTCAGTGTCATCTATTTTACATCAACTTAGAAGAGGTTTCAGGTTTCCTACTAACAAAATAAAACAAAAATACATCATAGCACCACGCAAAAGTGCAAAATATAGAGACACAGGCAAATGTTTCCAGCATGAGGCCCTCTCTCGGTAATCCTGGATTATTCAACAGTTTAAACTACTAGTTTTTCAGCCCTCTTATGGTCAGACAGTGCTTGATGCTGTCCAGACACCAAAACAAATGCTATTCTAATGATTCAAACCCAACCTCTTTCCTGTCTGCAAGAAAACATGCAAGGAGGCATCTCGCACTTGACTGGCTGGCTTACAAGGGAGTCCTCAATTCAAGTTTGTAAGCGTTCTTCAGAGACAAGGGTTCAAATTAGGTCTCGCTCTGCTACCAGGTTTCCCACTGCACAGCGATCCTAATATAAGCACAGCTGTATCCAACAGCACAACATATAAGCAGAAGCAAAGGATGCAGACAAGCGGGTGGACCGAGAAGCGCTCAGCATGGACCAGGATGACTCAGTGGGTGATCTCTAAGATTCACGTAGTTAGACAAGTAAACAAGGGTGCCTGGGGTGGAGGACTGGTTGTCGCCCCAGAAGGGCGGATTTTGTATTAAGTAAATAATACGTATGACTGCCATTCGGTTAGAGGTCTAAGAACTCATTAGCATTTAGCAAATATTTTGCATATGAAATTCTCTGATTTCCCAGATGATGGGCTACATTCCAATCTTAATACATCAGTCATGGAGCCTGAAAAGTGTAATCAAGCCAGGCTAATGACAGTAAACAGCAAAGCAAAAGGCAGAGCCCAGAACTGAGCTGCCAAGCACTTTGAACTTTCCCATGAAGAACTGATGATTTCAGATGCTGTAGGTCAACCAGCTGATAATGATCCTATAAAGCCATGCTATAAAAAATGATTGTTGTAGTTTAGTAGCAAAACCACAAGAAAGTTTTCTTTTGATTTGTTCTTAAATAAAGAGTTTATCAGAATTTCCCCAAAAAAAACTCATAAGATTTTTCCTCTCATTTTACTGATTTTTTTCTAGCACAAAGTAGATACGAAAGCAAGAAACCATTAAACTGTTCATTGAAGACAGTAACTAAAGGTGCTGGAGGGAAATGGCTTCACCACTAGGATATAAAGTCACTTTGGCTGACCCTCTTGGTCAAGCAGGACAGCTCTGCAAGATGGAGAGGACACCAATCCCAAGCAACCCCACAGCTCAGTGCCACAGGCTCCTTTCTGAAAAATGGGGAGTCACAGTTTAATTCCTGTACCTCGCTGGGAGCTACCTGACAAACACTAATTCCTCATCTCAGCTGGATAAAACCAGACAGGATTCTCCACTTCAGTTTCCTTAAGCAAACTAGTTGGTAGGTTGTCAGAAAGCACAGAGCTTGCAAATCTGGTGAGAAGGAAGAAACAGGTTTCAAAACCTGTTGTACGTATGTTGTTCAGATATTTCTCTGTATTCAGGTAAACTACTAACTGAATTTGGAAATAGTTTACAGGGATTCCAAAGCTGCTTTTGACAGTGCAACTTTTCACTACTTAAAGTTTTACCCACATCACCTTCTGTGATAAAACCACTGGTGGGTGGCTGAGCAATAGCTGACTTCTATGAAATGCAAGGCCAGAGAGAATGATGGGAATATAAATAAGGGTCCAGAGAAAAGGGCAAAGAATAGAAAAGCAATATATCCTTTGAAAATAATCTAGTTTGCAGCAGGAGATAGGAGAAAAAAAAAGATTCAGAAAAGCAATAGGTCACTGAGAATGAAAAGTTGAATAAAGACAGAAAAAGGTCATTTTAAATAATTTTTAATGGAAGCTTTTTTAACACTAACAGAGGAAGCTGAGTGGAAATACTGAAGTGTTTTAGATAGGGAAAGAGTCTAGTGATTAAATAAAACAAAATACCAAAGCCAAAGGATTTGACTCACTGTGGAGTCACGCCTGATCGAAAACGTTTAATTAAGACTCTGGGGCTAGTTCAAAGCCACCAGGGACAGTTTTAAACAAAACCCTCTAACTTTTCCTAGAACCACCAAAAATGACATGTTGTTAGGGGCATGTTGGAGGTGCAGAGAGCTTACACTGAGCTTGGAATAAAAAATTAAAGAAAAATAAAAGAAAACCATTTTCATTTCATCTGTTTCCACATAATAAAGTGTTCCCTGGAAGCCTCTGCTTGACAGCAGAACCTTAAGCAGATCAAACCTACACAGATCCTCTTGGCTTTCAATGCGTTTTGTGCCCAAGGGAGATGTAAAGGTGACCCAGAACCAGCACAGTTTCTGCACCAACTCCACATCCAAAGCTTCTGTCCTTCACAAAATATAGGAAATTTTGCATTTACGCAATTACATCATCTCATCCTTGCTGAGAGAGCTTCCAAAACGCAGGAGCAGCGATAAAATTTGGATCACTAATGAAGAAAAATCGCTTTCTGAGCTCTTTGGATCCTGCCAAAAAGAGACACATCCGTTATTGCCAAATGTTTCCTTCTTTGCAATTTCTAAACAGACGTGCCTCTTCACTGTACTGATCTTTAACCAGCTCTATTACAGTCTACTGAAGACTTATTGGAAAGGGAAAATAGAAGGAAGGAACTTATTAAAAGCAGACAGTAAACCTGCTTCTTGCTGAAACTCATCAGCTCTGATGGAGCTAGGGTAAGGCCACGCTGACAGCTCACTGAAAGGTCCATCCAGATGCAACTTTGCACGGTGTCAGTGGCTCCCACCGAACTGCCTGTTGGCACCCGCGCCTCGCACACCCCACTGACTCACGGGCCCAAGGCATTTAACTTACTACTTAGTAGTTGTTGACTACTTGGGATGCACACATGGACACACACACACACACCCCAAAAATAAAAAGTTTTCTGATTAACTGCCTCATGAAGTGCCAGAGCTAGCAGAGCAATGGAGTGGGGAGCAGGCTGGACCAGGGCAAAGCCAACTGTACGGAGGTGACATGCAGTGGATGACAAAGATAATTAATGTAAGAAACACAAAGAGTTCAGGTGAATGAACAGACTCCCTCTTCTCATGCACATTTAACTGGTTTTTACCCTCAATTCTTTCCAGAGCATTTCCCTGCACCCTTGACTTGTGACCTCCTGACAGTCCCCTTCTGTTTGTCCTCACCTCCCGCCTGTCACATCGTACGCCCACACCGCAGAACCTGTGGTACATCACACAGGTGAGGAAAGGCAAGAAGATGATGATACGTGATGAGTGGGTTTTCCCCCATGTCCAAGAAGGACAGAAGACTCCCATCTCCCCTTCAGCTCTGCCAATCACTTTTGAAAGCTGTGTTTGTAACGGTGATTTAAAGGTGTAACTTACAGTTCCAGCTGTGTCTGTAAGCATGTTTCTAAAAACACTTCTCTGCATTGGCTTTTCCTCACTGTATCAGCCATAAGCACATTAGCTCTATGCATTGATGCAGCAGCAGCTAAAAATGACTATATCCTGCCAAAGCTGCCATCCTCTTGAGGCTAACAAATCCTCTCCCTGAGAGAAGGCAGCACGTCCTCACTCACAAATGCTACAACTTCAAACACGGGCAAAGCTGTCTCCTTCAAACATTCATCTTTTCATTCCACAGCAATGTTTCTCTTTTGCCAGAGGTCTCTGTGCCACTTTCACTTCTTTATTCTTCCGGAGGTCTCTTCTCATAATGCTTACAAGTACACAAACAGCTTCACCTTCATCTTCAATGAGTCTTTTGAGCCTCAAAGACTGGAGATTTTCAGTACAATGGTGTATTTTGCACTTGAAGTTACAGTATGCAACAAAAACCCACTTTAAAACAAGACCCTTCAGTCTGACCCTCAAGCTTGAAAAGAAGAGATGTTTAGGCTTTGATCCTCAATCCCAACTCACAAGTCAGCTTTGGAACTGGATCTAAAATCATCAAGGACCAATCTCAGAATCAATTTCAAACATGACCCAAATCGTCAGTCTTGCATTAAGATCTGCTCTGCAGAGATTAACACTGTATAAATTGACATCAATTTAAATTCTCTGAGATCTAACTTTTTACAGCCAGATCACTTAAACTTTTCACTTAAACTCCAGTTAAGGTTTGGCTTCACTAGAACTCCAAGCTCCAAATTAAGCTCTTTGATGCCATAAAATCTTTCAGACTAACATAAATCAGGAGAATTTTTTGGGTACTATATGAAGATATAACAAGAAGCATTTGTTTTTCCACATCAGTGATGTATCTGTTTTCTCTTCTTGCCTCCTTTCAAGACAGGAGAACGAGCAACCCCAGTAGCCTGCAGCTTATTTCTCACATTTTAATTGTGACTGGAAAAACAAAGCAGCATGACCATCTATGCTATTGCAATACTGTAAGGATCAAAATAAAAGTATTAAAGAAATTTCCCTTTTCAGTCAATCTTGCTAGAAAAGTCCTAAGAAATTCTCTTAAATCTTCCAAGTCTTTCTGGCCATCCTTTCTTCATATACAAATCTGACTTATTTAACATTATTGTTCACCTGGGACAGTTTTCTGAACTATTCTGTTGTATCGCTACAAACTGGTGCACCATCACAGCCCAGAAAGGGAAAAAGCACTTTTTGCAGGTGTAGTGCCAGTTCCAGCACTCGTCCCACAGCAGCTGAAAACTGAAGGTAGAATGCAAGTAATTGCTTACACTTCCCAGTCCTGTGTATAAATGGAAGTGTCTTCCTTAAGGAATAACTTATTTTGGTAAAAACAAAAGGATAAAGCAGTGAAGCACAAGTTTTAAATTACAGCCTAGAATAGCTGGTGGTAAAACACAAACACTAACAATATTAATCAATAATGCATTAAAAAAAATGTGATCTTTACCAGTAGAAAGTGGCATACTAAATTGCTCATCAGACAAGGTTAATAAATTCCCGTCGTAATGGAATTGAGTGACACATAATTAAGAATTAGGGGAATTTATCCTCACAACCAGAGATAAAACGCTCTCAGTTGTGCCTGTTACCTCCTAATTTAATTTGAAGTATTTGTTAGCATTGATAACCCAACCCTAAGGTGGTGACTGGCAGAGTGAAAAGTACCTGATTGACAGGCAACACTGCAAAAGAATATTCATTTGCAAATTAACTAGGACACATGGCAAAAGGATAAAAATGTAAATTAAGAATTATAATTTTGTGTCTCTGTTTATTATTCCGATGCAGACTACGGAATCTGTTGCTAGTCAGGTTGACACTTCCTGGCTGAACCCACATACGTTTCTTCTGCTCACTCCTTTGGAATTACACTCCTCTCCCTCCAGAAGAACTTCTGCACAGCCAACAGTAAGGAAGTCCCAGTGAGCATCAGCTCCCTGTGTCCATGCCTGCAAAAATGCTTCTCTAGCCTTAACATCAAGCTGCAGGTCAGCACGGTTCCTACGTGCATCCACAGATTCCAGCGGTGTTCTTTATTTAATGAAAGCATTATTTTAATATCGAGTTCAGTAATCTCTTTTTAATTATACTTAAATTCTGACTCAAAAAACTACCCAGTGACACATTTCTCCTCAGTACTAATGCCCACTAATGGGAGCATTTGAAAATCCAACATTTTAAAAGCATGATCTAAAAATCCAGTTAGACATGCGCTTTGATCAGGTTTTCCCTGCTTCACCACCAGTTCCAGCTCAAGAGGCATACCAACATCCACTGTGAAGAATGGCCCAGCATGGAGTAGCCCGCTGGTGTGGTTTGCATGCCAGCACCACCAGAGCCAGCAAACTAGACAAAGAGGGCAGAAGGTTCATGGCAGAAGAAGAGGGAGCAACAAAAGCCATGACCTTCAATGTGTTTTGCACGTCACCAGCTAACACTGCCAGGGACCATACGCTTGGAAAGTCAGTCCTTCCCTTCTACAAATATGTGCTAAGCTATGTGTATACATTTAGCAGAAAGTAACTAGCTTTCCTTTGAATAAATATTCATGATGAAATAGATTCCCCTAGTAGGGACTCTTCCCCGTCACAGAAAAAGATCAGGTAACTTGCACATTCATATCCCACCAACCTTTTATCCTCTTATACCCATCCATTTAAACCCAAACCGTGGGTTTAAATACTGTAAACAATGCTGCAAATCCCAGATTACACTGGATGTTTGTTCTGGTCATCTGAAGGATAACTAAGTTCACCAGGTCTGAAAAAGTAGCTGCTCAGTAGGCATGGGGTGTTCCTGACTGTAACTGCTATGTGCTTCAATGCTGGTTTGAGATGTGTTTTCTTTCCCCTTAGAAGTATCTTCACATTTACCATCCCAAACTAGGAAAGTCTAAAAGCAACGATTAATCAAAGCGCATTACATCTGCACAAAACATGAAACCCTTATGATCATAGTGGTGCAACAACTGGCACAGCAAACTCTTCTCACTGCCTACCACTTGTTTCCAGGCTCCTCTGCAGCACAAGGCCATCTGTGATGCCTGTCAGAAGAGCTTTTTTCAGAAGTTGGTAAGTCAGCATATCATAAAAATGAGCTAGCAACCCTACTGCCAGGGCCCTGAGGGCACCAACAGGCCTTAGCTGCCCTGACCAATCTCCCTAGGAACCCCCATCCACATTCCCAGTCCACAAGCCTGCAGGTCCACTTAAGCTCAGGCCTGGGGACCCATTCCTGACCTAAGCTATGCCATGGATGGCCCTATGCAGAGATTTTTCTCCTGATGTCCATACTTACTGGCAAGTCTTCTTTTTTACGGTTAAGCCCTGTCTTCTGGCTGGACGTATTCTCAACACGCTACCTCACCCTACTTGGGACGATGGTCAGAGCCCGTCACGACCTGCTTGGGTGCCATGGGGCTGCATCCCATCACTGAGGGCACTCCCCAACCTGGGCTTACCCTCAACTCCCATTTCATCACCACTTGTGGGGAGACCCACTCCTGCTGCTCCCTGACACCTACACTCACCCATGTTAAAAAAAAAACAGATGAACAGTTGCAGTAAAAGTAACTCATTAAAAGTTTTCAAGGAACACACTGACTTTCTGATGACGATGTAAAAAGCTGGACACAAACAAAAAAAGAGGTGGAAAGTACTACATACTATTAATGATTTCTGCCTCTAGTTTAATCACGCACTACAGTATAAGGCAACCCACGTGAGGTCTGGTCAACCTACTAAGCTCCAGGTTTACTACTGAAAGACCGTGTCTTTGGGCAATGTCAGCAGAACAGGGACATGCAAGTTGGGAGGGAAGAGATGGTCTTTGTGACAGAAGGTCAACTCCCAGCTCCTTCAACAGCTTCCTGGATGGTTGTGAGCCATTACTAGGAAAGTTAATTTTATTGATTTGGCCATTTTACTGCAACCTAGTCTCCCAACAAAGCAGAGTACCCACAGACGCCACTGTTGGCAGCACTGTCCAAGAACAGTGCTGGGGCACAGCTCATCCTGACAGAGATGCCGTGAACCCACACTGCTCATTGCAGCAGATCAGCAGGGCTCCCTACAAAGCAGGACATCTGCCTATCCTAGGAAGGAGGCCAGCTGACCAGCTTACCCAGAACAAGCTCATGGTGTTGGTATAAGGCAATACGAGACAGGCATTAAAGAACACAAGAACCTACATTGAACTGGTACACATTCAGAGCCGCTCTATTACACGTGCCGGTGTTGCCACTGCAAGTCATGCACGATAGACTCCTGCTCTCAAGATCTGGTCTGTCGTGTGCCCACCACAGGACCCTGCTTCAGCAGAGCCACACAGGTAGAGAGGATCCCAGTACTGCAGAAGAGCAAGGACAGAGATTAAAGCAAAGCAGGAACCAGTTGACCTCTCCTTCCTGCCAGCTAATTGCTATGGTCCACTTGGATATGAACTGTGATCTTTGCATCCTCTGTTCTGGACGAAAGTCCTGAACAAGAAGTCCCAGACATACTTTAACCTTGGATGCAGAAACACAAACACGGGGTTCTCAGATCACATTCTTTTACAGCACAACCCCTTGCAGCTGCCTCACTTGCATATGAGAAAGGGAAATACATTCAGGTCATAAGCGTTTAACTTGCAATTTTGACCTCTCAACCTTGTATTATAGTGACAGATTATTGGCAGCCCGGGAAGACAAAAGCATCCTTCCTTCCTGGGGTCAACCTCTTCTCCCTAAGGATCATCTGATAACAGAGACGAAGAAAGAAGCAAGTAAAATAAAATCCAAGTCTTATCCCCTGAACTTGACAATGTCTTGTTAAAAAATGGTAAACCCACTTGCCAAAGGGTGCAGAACAGATGGGAACTGAAAAAGCTACTGCATTAAACTAAACATGTAAACACACTCGTTGTCCACTCAAAAATCCTCTCCTTTAATTTCCACGCCCATGGTATTTGATGCAGTAGTGCCATTCCTACGTGCCTTCACTTGAGGATGACAGGTGTATGTTTTTCCAGTTTGCTACAAACCATGTCAGGCATAAAACTGCCTACAGCTAGAAAAGGTGACGAACATGACACAATCCTGCTATTTCCAGCAAGGAAGTTAAATGTGGGGGAAAAAAAAGACTCCGTATGTATTTTTAGGCTATAATTGAAGTTTTAAAGTAGCCTCTGTCCTGAACATGCAAATGCAGATGTAGCCTGCTGGCAAACTAGTACCAGCCACAACTTGCGGCAGAGAGACATTTTTCATGATTCAATGCAAAATTAATCTCTGACAGACAAGCAAGAAGCAAACCAAGCCCAGAATTTCACAGACACAGGTACATTTTTGGCTACGCTTGTTTGCCTATGAGGGGGACACGGAAACTTAAAGATCATCAGGGGAGGAAAAAGATAGGAAGAAAAGTATCCCTAGATGTCTTACAGTGATCTTCAAAATGCCTCACTGCAGCTCACAGTGTTAGTCCCTTGCACTTGTGGGAAACAATCACACATGTTCAGCAAGATAGATGGGAAGTTTTTTGTTTATGTTTCCAAGACAGAGGTAGAAAATACCCTTTCAAACATGTTAAGTAGCATTAGTTTCCCCACCTTGAACAGAATCACATGAAGCATTACTTCTGATGCCCTGGATCTCCACAGGAATCAAAAAAGATGCTAGATTTAAATCTAAAAAGATGCTAGACTTAAATCTAAGGCCATTCTGAGCAGTAGCAAATGCGCTGATGAAATGCTATACCAGAGACTTCGGTTTTAAGGAAGGAACACCATCAATTTCCCACAGCCACCACAGAGAACATGGAGGTCTAAAAGGGAAGGATCTGGGAGAGCATCAGCCAGCAGCTGCAACCCCTCACACAATCACCAATGTTGCCTTTTCAATAAGGAACATTGACCTTAAAAATGCAATAAAATAAGAATGAGCAAAAAGCACAGACAATATATTTTATAGAGAGCAATATTTTAATTTACAGATATGTCAATTATGGATGCGTGGGTAAAAACCCAGAATGGATCATGCACATCATCCCTGATTGACACTTAAGAGCTTTGCTGACATAAGACGACCATAAAAAGTGTGTGGTTTTATTGTATGTGCTCTTCTCTCACTTTTTTTTTTTTAAATAAACTTAGATTTGCCAGCAAAACCTCTAGCAGACCTGGGTGCAAAGGCAAAAGAAAACAAAAAGGGAAGAGACAGGCCTTTTTGTCACCTACATTGATCATCAATCCAGTAAATCTTTTACTGGCAAAAGCTGTCCAAGCACAATGCTATCTCGAGTAAGACAGGCTTGCCATTCCAGAAAAGAGATTTCTAAGCACCGGCATGGACTCCATCTCAGTTTGTCTACATCTAAACCATAATGTGACATCTCAATTGACACTTGCACAATGACATTGTTGTGACACTCGCACCTAGACAACCACTTTTCTGCATTGAACACTACGTAGAGGATAACCTTTACAGACAAAGCAATGGCTGCCTGCTGCTTAAATAGTACAAAGGAGAAGGTAGCTGAAGAATAAGGTCGCTGGAATGCTGTCTGCAGGAAAGAACCAGCAGGAGAACCCCAGTTTCCTGAGCTGCAGCGCCCCTCTTCCATTAGGCAACACCGTGCTCCGAGTCAGTGACTACATCTTTCAAGCAATGGAAGCACCAAAGGCATCAGATGTTCCTACACAGCAAACTTTGCCGTGCTCAACTTGAAAAGGAGGATGTTTTGCTGCTTGCTTTCAAGCTCCATTTATGCAATCTGGCTTCAAGCTGGGCACACAAGGCTGAAGCACTGAACTCAGAATTACTTCCCAAGAGCTAGTGAGGGCCTTTGATGTTTTTCCTTCAAGTATGCCTTCAAATTCTGATCCAGAAAAGAAAGGCCATTCAGTGTTTGTCAGGGCATACACAGGTAAGATTTACACTTTAGAAACTTGAACATAAAGGTTCAAGAACACAGGGAAAAACGAGAAGCAAGAGCTGTTTTTGTCTCTGCAGTAAAACCAAGCAGAGGATGTTTGTAGCTTAGCATTAGGACCTGGATGACCTCAGGCAAACTCATGGTCCCATGGAGGCAGCACCTTGTATAGGAAAGATCAAAAGGAGCTCTCCAAGCCCCATGTATCTGCAACAGGAGGATTTTCCTGCTGTGCCAGAAAGGACATACAAGACTGTCCACGATAGCCATCCTCACAAACCTAGAGCACACCTGGACGGGGCTGCAGTGGTGTCCCTTGGGCAGAATGTAGGGACTTTGGCTGTGCCTGACATCTAGTTCGCACCACAATCTATTCCAACCCTAAAGGGGATCGCAGTCCTCCGGTCATGCAAGTGTCAGGCTCCACAAAACCATCCCACCCTCAAGTTTTACTCATGAAGGTATTGCTAACCATTAACCACATCCCTGCACACGTACCCTTCTTGTCCATGCTTCAGTTGCCCTAGCTGTAGAGTGAAAAAGACCGACCTACTTCATGGAACACTTTTAAGCCTTCTGATGAAAGCACAGTAGTAAGACCACAGAAGTAGACTCGGGCTCAAACTCTCAAAGATTTCCAGAAATATTGCTCCTAACTTGCTGGTAGCAAAAGCCTTCAACTGCAGCAGACAGCAGGGAAGCACAGACTTGCCATTAACCAATATACAACTCGCATTGCTCGACATCCAGCAGTGTTTCCAGGCTCCCACAATGCTGGAGAAGTACACCAGGCATAAACTCTTCTGGCAAGGTAAGAGCGGTTGAGGTACAATCTGATGACAAGAGAGATTCCCTCACACAGCTGGGAAGAGAGCACGAAATAAATTTCTCTCGGTCACATCACATCCCAATGAATGTAGAAACAAGCAAAAAGTCTAAAGAGTACAAAGAAAGCCAAAAAGAAGGGGGAAAAAGTCTGTGTAAAGATTGGCAATGGGAAACAACCCAAGGTAGTCTGGACATGCAAGAATTATGGTCTGTTTCCCTTGGTGCCCAGCCACACTGGAGGCAATGAAACCCATTTCTAGTTGCAGGAAGAGTTCTCACAGTAACGTGTTACCACACTGGTTACAGCATTCTTGAGATGAGGCCGTAAGTCACTGACATTATACTGATGTCTTTGTGCACTACTAATCATTCAGACACAATAGTCCCATGTATATTCTTGTTTTTGCAACTGTCCTGACATCCTCTGCAAAATTTCTCCTTTCTCTACTTTGGAAGATTTTTTTAAAAATGTTCAGGAAAGGTTCACCAGAAACATCGATGTGTTCTAGGGGAAGAAAAAAGCGCTATATCAAGACAGTCAAATACAAAGACAATTTTAATTAAATCATGCCTTTCTTATCCATTTCAGCTCATTTAGTATCTCAAAAGAGGTTTATCTCTAAATAGTTAACAGCTCCAGAAGCCACAACTTTCTCCCAGTTTTTTCTTTAATGCAATTATACTTTTGCTGTCACGCCAGAAATATTAATAGCCTTTTCTGCGTGGGATAGAGCAGCTCTACAGCAGGACCAGAAGACTTGGATCACATTGATGGCCTGCATGCTAATGGTTACATATAGCTTATCTGTCAATGTCACTTCCACTGAAACTAATGAAAATAGACAGCACTCCCTTCAATATCTCAAGGATGTATCTATCTCCATGGGGAAAAAGCTACCATTCACTTGAATGCAGAAGTACTCTGCAAAGGACAAGTAAGTGAGAAAGCAGAAAAGCAAAGCTGTTATTCTATTGCATACTGCTCTGTAGAAAGACACCAAGGGACAAATTCTGCTTTTTGTTACAGTAGCTTGATCCAGATTTCATATAACCAAGTCAATGGAGCTGACGCAGATTTACAGGGGAGAAACAGGTCAGAGCTCCACCCAAGCCTGCAGTCCTGTATTTCTACCACCACAGGGGATGTGTGCCCTTTATGCAATTCAAAAAGCCTCTACTCTGGCACCGTAGACCTGACCCAGTGCTCACTAAAATCAACTGAAAAGTGACCACTGACTCCTCCGGTCAATCATGCAGACCGCATGCAATCAACCCACCAGCATACTCAAGGCGCTCATCAATGTACTCCTTCCAGAAAAAGTCAGAAAAATCTTACAGCTTGCCCCAAACAAAACCTCAAACCCAATAGCCTAGCAGGCAGCTGTGTTCACCCTATTTGAGCTTCCCCTAAACAAAGGGCCACCAACTCTGCTTTGGGAAGAGAAGGAAGGTGGAGAGGCAGAGATGAGCAGACATGGTCCACAGGGTTGCCTGTGCAAAGGTAGCAGGAACTTTGCACAACATCCAGCTGACTGACCTTGCAGCAACTGCTCAACCAAGAGAGTGGGACACAGCAATGCTTGAGAGGCCGAGGACACGTGTCACTAGTCACTCTGATTTTCTAGTGTATTTGTCCCACTTGATTAACAGTTACATCAACTTCATAATTATGTGAACACATACACTTAACTCCAAAGATAAAGCGCTTATCCCCATCTGGAAACTCAAATATATTTTGGAAGTTAATCAAGACCAAAATATAATCAAGATAGGCTTTATCAGTTTTATATTTATGATCCCAACTGACACATTTTATTAATCACCAAGTGTTTAAAAAGTGTTCCTTCCCTCCCCCTCAGTTACTATAAATTCTCTGCTCTCACTTCCAACACAGGCTGTAAAACTATGGATTACTAGAAGGACACGTTCAGATCCTGGTACCCACCAGTGCAAGTGCAGAATGTGTTATTCCATGTCAGGTCACTTCAAATAATACAGACATTTTTGTTCTGTCAGCGTACCAATCAACTTTAAAGCACAATAATGCAAATAGTCTTTAAAAGGATTTTAACTTCCTAAAGCTCTTTGTTTTAAGAGGAGGTATTAACAGTCGAGATCATCTGTGGGATCCAATTATAACCACCTTATTAATTATACGTCTGCCTTCCCTAATCCAAAAATCCCTACAAGTTATCCATTTTAAACTTTTTGACCCACTTATATAATCATTTATCGTCTGAAAAAGCATGAAAATGACTAGCTACAAAGTGTGTCATTTGTTAAGTGACTTCATAAGGCACTACTGAGGGTTCTGAAACTCACCTTTTTATCCTTTACAAAACACATCTTGAATTGTCAGAATGTCTTAAAAACGCATAGAAAATGTTGGCTTTTAAAATAAACTAGGGGAAAAAAAATCCCACATTTCTCTGCTTTTTAGAGAGAACAATGCACTTGAGAGGTGGACTGAAACTCAGCATTTTATTCCTTGTGGATTATTATGTGTGGACTCTGCAATCAAAAATCATCATCTCCCACCACCCAGCCAAGTGACATAAAAAGATACAATCTTTTGCATTAAGATTACTAAGGATGGCATCTTTTAGCCTGAGACAACATTCAAAGCAGCAGCAGTTCCTCTGCAGACCAAGCCCGGCTGAGAAGGACCATATCCTCCTCTGTCACCTACAAGGAGAGAGAGAAGCGGGGGCAGATCTGCAAAACCATGTGCAGATCACTTTACTCACATCCTTGAAATCAAGGCTACTTCTCATTGCAAAATTAAGAGCAGAAAACATTCACAGGAAGTGATCATTTCACACCTGTTTTCCCATGGTGAGGTCCATCTACCTTCATGCCATTTGTGGGATAGAGTCACCATCTCCCAAACCCCTGGAATCACAGTGCCGTGAGAAATTCTGCTCGATTGCATTGTTTGTATTTTCCATTTCCCCCAGCACTTTCTTTTAAGTTTTTTCATAGGAGTGTGAAGCCATTGCAGCAGTGATTGATAGTAACGGATGCAAAGTCATCCTTCAGTGTCTACAGCCTGGCACAAACAAGATGAAGGCTACCTTGAAGAGGTTCTCTTACTGTTTAAGTTGATATACCCCCATAAAAATTCCTGCTTTTCCACAGCCTAGGCAGAATTCATAAAATCATTACTTCTCTCAAGCCGAATGCTTCCAAACACTATGTAAGTTGAGAATAACAGAAATGTGAAACCACACTGACTATACGTTTCAATTAGTAAAATAAAAAAAGCACCTACATGGAGCCCTTAGCACTTCTGGGATTTTTTTTTAATAACAAAGAACTTCATATTCCTTATAGCAGCCTTGTTAGGAGAAAAGGGCTTGCACTTCAGGAATCAATGCATTTGGATTACCTGGGCTGCCAGCTACCAATTTTGTAAGGAGAGAGAAGATGTGTGGGTGCATGTCTGCATGCACTGGCATTTCTGTGCGCAGCTCTTTTTAGGTTATGTTTGGGGTTTTTTTAAGTCAGCATTTTATAAATGCTCATACTCAGCTTTTTTAATCTACAGATTCAAATTTGTCAGAAGGAAAAAAACTGAAATATAAAGTTTCCAAATCTAGCCTCAATGTCAGTCAGTATGATCTAATGACATTTTACTCCAAAGCTCACAGTGGCAGCCATCTGATTTTATTTCTTTTAAATAACATCCCCTCCCGATGTTTACAAGCTAAATGTTAATGCCTCATTTAGGACCTCATTTCTAATGTGTAAAATTAATATGGCCAAAAGCAAAACTGTCATTTACTTTCATTGCCCACACTGGGCAAGGTGTAAAAAGCAATGAAAAAAAGCATATTAGTTTAAAATAAACACAAACTGGATATTTAAATGTGAAATGCGTAAGGTAGAGAATTTTCTTTAATACAGGGAAGCCTCCCCGACTTGCGTGGACACAGATTTTGCTTGCTGCAAATTAATAAATGCTTGTGCTGCATCTATTTATACAATGGTGTTTAGTCAAAGTCCTGTTTGCATGTCACAGAAGTGAGGATCCTGTCATCTGTTCTGGCTCTCCAAGACTTCCCAGCACAAAGCTTTGCAAGCCTCTTTAAGTTCGTGGAGTGGAATCAGTAAAACAAGCCAGTTCCCACAGCCACATCTGCAATTCCCAAGTCCTCTGCGAGGGGCTCCCCACCAGCCCCCAGGAACCACACAGGGCATCACAGAGGGACAGAGCAGAGATGGTCACCACCCTCCGTGCACTTACACCTTACACATAAATGCCCATTATTTGTGCACTGGCTGCCTGTCATTAGGCACTTCCTAGTGACGCTACAGCTGGTGTGACAACCCGAGAGGACAGCAGGGAGGGGGCTGAACTCTAACAGGGGCTGTTCATTTGAAAACCTACGACTTGGTCTGACAGGAGGGAATGGATTTACTCCAGACAACTTCACCAACAACTAACTTCTTATAAAGGGGTATGTGGAGAGGGCAAGCCGACAAACCACATTTATCGATCTGGCATTAAATGAAAAAATGAGGGATAACAACATGCAAGAGAAGTGACACGAGTCCAAGCGTATACATGGCAGAATTCTGATTTATTCTTGAAATCTTAGTTTCAGGTGCCAAGCAATTACACAAAAGGGGAACACTCTGCATCCTCCACTGATTACATTCACAAAATTGGAATCCAAGAAAATCCCTCTGTCTGGAGGCGTGAGCCAGAGATAATTAGGAATTGAATTCTCTCATTGGTTCGCTATAGTCTCTGGTGGTCTCATCTTCTAGTTAGAGAATGCGGCTTGTGCCAGAAACACTACTTTGTCACACGCAAGCATCCTGCCCACAACAAAAGGATGCTATCTATAACTTGGATACTGAAACATAAATCAGGAGGAATTAACCCAACTCTACAGTTTGAATTGCGACTGTAAGGACAAATACCTACCTCATCCACAAAGATTTCACATGAATGGGCTCCACAGGGAACAGGAACATCTAAGAAAACACAAATGTGCTTTGAAATGCTATCCTTCTAATATAGTAGGTGACTGCTTAATCTAAATGACGCATCACAGACATCTCTTCATCTTTAGCCCAGACACACCAGGTCTACACAAATACAAGATTCCTGCACTTTATTTTACTTCCTTAATGTGAAGGGGAAAGCTCCTTCTCTTTTTATTGATTACAACTGAGCCCTTCACCCTCCCATCCACACTTAATTTTATATACATTGACACCTAGACAAGTCAGACACAGAACTCAAACAACTGACTTGAGCAACAGGAACAATCTGCAAGAAAAAACATCAGATTCAAACCCCTGCGTCCCCCAACCCTGTCCTTAACTCCCTCAGGATCACCTTAGAGTTGATACATAATACATATGCATCAGCCCAAAAGGCTTGGGAGGAAAAAAACTGTGCTGAAGTGACATTCACTCAAGGACAACTGCAGCAGCTTCGTCAGGCTGGATTTGACACAGTGTGTCTGGCAACAGAGTCAAACAAAATACAGTAGTGCTGGCTTTGGGAAAAGTGACATGGATCTAGTTTCTTCCAATCCTCTGGAACCACTTTTAGAGTTAGTTACATGGCACAGCACAAGATAAACTACCTGTCACTTCTAAAAAGTAATGGAAACAATTTAAGAATTCAGAAATATGCTCACCCTCTACAGAGATAAAATTGACATGCTAGTCGCACTCAATCAACTGTATAGATATGTTCATAAAAAGCACTGGCCATTTCCACTCCATGTATTTATTTATAAAGGAAGAAAAGTTTCCATTCACATTGAGTTTACCTCTGAAAGAGTTATGACTTTAGCCAAGTCATAACACTTCTACATCTCTGAATACAGAGTATTAATGCTATGGAAGTCAGCAAACAGTTCCCCACTATTGATTCATAGTAACAAAGAAAAATTAAAAGCATATAAGAGGTCTACATTGTAGAAATGGAAACTGTGGAGCATAAGCATTCTGATAAATTAAAATACTTAGACATTACTGTTGACAGTGCCAGGTAATTTTTCCTTGAATACATTCAGAAACAGATTTTTATTTCTTACGGTCAATAAGCAGTTATTGCAAAAAGCTACACTCGTAGGTGCTCAGAAAAAGATGCCCTGCTAATAAGTTTAATATTCACTAACTATTAAGTCTTTCAGAAGATTCAAAGAGCTGTTTAACTCTCAACTTCAAGAAGTTCCAGACTACCAGTACCTTTGAGAAGAGGGACCAGAGTAAGTTTGCTCACACTGATTATGCAGTCCCAGGGAAATCAATGAAAAGCTTATAAGGACACCAACAAAAGGATATAGCACAACCCCCTCACAGGCACACGGCAGGGTTTCTGCCTGCGACTGGGGGATGGATTTCATTGCATGCAATTAAATGAGGGCCAGATTCTTGCAGCTGTCAAATGAACTCCATTTCTCAGTAGCCCAAACAGAATAATTTAAAACCAGTATATGGAGCCCATCAAAGGAATGCCACACACTCACTGCTTTGCAGATCTCATTCCCCTTTATAAGCAAGGGAGAAAGCAAGGATCAATTGCAAGATGGGAGACTGCCGCATTGATTTTCAAACAGAATCTTCCATCAAAACCAATGGTGAGCTTGTCTTCAGACATATGGGGGAAAAAAAATCTCATGTGATCTGAGTTGTTCTGACACTTGAGCAAAGGTAGACATCAGCCTTCTGTAAGAAACAAGCAGCTATCAGTCATACAGCGCTGCAGCCGTAACTGAGAAGATCATGGACAGGAGGCAAGTCTGAGGATCTATCCTTTGTTAGCATCCACAGGAGAACAGTAGAAGCCTAAAACAGGAGATGAGAAATGGAGCAAAACCATGCTAGTCAGCAGCGGGGTGGGGATAATAACATCTGGTTTAGAATAAGTTAGTTTCATAAACCTCTCTCAGGTAAGATAAACACAGTATTAACTAATCCACCTTTATGCGGAATTTTTCTTCTTAAAGGATGCCAGCCAGTCTGACCCCAGCCTAGCAGAGCAGCTCCTGCCTGCGGTCTGACACGCGGTTGCCCCGCTCCCTGCAGCTGGGATGTCTACAGAAGAAAGCAAACACATCTGGGAAAGCGTAGGCAGGCTAAGGACTAGCGAGCAAACTGATTTCTCAGGAAAGACAACAGATACAGCTACGATGGGCTGTCACATAATGCCCCAAGACTGACCCACTGTTCGCAGACAGAAGGTCCAGGAGCACGGAGCAATAATCAGGTCGCACCGGGTTATGCAGATAGCACATGGCAGGAAAGCGAAGGGGGGAAATACTCCGAGCAAAGAGATGAGGAAAATCTCCACCCAGCCATAGCAAACACTGCAGAATGTTTTTTTCTTCTCAGAAAAGGCTAGACAGGCAGCAGGAAAACACAGAAGTCACTGCTGCCATTTCCTCCCTCAGGAACAAACAGTCCCCCAAACCCACAGATAAGCTACAAAAGCCAGGATCATCTCCCAGGATTTCTTTACAGTGCTCCTGAGCACTGGAGAGCAGCTCCCTTCACCCTTCCCCACCAACAACTGGGTGGGGGAACCTCATTTGGGAGGGTGGCTTCCCCAGCACATAAGCAACCTCTGCCAAAATTCAGACAATGCAAAGATGCCTTAACTGGACAGCACGTCTATCACCAGCTTCCCAACAAAGAACAGGTATGGAGCCAAGAAGAAGTAAAAAGGGGTAAAAAGCACCTGGTCTCCTTCCAGTATGCTAGTATTCCAGACACAGTACAAGGGACACAACACCACATTCTTTCGTGAAGATAAGGCTAAGCTCACCTTCCTCGCTTCAGGGGTGTGTTATTGTTGTTAGGGGGTTGGTTTGTTTGTTTTTGAGAAAGGCTTCTGCTAACTATGTCATTTTCTTATTTATTTATCCCAAAGGAAAAAACAACAAACAAACTGTCAGCAAAAGTTTGTTTTCCTAATGTTTCTAGCAAGAGATCCACATTCAGACCTCCTAAAATGGAAAATGCCTGTCTAACAGATGAAGAGTTGTCTTGTCCCAGCGGCAGGCTGGACTCATCATTTGGTGGCCTTCTAGCATCTTTCACCTTCTCTGTTTCAGACCTAAAATTGTTAAGAAAGCTCTGTACACAGGGAAAAAGTCTCCTAAAAATCACCAAGAGATCTTGAGGAGGTGAAGAAATAGCCAGATTTTGAAAAAGGAGGTGATACTTCTTGCAGAAAACTTAACTGAAAGCCTTACTTTCCATCCAAAAGGTTTGGGTGGGAATTTTTCAGCTAATTCTGATTGCAAAGTGCCTATCTTAGCGAGCACAGTAAGCTACAAACAACGGTGACAGGTGGCAAGGCAGAACATGAGAGATGCCATCCTAAGACAAATACTCCAGCAGAGAATGGCTAAAATTTAGAACCCCTTCCACAACAAAAAAAGGTATTGGCCAAGATTTTGAAAGATGCCTTTTTTTACCTCCAGTCCCATCTCACCTGACACACACTCTGCCCAGCTCCAGTGAAGTTAGACAAACATCAAGAAGGGTTACTAACACATCTTAAAATAAGGATACAATGCCTCAAAATGATCTCATACCTGGTGCGTATCACACTGGCAGGTCTACTACCTCCCTCTCCTGCCCCTTCAAGAACTCCACATTCATCTACCACTTGCACCACCAAGATGATAACACACAACATCACACAATAGACACCTGGTGAAAACAAGTTGTTTGAGCCTTACAAACCACATGTAAACCAAATGGCCACACTCTATATGGATCTAGACTAGAGTTCAATAGATTTTTAGCAGTTTCCTCTATAGAAACAGGCCACAAAAAGGCAGAATCAGTTATGAGCAAAAAGGTGGACAGGATATGATCGCATTTATTTCCAGATCTACTCCAGTCATGCTAACAACCTAAATATGTGTCAAACGGAAAATGGGTGCAGATTATCCTCCCGGTGATTCCACAGCATCGCATTCTCTCCTCAGAGTTTACGGTAAATTCTTTGAATTGTACTAAAATCTCAACCTATTTATAGTTTCACAAAAGCACGAATATAAAACCATAATCTTCAACAGTTAGCTATAGAGCATATTGAGGATTCTTGAAAGGCGATTTTTCTACATTCAAAAATTCACAGAAGAATATTTCATTTAATCTCTTACCTACTGCACGCTGAGCTTGTGTTCCAGCAGTATAATTCATTTGAAACAAGGGGAAATAATAACTCTTGGCCAAGTTTTCTGAATGCGTGTGCAAACTGTGTTACCTGTGGAAGGCAACCAATGAAGATATCCTACTTCTGTTAAACTGATGAAGCCGTGTTACAACCAACAACTCTGCACAGTGCCTTGAAGCCCTGAAACAAAGCCTTCCCTAGATCTGCTGAGGGCTGAGCGCTCCTTGTGACACCAGTAAGCATGGAGCAGACACAGCAGGAACAAAAAAATATGCTAATTTTTCCAAGGAGTTGGCAGGTATTAACACAGATGGGCACCATACGAGAACACATTCATCAAGCCAACGATACCAACTTTACAGGAGCAGACAGCTCATCAAAAAACGCCAAACAGGACTTGGCTTCGCCACAGAACAGCAGATCTACTGCTTCCTCACCCTATCACCACGCTAAGCCTCTGCCTTTTGACTCCAAAAAACTTTAAGGAAGAATCCTTTGTAATCAGCTGTGATTTGGTAGCCACAAGCAGGGAAGGAAAGAGTGAAATTGTGCAAGTCCTTTTCTTTTTACTAAGCTGCAATTCCCTTATGTTCTACAGCTAAGCCCGTAGCCACAAAGCCCGAGAGCCGGTCGGAGACATGTACAGGTAGAGCAGAGAATTCTCGCCGGCCGAGAAGCGCGGCCACTCCGGAGCTACAGCCCTTGGTCTGCTAAGAGGTATCGCTCCTCTCTTACCAGCCTCGCTCCTCTGCTCAGCTGTCAGATCCCTCCAAAAAGACACTGCAAGCGCAATTTCCACCTCATTTCTCAGGCAGGAAGGGGGAAAAAGTGAGACAGATGGACAGACCAAAATTATTATTTTTTTTTTTCTTTTTGCCATGCTGGATAAAACTGGCAGCCGAGCACCACAGAGCAGTCTCACCGCAACCCACGGCGGATCCGTGGCCGCAGCAGACACCGCATGAAAGTTTCCACGGCCCAATTCCACCTTCGTGTGAACTCGCATCCCTCCCCCCCGACGAGGGACTCCACGGCAGCCCGCACCCCCCAGCGCAGCTCTACCCCCGGTGCCCACCGCGCTAGTACACCGGGAAGTTACGGTGGCGTTCGGCGTTTGGATCAGAGATAATGACGCCCCCGCACGCCCCCCGCAGCCTGGTCCGTGCGGACACCCCTGTCCAGCCGGGAGCACCCCCGGAGCCCCCTCAGCCGCCCCAACACCCCGGGTACGGC
>VXBO01004617.1:734586-832637 GCA_013400135.1 Rhinoptilus africanus
CGCGAGGGGAGGGGCGGGGCGCGCTGTGCCGGGCGCGTGCGGGCGCCGTTGCCGGCGGTGTGGGAGGGGGCGGCGGGGGCTGCCTCAGGCCCCGGGCGTCTTGGCAGGCGGCGGCCGGGGGGGGGCTGCTCCGCCGCGGCCCCTCCGCCGGTGAACTTGACCACCGCTGGGTCACCTTCGCTCTCCTCAGGGGCTTTGGGTGCGGGGAGCGGGCCGCCGCCCGCGCGAGGCTTCATCTTACAGCCAGCCCTTGTGGCGGCGCCTTCGGTGGTTCCGCTGTCCCGAGCGGTAGCCGTTAGTGTTTATAATCGGTGTAAACACCGACTTCCAGTAGCACTGAATCACCCCTCGCGGAAGCAGTGCCACCTGGCATGCCAGAAAGGAAAGGGCTGGGTTTGGGGCTGTCTCTTTGTTTGTTTAAGTGCGAGACTTAAGTTTTTCTGAATTGACCGCCCGACGGGGTCGTTTCTCTGCGGGAAACAACAGGCCGCTCGGCCGGAGCGCACCGGCCCGTCGGTGGGAGGAAGGGCGGGGGGCCCGGGAGGGGTGTGCCTGGGGCTGCGGGTGAGCCGGGGCTGCCCGGGCAAGGGCCGGTGCGCTCGGTCCTCGGCTGGGTTCCTGGCGTGAACCGCACGGGAGAGCTCCCTACTGGGGCTATCCTCCCGCTGGGAACTAGAGAGGTGTTGGAAAGTATATCCCTGAATGAAATCAGCGACTTGGCGATATACCATATATCCTCGCACCGCATTACCCACTCCATTTGTTCCCCTGATGCACCCAAATACTGGTTTGGTATTGCTTCTCGTTTGGCAAAAGTGAAAATCATTTTGCTGATGCTGATACCATCTTCATGTGTGAAAGGATTTTTTTTTTCCCCCTCTCAGATTTCTGTCAGTTCTTCCAATGTGTTGGGGGGAGGGGTCTTTAAAATGAAAATAGCTCTAAACAGACCCGGCCCAAAGCTGGGAAGCAAGTGGGGTAAAATAGATCTTAAGCTAAAAAAAAAAAAAAAGCCCCCCCAAAAAGCCCAACTAGTAAAACCAAAAGGTATGAGTGTTCCTCCCTGTGTAATTGTGACAGAAACATGTAAAGTCATCAGGGTTTTCCATTCAAAAGCCAAATAAAAGGATTTTACCTAAAGGACAAACCAATAATTAGGTAGACATTTGTAACAGAGTAGATTATTTAGGCTTGGCCTGGAGTTCCTTTTATTATGAATAATGTCCATTGTTCATTAAGGTTTTACACAATATTTTGCTTACTTTCTGTAGATTTTTGTTTTCCAGGCTTTTTTTTTTTTTTAGCAGTTTTGATATGCAGTGACCATTTTATACTCTTCTAAATGAAACTTTAAATTGAATTTTCTGTTTTAAATCCAAACCTCAAATGCAACACAAGAACACTAGATAAAGAGAAGTACTAATACATAATGCATCAGAGTGGCGAATCCTTAAGTCAGCCGACAGAAGTCAACCAGAAGCACAGCCTGACATTTCAGCATCCATCCATCGATACATACGCTGCAGCACAAAAGCAACTGCAGTAGTTTAACAGAAAGAGCTGGACTGTGTCCAGGAACGTGTATCAGACACTGAGGGATGAGGGCAAAATCCTAAAACTCAATACTCAGACAAGTAATGTGAGACACACTTTGTGCTGCAGGAGAAGGTGGTCAGTTGCTCAGTGTGGATTAATAGTAGTTACCCTTTTTCTCTCAGCATCCTCCTCTGATGGAGCAATGGGGCGTTTTAAAGCAGCAGGAAGAAAATCACCAGCTGTGTTGCCATTCACTATTAAAAGAACATTGTAAAGCAATACCTTCATTACAGACATTGGCGATTACAAACTTAACATCCACCGGCGCACTGGCAGCATCTCTTCAAATTTCAAACTATGACAACCTTTCTAATGTCAGGTGAGTCAGGACAATGAACTGGAACAGCCTATTTTTTAGAGACTGAGACAGCTGTCCTTTGGTTTACCTACAGAAAAGAGCATAATCAAGAGAACAGAAGGAAACACAGTTGTCTTTTCAGACAGGAGCCAAGTTATAGAATAAGAAGTCACACAGCTCAGGCACTTCTAAAGCACACCTCTGAGTGGAAGCTTCAGCAACTGCAGAACAGCAGGGAGTCCAGACAGTACTCTAGGTGTGATCACCTACCATTCCCATGATAATAACCAGCGTTCAGTATCTCTGAATAAAAATAGTCTCCAAGTCACCCAAGAGGCTTCTGGAGAGAAAGACTTAAGAGATTAAGAACCAGATGCCGGTGACATCAGAAGAAGTCCAGACAGTGTTTTGGAGATTATTTTGTATAAAAAAAAAGCTTTACAAAAAACCCCAAGCAAACAAACAAACCCACCCACATCACTGTTTATTGATAAAGTTCTAAAAATAACAAAACTGCAGTTGAAAAAGCAACACAGACAGAAATACAGTGTGTAGTAAACTCAGTGTGCAATTTATCAAAAAATGGCAAGGAGGCTAATATTGAAGAACATATTGAAACAAACAAAACGATTAAAAAACAGAGATGTCTGTGAGAGACATAGGTGTCTGTGCAGCTTTTATCTGTAATGAAAGAACCTCAGAAAATACTTTGTTTTTAATTATTACCTTCATCCTCTTAAAAACAGAATGTGACATTTTTAGAGAATGTCTTCGAGGGCAGGCAACTAGTGTTATATTGAGGGAATATGCACAAGCATTTACGTATGTAAGCCACCTTCAGATCTGAAACAGAAACAGCAAATTTCTGACTCTGGCTCTCTGTCTACCCTTAGACCATCATGACTCCAGTCCCATCGCGACTCTTAGACCATAGGGTGAAGCAGTCTGCTTAAGTGGATCAGAAAGTCTTCTGGATGTGTCTCTGGTTATATGCAGTGGAGACAGCTTTTAACTTCCTCTACCTAAACCAGCTGTACCATAAAGAGACCAGGTCTTGGGTTTTGTCCCCCAAGGAAACAGGACATTACTTAAGAAATTTTTTAAGCTTTGCTTTGAAAGGTGCAATTTTTAAAGAGGTGATAGATGCTCATACCTCTGCCCACTGTCACCAATAGCTGTAATTGGATCAAACCCAGTGGTCCAGCACCATCCAGGACTATGTCACCAGTTTCAGAGGAAACATCAGGAAGCCCTGCAACAGGTAGCAGTGGTCGAGTCTGCCAAAAGACTGACATTTGCTTGCAACATTTATTAGCTGGAACTTGGCTTTTGTCCTGCAATACAAATGTGTGCACTTGGGGAACACCACCCCCCAAAAATCAAATCCAAGAAAAATTCCAATGCATCCTGTCACCACAGCTACAACCAGAGCAGCCAACACAAATCCCTGGCCAAAGCAGACACTAAAATATTTGCCAAGTTCTACTGAAGTTCAGCTGTCTGATTTGTTCACCCTATGTGCAGTTCCTTTGCAGTTTTCCCCATTGGTAGTTAAGGACACTTTTTATGAAGTGAAATTATTGGAGTAAAATTTAACAAATGTAAGGGCCAAGGCAGCTGCAAGGCAAGCTGTTCTGCCCATGCAAATTCCCCTTGGGTTGAGTTAGTTGCATTTCTTAAAAGGACTTTTAAATGGGCACATATTTACGCCAGTGCTGGGGGTGCACCCTTAAGCTGCACTGAAATTCAGATGTCTTCTTCGACTGACCTTAGGGCGTCATCTGAAGTGTGACTCAGAGCACACAGAGCCTGAAATAAAGAGGAATTACTGGCTTTCCATAGGGTTGCTCATCCTAATTCTATTCTCAGATACCAAGGATTACTCACGCTCTTCAGAACATATTGCTGGCATCCTGCTACGCTGCCTATTAGACACAAGGGTCTCAGAATAAAACCTAGTGGCCAGGAAGGCAGGCTGTGGTAGCTGTTGGCTAGTGGAAGCAGCACACCACCAGGAGAGTACAAACTGCATGTACTTTACAAAACATAAGCATGCTTCCTCCATTCACCCTGCAGCACTTTCTCAGCTAAAATCCAGGCAAGCTACTTTCAGGACCAAACTGATTTGTCTCTAGGAGTTGGAGTAGCTTTTATGCTACTCTGGAGGGGAAAAATACAGCTAGATAGGAACAAACACACATACTTAAAATAGAACTAGCTTTGCAGAAGCAGTAAAGAGATTCATAGAAGAAATTATTATNNGGGAGGCGTAAGGAAAATACCTACCCCACCCAAAAAAAAGACAAAGGAAACTGGAAAAACAGTTACTTAGATTGTTGCCATTCTGCTTTTTTAAATTAAAGACAAAAATAATCTCCTGGGTTTAGGGATTTTAAAAGTGCCTTAACATGATTGCTTGGCTTTTCTGAAATAGTTTCTAATTATTTCTGATTATGTAAAGAAATTGCTGGTATTTTCTGTAAAGTATTTCTTTCAAACCCCATATTATTGTCACTTCTGGGGTAGGTCCTTCTCACCAACTCTTATATCCCATCCAGCTTGTCTCCAACTGGTCAAATGTTGATACATGGTTAGTCAACAGAAAGGAATACGCATTTACATGACACAATTCATTTGCCCTATTTTGGACATCTGACATGCAATGAGATGAATCATGCCCTAAAAGTGCCCATTGACTGAAAAACTCCTGGATGTCTAGCTCTGCTACAGACACCTGTATTATACATGAGGAAAGTTAGGTGAAACAAATCCCAACACAGGTTTCTACATTTCTTTTAGTTTTGAAGGAAATGCTGCTAAATCTCGCATTTTCTGTACTCTAATGTTCAGCATTATATCCTGTTTTCTTGTCACCTACCTTACAAAATAACCTGCAGTCAGAAATGGAGGCCACATTCTTCATTGTTACTTATGCATGTTAATTTCAGTAGAGGCTGTTTCAGGTCAATAATGTGTCCTCTCTTTTCCTGTATTTTTTCTACAAAAATAATCCAAGTAGGGACAGATACAAATATTTTCCTTTATAAATTGTTTCTCATTAACAGTTTTTAAGCCTATCTCAAAATTCAATATTTTCATACAAGATTTTATTTCATTATGACCACCAGAAAATCCTTTTTTTTTTCCTTCTTTTTTTTTTGTTAATGCTAAAACTGACGATAAACATATATCCTCTTTACCTGGAATTTGTTCAGAAGACCATTTTAAGTCAACGGATGCTGGGAAAATCCTTTGTTATTTTTCAGTGGTGAAACAAGTTCTGTGCAATTTTTCACTCTACTTTACACGTATCACTACTACATATTCAGTTTATGCACATATTTGATGTAAATGCATGCTTGAAGTCCTTAGGACTTATGTCTGTTGAAGATTTTCCAAAATCAACAGCAAGTCAACATAGCCTTAAGTGGAAAGTCACATACCTCTTACTTCTTGTTATGCTTTTCCTATGTCTCATTCCTCTGACGTTTGCACTAGGAGAAAAAAAATCCACTGAAGCCAGTAGAAGTACAAGTGTGAAAAACAGATCTGAGGTTGAAAACAAGGTTTTTTGTGCCCACAGGACAATTGCACTCCTGAAAATCATCAGACTGAACAGGAGAGGCAGAAATTCATACTTACAAGTAGGACTTTTCGCACTGTCTACACTGCAGTGACCTTAGGCTTGAGAAGTGCTGTGAGGTGCTTAACTGAAAAGCACTATGGGATTACAAGGAGCAGTTTAGAAACACATCTAAAAGAAAAGCATTTTCTAGAGCTAATTAAATGGTAGGGTTTTTCTCTTTCGCCATCCCTTCTCAATTAAAAGGTGTGACTTCAGGGACTCTTTCTATTTAAAGGATGTCTAGGTGATATTACAGGAGAGGGAACAGAGATAATAAATCACACAGCAGCTGTTGAAATAATATTATCCAACCTATAAAGACATTTTTCTAAATCACTTCACACATTCGTCACTCCACCAGTATTGCGTCTGTATAATGAGTTACTCCCTTACCTTTCCCCTCTGGTGTGGCTCCCCATTCTTACAAACCGCCTACACTGGAGGGACGATTCCAACTGCAGTATGAAGTCTCCGCAAAGGAGAACACAGCTCCAGCAAAGAGAATCTATAAACCCCGTTGATAGCTGGCTATGGTAGAATGTGGCTTACATGGTGAAGCATATCTTGACCTAAGGAAGAGAAAAGGTTTGAATCTACCCCTAGTTTAACCATATTAAGAAAAATTATCCCAACTAGAAAGGTTACCCAGTTTTAGTAATTTAGTAAGTATTCCTTCAGCAGTCTAGAAGGCAAAAAGGGATATTTATGTCACCTTTCTTTGGAACAGCAAGTTAACAACTTCTTACAGAGCAAGAGCAGCAACTACAGCACATTCTCTTGATCCATTCAGATATGGTTTCAGATCTGTTTTATGAAACACGAGCCGTAATTCTATCAAAGCTTATCTCTTCCTGGAGATGGGCTAGGATAACATATCCATATTGACTCTACATCTATCACAGGCTGATGAGGAATGAATACCATTAAGCTGTCTGTCTGACCCTGCACAGGAAGAAGAATGGCCATTTGCTGTATGATTCATTGTCAAAAAAAAAAAAAAAGGCAGAAATACTTTCTGGAGGCTGTAGTCAATATTTAAGTAAAACCCATAGAGAATGCATCTATGTAGTTTGGACTGCAGAAGCTTTTAACTTTGATGGCTTTCAAACCTGCATTAATTCCATGTTCACTAGTCTCAAAATCAAATATTGTTGCAAATGCAGCCTGAAAGACACATTGGTTTCCACCCACCCCCCAAAAAAATAATTTAGCTAACCCTGAGAAGAAAGTTTTCTGTCAATGCAACGGCAAACTATCCTTTCCAGTGACACAAAAAGGACTTCAAAACACTCTATAAATAACAACTACTGATGCAGCGTCCATTTGAGTGAGAGAATTTCAAACTCAGACTACAGAAAAGCAAACTGATCTACTTCTACTGACAGAGTGTCACTCCTTCAGTAAATCGTGCCATTGAACCAGCATTTGGCATAACCAGGGAGAGTGAGATTTTCTCAGAGGAGATCAGCCACTGGTCGACCAAGAGATTGCCATGCTGTCAAGAGATAGGTTCACGGAAGTTTGCATCTCCACATGGTGCTAGCTGTTCGTTCTCACCAGGACTGGAGATTTCTATTACCTTTGTGTATGCCATTTACCAAGTCAACTTTCTGTGTGGCCACACTGTAGCTGAGTGTGGTGGGTTAGCCTTGGCCAGCTGCTAGACCCCCACCCAGCTGTTCTCTCGCTCCCCCTCCACAGCAGGACAGGGGGTAGAAAACAAAATGGAAAACCTCATGAGCTAAGAACACGGAGATCACTTACCAGTTACCGTCACAGGTAAAATAGACTCTGCTTGAGAAAGAATAATTTAATTTACTGCCAATTAGAAATGGAGTAGGATGGTGAGGAACGAAGAACTAAAAAATCTTTCCCCAAAACCTCCTTCTTCCTAGGCTCAGCCTCACTCCTTCACTCCTCTACTTCCTTCTGCCCCCAGTAGCACAGAGGGATGAGGAATGGGGATTGTGGTCAGCCCATAACAGTTCCTCTCTGCTCCTCCCTCCTCCGCACATGCTTCCCTGCTCCAGCATGGGACGCTGCATGAGCTGCAGTGTGGATATCTGCTCTGACATGGTCATCCATGGGTTGCTAGGGGACAACCTGCTTCAACATGGTCTTCTCCATGGGCTGCAGAATAATCTCTGCTCCGGTGCTTGGAGCACCTCCTCCCTCTCCTTCTTCACTGACCTGGGTGTCTGTAGGGCAGTTTCTTTCAAATTTTTTTCTCACTCCTCTCTTTCATAACTGCTACGCAGCATATTTTAACCCTTTCTTAAATGTGTTTCCACAGAAGTGCCACCAGCTTCGCTGATGGGCTCAGCTCTGGACAGCAGTGGGTCTGGTTTGGAGCCCGCTGTGTTTGGCACGGGGGCAGCCCCTCATCGCTTCTCCCAGAGGCCACCCCTGCAGCCCTCCCACTACCAAAGCCTGGTAGCCAAAGCAAAGTCCAATACACCGAGGAAGTAGATATGATCATCCTTTGGGTGTTTAGACTATAAACCTTTCCTCCCCCTCCCTTTCCCACATTACCACCAGTTTGTTTGTGAAGTAAAAAATTAAACAGACCTGGTTCAAACCACAGCCTGCTAACCCACCATGTAACTGATGGGATTAAGGAAAAAAAAATAATCTGTGATTCATTCTAAGGAGAATGTAAACCATGACTAGAAAGCACTTTAGGGAAGTGGATTTTAGCAGTGTGTGCACAGCTTTGGATACACATTAACACAACTTTTACTGAAATGAGATTTGAGGCTTTACAGACCCGAACCAGTAGCAATCCCTGCCACTGGCACAAATCCCACATGAGGCTGGGGACCTACACCACCCCTTCCAGAAGGGCTCAGCAACCAGTGCTTCTGGTCTCCTTCAGGTTTTGGTGCTTCCCTGCTCTTCCCTTTGAAGGCTGAGCACAGGTTTCCTCTAGCACTGAAGGCAGAGAGTCCTCTTTAACAAAACTTGTTCACGGGTACTCAAGTAAGGGCTGCCATTGCTGCGTTTCTGACAACAGTCAGCCTCATGGGCTTTGGCCCTCAGCTGGGAGGGAGTATGCTATGACATGCTAAACGATCACCTTTCCTTTTCTGGTAACAAGTGAGAGTAAAGTGACAAGTGAAGGCTTGTAACAGCTCTTCTCTACTGCATCTTTGGGGGCAGTTAGAGAAGCTCCAGTTGAAGAGGGTCTCCTCTCCATTCCATAGGGAAGATTTCCCTAAAATACCTGAAACTTTGTTGCTTTGGTTCAATGTTCAGTAGTTTCAGACTTGCTATAAGGTAGAGGGCTGAGAGAAGAAAGGAAAACCGAGTTGTTTCTTCAATAACTAAGCCCAATGGCCTTTAACTTAACCTTTGCAGTTGTGCTTTTCATGACTTTATTTATAAGTCTATGATAATTTTTGTAACTACCTCTATCTGTCACAATGCTAGCAGCAGGTGCCAAATCCATATATACTACAACAAATATTAAGTAGTTCTGCATTTAGGGCAGAAAAAAAAATTAAAATTAAATTCTCTCTCCAGGGACCCAATCATCCTGCCAGTTTGAGTTGCAACACACACCTGATGAAATGATTGTGCCTCAAATTAAACCTTCTAATTTGTGTATAAAACTGGGTCGCAAAGCTTATTTCCTCTTCCCCTCACCCCGCTTCACAGCTCCTATACATGTTACTCCAGTATATTACACAGAGCAAAAAAGATGCTGAAGGGCAGACCTTTGTAGATGGCTCTTCACCATACCTACGCTGTGTGTTACAGGTACAGCTTGCAGCCAACTTGAAATCTGAATCAACAAAGTGTATTTTACAGAGGTGCTCTTTGAATCCATTATTGTTATGCTGCTCACTACCCTAATGTTACCAATGCAGTAATCTTACCTTTTTTTTCCTCTTCCCCCCCACCCCCCATTTGTGTCACCAGAATCACAAAAATCTTGTGGGTGGTTTTTTTCAAGGGATTCTCAGTCCCTCAAGTTATGCTGGCAAATTTTAGACTGGAGTTTGTAACCTAACTTAATCATTGCTGTTATTCCTTTGCAAAATGTCCATTACAATATGCAACAGTCACAGAAGATTTCTGTTCTTTTCTCCTCCAGGTGCAGGTGAAAAAAAAATAAATTCAAAATATAGATCTAAAGTAATCTGATCTGTACTTATTTAGAAGAATTATCATTATACTGTAAACTGGGAGGTAAAACATTTGTCACACATACTGATAAAGCTCCCCAGGCAAAGTCTCTTATCACTCAACTATCCAGACTGATGGTTTTATCCCCCCAACAGATGTTCCAGCTGCTGAGGTTAGTGGAATACTCACTTCCATCCCTGCCCAACAGCAGCAGACTCAAGCTCTTGAAAGTCACCATCTGACACCAGGAACAAAAGGTCAAACCATAGTCTAGACAGAAGCTGTAAACTGGGATGCTCAAAAGCCATCAGTCTGGCAGAAGGAAAGAGGAACCTAGCAAGATTTTTGCAACAGATTATGTGCAAAATAGGCATCTTATCAAATATGCCTCCTTCCCCTTAACTTAACAAACAATAAACATAGGTCAGATTTTTGGTCCACACTACGTTCTGTATAATTTCATAGTTGTTTATGCATTTTAGTTTATAAAAAAATAATAGCATGGTTTTCTCTCTTTTTTGCTCAGTAAGGTACTCAGTTGCCTTATGTTAGGAAACCAGATCCAAAAGCACGAGTCACACTCTGAAGATCTACCAGGATCAACTCAACAGAAGTTACCAGAGATTCATTTAACCCCAGGATTAAATTCAGTCTTCTGTCTGGAAACATCAAATTGAAAAGCCATGGCAAAACAGAGTATTAAGCTATACAGCTGTTGCGCTTCCATTCTTTTTCTTTCCAAACTCACTACAACACTGCTACTGCAACATCAAGTAGTACAGGCATCCCAGTCAGACACTTTTTATTTGACCTCCTCAGGGCCCAGATTTCACCCCACCTGTTTTATAGCTCACAAGTAGAATAGCAGTCTGAAGGCGATGAATGAAAAATGCAGCAAAACATTCAGGATTTACACTCAGCTAGTGCCTCATCATGTTTCCACTTGCCAAGCTCTGCCTTGGTGTCACAGAGCAGAGTTGAACACCTTCAGCATTTTGCTAGAGAGCTCTAATATGCATGCAGCTCCTAGGCCCCCTGCCTACTTTGATTACTCCTGCTTTTGGCAATTAACACCAGGAGATTAACAATTGGCTCCAGGACAATTGACTCTGGAGGCAATTAGCCTCTTACAGGCACCTCACTAGTTGCCAATTTCATAGAGGTGAGAGGTGCAGGGGCTATTAATGAAATGCATTAGGAAGAAATAACTGAGCTGTCAGTTAGTCTTGGGCCTCATCCATAATTCTGCTTAAGAACAAATGCCATAATTCTACATCCCATGTGAATCGCAGAAGGCTAAGTGAAGTCACCTTAGAAGGACTGCTTTCCTTTGCCACAAATAAGGCATTTATTGTGTGGTCTTGTTATGATAACATCCATTTAAAACTTTCCCTGTTTTATACAAATTAGGTGGTAGTGAAGCAGTGAAGTGAAATGACAAGGACATGGCTGTGCCAATTTGAAGTCATACCATTCCTCCCTGACTTCTAAAACACTGAGTAGACACATCTCTCTTGCCAGTCTCATGTTGTGTATAAAAACAGGTTTCTTCACAGATGAGTTTGCAACATTTGCAATGCTGTGGTCAGTTCATAACCAAATCCAAAAATACATGAGGTGTTTCAGAAGCAGATGGTCTACTTGAGCCATTTAAACAGCAACAAAAAATGCAAGATTTTTTTTTTTTAAACTCTTTGTAGTACACCATGAGCTCAGTTCAGCTATCCTTAACTATTTTAAGCTTTATTTATATTGGAAAGAGTTGTGTGGGCATACATCCCTTGAGAATAAAGAACGTGGCTTCCAGGTTTTCGCTGTTCAAAGAACAAAGAAATAAATTCCATTCAGCAAATCCTCTTGTTGGAAAACCAGGTAATGTAAAAGTAACACAGTGGTAGCACATCTGTGTACCAGGAGCTTCTGGGGAGTAATTTGTGAAAGGAATTAGGTGTTTACCCTGCAGAAGGATCCTCATGCTCCTGGGGGAGAGGTGCTCAAGACTGACAAGGAATAGAATGCTGAGCCATCCTCAGAGGGTGCTGCAGGGAGGCTACATCTTATGTCTTGTCCCTTTCCATGACTTCATTTCGCAGCTATGTCCACCCAGGATTCACAGCCCACAGTTAAGTATATTATCAAATAATAACATCAACAAACTCTGCAGCCAGGACTGGAGTTCAGGATAGCTGTCAGCTTTAAACACTGGGCTTGGAAGTCTTAGACCTTCATTAGTTTGTCTGTGAGGACAGACAGTGGGAGATGATGTCATAAACCTCATTAAAGTCAAGATAAACAGCATCAACTGCTCTCTGCTCGTCCACCATGCCAGTCATCTCATTGTAGAAGGCTATCAGGTTGGTTAAACATGTTTTCCCCTTCATAAATCCATGCTGACTACTCCCAATCACCTTCTTATCCTTCCTGTGTTTGCAAATGGTTTCCAGGATCAGCTGCTCCATTACTGTCCCAGCTCTCAAGGTAAGGCTGACCAGCCTATAGTTCCCTGGATCTCCTTTCTTGCCCCTCTTGCATATAGGAGTGACATTTGCTCTCATCCAGTCTTCAGGAACCTCTGTTGATCAGTATAACCTTTCAAAGATAATCAGAAGCGGTTTTGGAGAGACATCAGCCGTCTCCCTCACCACTCACATAAGCATCCCATCAGGTCCCATGGACTTATGCTTGTCCAGTTTGTGTACGTATTCTCTAACCTGATCCCCCTCTACTGAGGGTAAGTCTTCGTTGCTCCAGACTCTTCCCCTGGTCTCAGGGGCCTGGGATTCCTAAAAGCAACTCCTAACAGTAGAGACCAAGGCAAAGGCATTAAGTACATACCTCAGCCTTTTCCACGTCCTTTGTCCCATTTAGCATCAGGCCCACATTTTGCATACTCTTTCTTTTGCTACAGATGTACCACCCTCCTGTTGCCCTTTGTAGCCATCACCAGATTCAAATCCCAGTGGGCTCTGGCACATTCAGACAGTGTCTCTGCATTCCTCCTGGGTCACCTGTCCCTGCTCCCACTTCTTGCATTCTTCCTTTTTATATTTGGGGGTTGCCTGGAGCTTCTGGTTCACACATTCAGGCCTCCTGCCACCTTTGCTTGACTTCATGCGTGGTACAGATGTGGGCATCGACAGTAAGGAAGGGCTCCAGGAGCAGAGTGAGTCCCCGTTGCTGGGCCCAGAGAACTTCTCCCACATCTGCACTTCCAGATATATGTATTTAGACTCCTCTCTGCACAGTATCCTGGACATGTTGACAACCCAAATGAGGAAGGAAGATCACCCTGGGCTGAATGAAGAGCAAGGGAATACAGTCTGCCAGAGAGATTCCTTTGAGCAGGACCAAACAGTTCAAAGAAGCTGAATCGCCTTTTTAAAGAGCAGTAGCAATCCTGATTTTCCTGCTAGCTGCAACACAAGGGACAGCTGGATGATCTGGCTGGAGGACCTCCCCAGCAAGCAAAACGGGCAGAATTTAAACAGTTTGAACACACTTTGCAGAAGAGGATGCACAGTTACAGCTGCATCCATTCCTCCTATGCTTGAGTCTTTTTTCCTGGAGTTCATTCATTGCCTGCTATTTCACTTTATCTCTCTCATTCTAAAAATGTGTCTTAGCTTGTATAATCCTCCTTCAACAGTTTTTTTTTCCTGTTAGCAAATTAAAACTAGTGCTCTAGAGGCCAACAAAAAGCAGTCTCTTAGTGCAGGTGGGCTTTTTAAAAGGTGCTGAGCATTTTATTTGAGAATTGGAGAGGGAGAAACAGTCACATAAAAATTAAATTACATCTATTTGATACCAGTCATCATTTTATTGCACATAAAACCTGAAAAGCAAAACATTTAATCTCTTCTATATTTTCAAGTCAGTTATCTTGCAAAATATTATATTTAGCATAAAATATATTCTCAACCAAAATATTGGTCTACCAGTTACCTCAGACAGAAGGCAAATAAGTGTCAGTTTAATGGTGTCTGGCATTTCAGTTTAAAACCTTCCAGTTACAAAGAGAAGAAAGTGAATTCAGAATTTCCCTATGCACGCTGCGCTGGATCTTCTCCAGGCCACAAGCAAGGGGTGTACCTGGCTCCGGTACCTAATCTGCACAAGGGCAAGAAAAGAAACCACATCGCCAATGTCCTTGGATTAAATGGGTTTGCCTGCACCACAGAGGGGATATAGCAGCTCTTCATAGCTTCATTTCTCATCCACGGTATTGCCTCTGAGGTGGACACTGAGGAGCACAGTGTAAGGTGGGGTTGCACACTGGTATAATGTGGATGAAGGAAAGGGACTATGTGGTTATTGCTGCAAATCACCTTGTTGAGCACTTGCTAAGGTTTTGATCTACCAAAAAGCACCAGCCATTACCCCTGTTTATTCTGTACCAGAATTCATCCCCTCAAGAAAGGTGTTTGGGAGGCCTTCTCCATTTATGACAGGTAGTTCACCTAAGAACATCTTGACAATTCAAACTCCTCAGTGACCAGGACTAAACAGCCTTTCACTATATGGCCTAGAAGGTCAGAATTTCAAAGCAAGACACAGAGCTGGAAGGAAGCATGGCAGCACAGAGAACGGCAAACATGCCACTGAAAAGTACATAGACTCATAACCCGGCAGTGTCTGGAGGGAGGATCCACACAAACCTGAGAGGAACTCGGAGCAAAGTCCATTGAAAACCTGTATTCCTACAGAAACAGACACAGGTACCCATTATCTGACAGAGGCCATAACATATCACACTAATTAAAACTGATCCAAGCTGGCTCCCTCTGTCCAAGACCATCTAGAAGAAGAGGATGGGAATTTCCTTTTCTGGCATGCAGAGCGCCAAGGCAAGGGTGCTACAAAAGAGTGACAGCTATGATTCCATGTGTGCCGGTATTCCAGCACGTCTGTGACATGTGGTGTCAGAACAGGAGCAAAAAAGCAGTGACTGAGAAACAGGAAAAAAAAAAATTGTCATTTGACTAGTTGCAAAGCTTTTCAATCCAACTGGAAGCTAAAACCTTTCTACAGAGTGGTCAGTGTGCGTGAATGGAACTGGATGCCTTTTGTAATAAGAGAATGTAGGTGTGCATTTTTATACCCAGAAATCAGTATAATGCCTGACTGCCTCACAACAGAAATCATATCAGAAGCTTAAGGGATGGGGCAGGGAAAAGCCTTTGAATGTGACCCTAGTCAGAACAGGATTAGGACTTTAAGGCCACATGTGCAGCTAAAAAGCACAATACTGATGCATGCAGCACTGGGAAAACAAATAGTCAGAAGAGCTTTGAAAAGCTACTGCTGCCACTAGAGACCAACTTCTGTCTTGTGACAAACGTATTAACCTTTTCAAGCTCTGATCCAGGTGTCTCATCAGCTCTGTGATAATTCCCTCTCTCACGTGTTACATTCATGCTATTCCATTTGCCAGCCAGGTCACAGGGTGCTACTGCTCTGAGCTCGTTTACGGTTTGATTTCACACACCCCTCCTCCATTTTTTTCAGTCTTAAGAAAGATCAGCTCCTGTAAAAAGGCCAGATTTTTTTCAAAAGCGCTTAAGCTCCCTGAGTCTCTTCTTGTTCTCAATGGGAGATGAACCCTTTAGAAAATGCCAAATCTCCATTTAGAGCGCGCAGCTCTGTTGGAAATGTGATCCTTATCATTTCGAATGGCACTACATACCCACATGCTATGCCTGTTGCAATTCGTTTTGCAGCTAAAAAGAAGTCCAGTAATATAGGACTGCATTCTTGATGAGTGGTCTGAAACTGGACAAAGCACACTCCCTGTTATCAGCGAAAAGAATGCAAACCAGCTGCCTCTCAAGAGTGCAATTGTATTAGCGCCTGCTTAACCTTCAAATTAAGATAAGAAATCTTAGGTATTTTGTGGTTGTTAGTACAATAACACTTGCAACATCACTGATTATATTTAGCCCCTGTAACTCCTACGGGGTAGTGTTATCACTTCCGTCTTGCTGATAAGGAGTTGAGACAGGGAGATGGATTAAGTTAAAAGTCACCCGAGAGGCATAGGAAGTCTGCACTAAAACTGACAGCTAACCTAGGATTCTGCTCAGCACTTCCCAACAGATGCAGACTCTTTACACAGAGGAAATACAAAATGCTGAAACTATGAATTTATATTCTGGAATTAAAGAACCAACACATTGACCTCATTTGATTATTTTAAGGAATATATTGATAGCTAGTGCCAAGAATGACTACTGCATTCTAGAGGCAGTCCTAAGACCAGATATAAATTTGGAAATCAGCAGGCAGATGGAGAACTGCAATATGGGTCTCTAAGAAACCAGCAGCAACCTTCAGTTTAATACCATAAAGCTGCTGTATTTCTTTATACAGCATATCAGTAGGAAAGACCATTGGAAAAATGGTTTTGTAGAGTTGTTAAGGGCTTTTTTTTGTTGTTTATCCTTAATGCCTTTTAGGTGCTTAGTCCTATGAAACCTAACACTCCTTCAAACCTCAACAAGCAAAGGTGCTCACAAGTATTTCTCAAAGAGATTCTTCTTCCATGTAAAATACTTACAGATTTAGATTTTTCAAGACTAGAAACTAACATTTGTGAGTGGGTAATAGCAATGGACTTTTTTTTCCCTCGTGTGAATGAAGCAAGTTGATATTAGGAGGACATTAATAAACCTTACTGTCTTCTCCAGAAAGCCTTTCAGACCTAACTTACCTAAGCATTTGTCCCCTTTCAAAACTTTCTACACCTACCTTCACCTTTTCCTTATCCATGCCCCTGGAGCCAGAACTTACCATGCTCTAAGGACATAGCTGTTCTCCTTGCTGCAGGGTTTCCTCATCTACCAGAGGTGCTGTGTTTCAAGCATCTTTTTAACTGAGGCCTGACCCTGGAAATGCTTTTGCACACATGCAATCACTCAAAAGCATTTGCCTGTTCCACTCTCACTACTCTGTTTCAAAGAGCATTTCCTTCTTCCGCCTTCCTGTGCTGGGAAGATGCCACACACAGCTGTGTGACTGTAGCCCTCCAGGGCTGCAGTTTGCTCACAGCGGATTACTTGTCTACAAAGCATTTGCTCACCTGGGTCACCTCTTTAAAGGGAATTTCTCCAGCCTGGGTTTGTAATGTTTGTGTAGAACATTCATTACATTGCTATTCACCAGCATGAAATCTATGCTCCGTATGAGTTCATCAGCTATAGCACAGCAACTTCCTAGACATCCTGCTATGCCCAAGGTCCAATTCTTAAATCTAATTTTCTCCACTTTAAGGCTGTCTGTCACAGTTTCCATTTGAGACTAATTCAGTAGCTCAATTTTAGAATCTGTTACTCCCAGCAATTTTAGTGAGGCTGGTGTAATAAAGGCAATTTTTCAAAAGCAAGTTGGTGCCATTCTTTGTTTCTCCTTCAGATTTGCAGGCAAATTATTTATGTTCATTACACACTAAGAGGTTCTCCAATTTCCGATTCTCCTATTCTCTAGCACTATCCTTCACACAGAGTGAGATGTTACCATCATGCCCTTCGGGTACTGTCTTTTCTTCTCTACAAAAGTATCATTAGTAGGGTAATATTGCTAGTCCTGTCATCAGCAGACTTTTATTCTGCTTCTACCTCTACTACTAAGATGCTATGTAAGGACAGTGCTTCACCTTCTGTGCCGCCTCTACTCCTTTACCTCCAAATAGCATGGGTATTGTCATATGTGACCACCACTTAGGAAAGAGTGAGGACTTCTGGACTAACCAGAAGTGGGAGAGCAAGCTAGGGTACAGCATTTATATGTCTTGATCCCAAAGAAGTTGTTCATATTAACCTTTGCTATTTCTCCTTCAGCAGCAGCCACCTCCCTCTTTGCAATGTTTCAGAATCACCCACTATCATAACAGCTTAAAAGCTCTTTACGGTTTGTTTCATCTACTTTCCCAGTAATACTGAACAGAACAAGTTTCCCGGCTGTTTTCTGCACTTTTGCTTTTGCAATCAATATTCATCATTGCTAATTACCCATGGTTGTCATTACAGATCTCTAATCAGTGAAAAGGCCACCACAGTACCTTGTACTGGATATACTTTGAACAAAAAGACAGCTCTTCTCCCAGCAGGTTTACAATCTGCGGAGCAGCCATGGGACAATATGTGGATGCACAGAGTTACAGGTAAAAGATGATCATTAGGTAAATGGCACTCCCCTCCCTCTTCCATACCTCATGTGAATTGTGAAATCCCTTTCTCCTCCTGAGTATCAGCCTTATATTGATGCATACTACACTCCAGACAGTTTTAGTTCTGGCTTCCTCATGAGGGACCATCTCAGTACATTCCTTACACCAACGCAGCCCTGCTTAGCTCAGGGCAGACAGGCTGCGGCAGCTCCAGGAGCTGCTGGAGCCATCACATCACTTAGGAATAAAGCAGACTAAGGCAGAAGGGGCTGCCCTTCCCTCCCCACCAGAGAAGAAAGCAAAAGCTGCAGGGCAGCAATACTCATGCAGCCTGAGGGGATGCTACATTGGATCTAGATGAGGTATCAGACTATATTGGATCTAGATGAGGTAAGAAGAGCTCTGCTGCCCCTTCATTTAGCTCTCGATGACCAAATGAGAAGCTTTTATCTTCTACCCCCAAGTAGATACACATTTACAAACTGAGGGAGGGGGGGGCTCTGAGTGCTGCTTCTGGGTCTTAGGGAGAAATCAGTGTTGAAATTCAGCTGGAAAATCTGGTTTAGTAAAGAGTTCCCCATAAAGGAAGGAGAGGCTGGTGTTTCTATGCCCTTAAGGCACTTGGGATTTTTCTAGGCTCCCAGGGCCAGCCCTACATATAATGAAAGCCATAATGAAAAACAGAGACCCTTAGGGTGATAGAATACAAAACAAGAACTCAGGCCTGAAAATGAACTTGGTTTTGCCCTCTTGCCTACACAGAGCCAGATCTGCTGGGACAGGGACAGGAATTCCCCTACACTGAGCTGCTCCCAGAAGGGGGGCCCTGGATGACAGCTAACTGGGTGGCCTCTTGCTAAACGGCAATTTCCTCCTCCTCTTCCCTCACCACCGTAATGCAGCAGGGTCAGATCCAGGCTCCTCATAAAACTTCATAAAACTGAATTTTGCAGCCCCGGGAAGAGGAGGGGGAGGCAGAGGGGAGGGAGGGGTTTGCCCTCCTGCCCTCGGAGGGGCTGCGGGGCACAGAGGAGGTGGCACATGGCCTGCAGGGAGGGGGAGACCCCCGTCCTCCATGTCCCCCGCACCCTCACCGCCACAGGGGCCCCTTTGGCTCCCCGGGACTCCGGCACACACTGGAGGGGGAGCCGAAGTACGGCCACTTTACTTCCTCCAGTGGCATCACAGTTAAACAACAATTTGATAAGAAACCTGCCTTTTTTTCCCTCCGTTTCTCAGTTTATGGCCTGCTTTGGGTCAGGGGTTGCCTGAACAGGCAGGACAAAACAACTCTGGCAGAGCCAGATTTCCCGCAGGAATAATCTAACAGATTCCTCAGGTAGCGAGAGGAGAAGCTCCCAAATCTCCTGCTTTATTTATTTATGGGTTTTTTCCCTGTATATGAAGCACGGTTAGAGGACAAAGAGCTGCGGGTGAGCCCTGTGGCAGGGCTCCTTTTATCCATTTGCCGCCTGTTGCCGGTCTCCCTTCGGTGCAGCTTCACGGCCCTTTCCTCCTCGTGTTTCCCCCCTCGCAGTGAGCAAAGGAGCCCTCCAGGCTTTTCCTTCCCCGGCCACAAACCACCTTTTAGGAGGACTTATTCAAGATACACTGTTCCCTTCTTGATTTATAGCAGCTGCGTTATCACCTTGAAATATATGTAAATTGTGGGCCGGCGGCACGGGCTCACGACACTCTCCCAAAGGCGTGTGGCGGTGAGNGAGGGACGGCCCCGGCGGGAGCGGCGTCAGCCGTGGGCTGCCGGCTGCGCGGCCCGGGGGTGGAGTGGCCTTGCCCGGCGGTTTAATAGCAGGGAAAAACGCTGTCGGGTGGAGGGAGGTGCGCGGGGTCTGCGGGCTTCCCTCAGGGCCGACTGCCGCCACAAACTGCTGCTCAAGCAGACCCACCGCCACCCCGATCCCCATCCGGATCTGGAATGTCACCTCCAAACTGCCAGCTGGGTTTGGAGCCCCGTGGGTAGCCCTGGCCGTGTGCTGTGGGGTGACAGAAAGCAGGTGTGCCAGGGCCAGGCAGAGGCCTCCATGACAGGCCTCCCGCCGACCTCTCGCTGGGAGCCGGGATACTGAAGGGACAGGGGTGGCGCTGGGAGAAAGGCTTGTGGCGAGGAAGCACTGGGTACCCTCTCTCCGCTCCCAGACGCTCATCACGGCGACATTCTTGATGGTGAGGGGAAGCCGTTGGTGGAGCGTGAATACCACTTTGTTCTGTGACAAACTCACGGCGGTCCCGCCAAGAACTGGAGAGAAGAGCAGGTAATTCGGTGTCATTCACGTGAAGGTTTCTCCTGAAATGGGAGATGCTGGCCAAAAAGAACGAAAGAATGAAGAACAGCGGGGGGAAAGCATCTCAGCTGCTTTTACTTCTCTCCTTCCCAAAATAATTCTCCACAACCTCAAGCTTGTTTCAGGATATAGGAGCTTTGTTTTCTTGTTTTATGTAAGCAGTATTTTATGGCGGGGAAGATCTGAAGGCTTTTTTCCACTTGGTCAAAGGCTGAAGCTGCTAAAGCAGTGGTGTAACAGTGCTGTGCTGAAAGTGACCAGGTCTGCACAAACAAAGCTTTACAATAGAAGCTTCCTTTAGCCTGTCTCTTCTTTTTGTCAATTTCCATTGATATCACATGATCCTTATTCTCCCATCAGAGCACNTCAGGATATAGGAGCTTTGTTTGCTTGTTTTATGTAAGCAGTATTTTATGGCGGGGAAGATCTGAAGGCTTTTTTCCACTTGGTCAAAGGCTGAAGCTGCTAAAGCAGTGGTGTAACAGTGCTGTGCTGAAAGTGACCAGGTCTGCACAAACAAAGCTTTACAATAGAAGCTTCCTTTAGCCTGTCTCTTCTTTTTGTCAATTTCCATTGATATCACATGATCCTTATTCTCCCATCAGAGCACCTCCGAGTCGGCGCAGCGCCAATGATCTTGTGCTCACCTGCGCTTTAAAACCAGGCCTTGACCTGAGTAGACTACTGCCAACACCACACTTCAGCTGCTCCACACCGAAGGTACAGAGGCACTTACCAAGCCCCTCGACAGCTACATTGCTTTAGAAGTAAGGGGCGTTCTCCCACGCGTACAACTTGAATAAGGAACTAGCGCATATTGCCTGTAATTTCAGAGTTAACGTTCTCTTGCGTTACTACTTTAAATCTGATCACCCACGTGGCCTTTGTTTGGGAGTTTTGACAGGGGGTGGGATGGAGGGGGTTGGTTGGAAATTCCTTCTTGCCCCAGACGCTCCAAATCCCTTGAAAATGTTTTCCTTTTTTTGCGCTTTTCTCGGGATTACTGTAGAGATCAGGAAGAAATGTGTAAGATAAGGAATGTCTCCAGTCTGTGCTGGGGCTGTATGCTCTGCTACAGGCAACTTGAGCTCAGAGCAGTTGAGAGAGCTGGTAAGGCACAGCCAGAGCAGGATAGCATGGGGAAACCAACAACACTGAGAACTGGTGTGTAATGGCTTCGGAATATGGAAAAGGGTGAGGGAGAAGCCCACACCAGAGTATTTTAGTCTCCCTGGCAGATAGTAACCTCTGGGAGAAAGCCCTCTTCATAAAAAGAACATTCTGCAAAACACGCTGTCATACAGAGAAATAGGCTTTTAACAAAATGACTTTCTTAACCAGTTTGCAGTTCCCATCTTTACCTTTTGGCAAGGGGCAAGGTAGTATTTATAATGTGGACTTCTTCTACTGAGAATTACAGATGAGCCCTTGTCTCAGCAGAAACAGAGGAATGTCATTGAGGGGGGTGTGTGACAAGTTACAAAGAGGGTTATTCTGAAGAGTGGGAGGTTTTTCCAGGATTGCCATTTCTCATCAGAGAAGGCTGCAGGAAGGCTGCAAGGCAAATGTCAGCACTACAGTGGGCATCCTTGCATTTCTTTAGGATTTTTTTGTACATACAGTTCATGAATGCAGAGCTGGACAGGACCTGATGCATGCAGGGATGAACTAGGTATANGTTTGCTTGTTTTATGTAAGCAGTATTTTATGGCGGGGAAGATCTGAAGGCTTTTTTCCACTTGGTCAAAGGCTGAAGCTGCTAAAGCAGTGGTGTAACAGTGCTGTGCTGAAAGTGACCAGGTCTGCACAAACAAAGCTTTACAATAGAAGCTTCCTTTAGCCTGTCTCTTCTTTTTGTCAATTTCCATTGATATCACATGATCCTTATTCTCCCATCAGAGCATCTTGGAGTCGGTGCAGCGCCAATGATCTTGTGCTCACCTGCGCTTTAAAACCAGGCCTTGACCTGAGTAGACTACTGCCAACACCACACTTCAGCTGCTCCACACCGAAGGTACAGAGGCACTTACCAAGCCCCTCGACAGCTACATTGCTTTAGAAGTAAGGGGCGTTCTCCCACGCGTACAACTTGAATAAGGAACTAGCGCATATTGCCTGTAATTTCAGAGTTAACGTTCTCTTGCGTTACTACTTTAAATCTGATCACCCACGTGGCCTTTGTTTGGGAGTTTTGACAGGGGGTGGGATGGAGGGGGTTGGTTGGAAATTCCTTCTTGCCCCAGACGCTCCAAATCCCTTGAAAATGTTTTCCTTTTTTTGCGCTTTTCTCGGGATTACTGTAGAGATCAGGAAGAAATGTGTAAGATAAGGAATGTCTCCAGTCTGTGCTGGGGCTGTATGCTCTGCTACAGGCAACTTGAGCTCAGAGCAGTTGAGAGAGCTGGTAAGGCACAGCCAGAGCAGGATAGCATGGGGAAACCAACAACACTGAGAACTGGTGTGTAATGGCTTCGGAATATGGAAAAGGGTGAGGGAGAAGCCCACACCAGAGTATTTTAGTCTCCCTGGCAGATAGTAACCTCTGGGAGAAAGCCCTCTTCATAAACAGAACATTCTGCAAAACACGCTGTCATACAGAGAAATAGGCTTTTAACAAAATGACTTTCTTAACCAGTTTGCAGTTCCCATCTTTACCTTTTGGCAAGGGGCAAGGTAGTATTTATAATGTGGACTTCTTCTACTGAGAATTACAGATGAGCCCTTGTCTCAGCAGAAACAGAGGAATGTCATTGAGGGGGGTGTGTGACAAGTTACAAAGAGGGTTATTCTGAAGAGTGGGAGGTTTTTCCAGGATTGCCATTTCTCATCAGAGAAGGCTGCAGGAAGGCTGCAAGGCAAATGTCAGCACTACAGTGGGCATCCTTGCATTTCTTTAGGATTTTTTTGTACATACAGTTCATGAATGCAGAGCTGGACAGGACCTGATGCATGCAGGGATGAACTAGGTATATGCAGAGCTTGATGGACAGTTTTCTGCCTGTTTCTTAAAGACCTTTTCCAGCACTGAAAATAATACAGTCTTCCTGGATAATCTATCCCAGTGCCTCACCATCATTTCAGGGACAAGTATTTTCAGATGCCCAAGCACAATTCCTGTGACAGAAATAAGCACACATACATGGTGCGGCCAGTAGTGGTGCATAGCCTTGCATCCAGCAAGGCTGCTGGCCATCTCGAAACTCCCAACAAATACTCAAAATTCTCAAATTCTGCTTGGCAAAATTTCTTGACACACAAACTGTAAGGATGTCAAATCCGTGCTGTACCTATCCCCGCACTTTTCCATTGGCACTGCAGAAAACCATAACGCCAAGTCAAAAAGATTACCGCTTTACCCAGTATTATCCACTTTGAGGAAGAGACGATACAATTTTCACAAGTCTGTGCGTTTGCAGGGTAGGCTGAGCACCTGCTGACTGCAAGCACGGTAGGGCATGTTCCCTGCAGAGCAGAGCTCCCGTGCAGAGCACTCCTCAAGGCTGGCGCAAGGACTGCTGCATGGTCTTCAGCAGTGGGAGGAAGCTGCCAGCATCACTGGGTTACCCTGGCCCGCAGCTTCATGCTCTGCCTAATTTCACCCTGTGTTAGAGCCATAGCAGTGGTTTCCTGCCAGTGACCTGTGCCTTAAGTGCCTTGACCCTCCAGCACTGGGAGCTACTTGGCTTTGCCACCCTGTCACCAAGACGTTTTGAGTGGTTGTGGGTCCCGAAGATACATCGCTTAAAACCAAGGGATGCTGTGTAAAATATCTACCACATCAAAATTTCTATCTTATCACCAGCAATCCAAGTAACTGTTTATAATACCCCACCCCTCCGAAAGCTCTGTTTCTTTGTGTTTATAGACACCTATTTTTGTTTGTTTAAGAAATAGGTGTAGGAGTAAATCCAGTTATAACATGTGAAATTCTCTACAGCTTCTCAGTTTAAACTCTAAACTGATTATTCTCTGAGGCTACATTGTTAACTGGAACAGCAGCCATGCAGGAAAGGTAAACTGTTTGGCTGGCCAATGATTGCATGATCAAATAATTAATCAGCCTCGAAGGCAAAATTAGATTTCCAGGAACCCTGCTTCTTTGGGATTAGATTTTGGAGTGGAAAAGGTCAGACTGAGCTACCAGCTCTAATAACTCACTATGCTTTCTTCTGTCATTTTTATTTAATTTGTAACAAGAAAAATAAGCTTCCATCTAGAGCAAGGTAAAGGAGTTTTCTCTTTCTTGTTAGGGGCCATAGGGCAAAATCCTGACATACTTTCTTAAACCTTCAGTAATTATTTTTGGCTTGGCCCCAGTTTGGTTTCTAACAGACATTTGCCTGCAGTACAGAAGCCCCCCTTGCCAACAGCAAAATTTGCTCTTTGGAGAGAATCACCAGGCTGGAAGGTCAAGACCCACTAACTTAACATTTACCACAGATCTGACCAAGATACCACTTCTACTGTGATCAGATTATGGAGCTCCTGCTACTGCTGAAAGGTGTCAGGATTTGTCTCACATGAAAGAGGGAGTAATCACCTTGCGATATTTAGGGTCTGGAGAAGGGTGCAGTGGGGAGCAGCAAGGCCAAAAGCACTTGACCCATCTCTATGGAGATTACAAGCTGTGCTGGTGACATGGTAAGTCCCCGGTCCACAAAGCATGCTCACATGATTAGTAGTACCTCTAAATTTCCTCGGGTTTCCTCCTTGACTTTACTCAGACAGATGTAGAGCGCAGAGCCTGTTAAATCCAGAAGTTAGGCTCGACTTCAGATATCCTCAGCTACTTTGAAAGTGCAGAGGTGATGGGAGAAAACCCACAGCACGCAAACTCCTTAGAGGTTTTCCTTCTGCTCAGGTGACATCTTCTATCTCTTTCCAGCACAGCTTCGACATTGACACCATCACCTGCAAGTGGCAGAATCCATTTCTGACACACATACAACTGTATGTAAGTGTCCCAAAGCTTGCCCCAAAGGGAGAATCCTCCCTGGCTCTCATTACTAACAATTTGATTTTTTTTTCTCCATAATTAGCTAATAAAAAAAATGTTTATTATTCCTTGCAGCTGAATAGACAAGCCAGACAAAGACAAGGCGAGGTATGGGGGCAGAGTGAGATGATTCTCCACAGTCAACCCAGGAGGCCAGTGGCCAGGCTGAGAGAAAAGCCCTGTTCACCCACTACAGTTTGTACTGTTGTAGTACCCCCAACCTTCATCCCCGCAGCAGGACTCCAGAACATTCCTGACAAGCATACATTGGGAACAGGCCCTTTTGCCCACGCAGAGCATGTCCGTGTCACCTTTAGAGCATCCCCAAAGAAGTTTGTGTGCAGCAAGCAAGACAGGGAGTGACAGTGCACAGCATATCAACTTCCCACACGGTTGTGCTTGCACTGCATGGGGAGCGGAGCAACCTGCCTCCCACACACACAGAGCGCACACGGTGCCTGCGCAGGAAACCGATGCAGAGCAAAGCGGATGCTCCAGGTTCACAGCTCAGCTTTCCTGCATGCTGACTCCACCGGAGACAAGCCCCAAGTGGCACCGGTGCCGACATGCGGGTCCAGCAAAACCCTGAATGCAACACTTGGAGCTTGTGAGGATGCTTGGGTGCATCTGTGGCCCTAAATGTCCTCCCTTCCTGTTTACTGACAGGCACAGCCTCATAGGATTCTTTCTTTAATATGTAAGTCCCTTAAGACGCATATGTCAGTGGTTAAAGAGGGCAAGCTGGGGGTGTAAGGAAAATACTTTTATCCTACAGTTTAGGAATGGCCCAGCTAAATAGCAGGCTTCTGTACATCAGGTACACAGGGCATCAGCAGAACTGAATGTAATTCACACATTTCCTACCAGCGCTAAGCTCAGCTCTCACTAGAACTTTCAGTCCTCTCCATCCCTGAGTAAAGAAATCTTTACAGCTTGTTTGTTTTCTAAACAAAAATTAAAAACTGGGGAGAGGGATATTTCTAAGCTCTCTATTCACTCCCAGTTGTTTACAGGTATGCTTCGGGGACAGCAAAGTCTGGTTTTAGTGACTGGTTGCACTATGAAACTTCCCAAAGACAGATTTCTGTTTTGCCAAGAATAACTTTTCTGTACCAAATTAATTTCCATAGTGTATGTAGAAGGGGGAACGGAAATTTTAGGAGTATGCTTGAGAAATAAGACTTTCAATTACAGACTCTCAACAGGTCCTGGAAAATTTTTATTTGATCCACTCACCTAAGTGTTTTAAAAGCATATAGGGCCACAGCATAAGCAGAGTACCGTTGCCATAATTTTTAAACTTTGAGAACTGCAAGCAGATTGTGCCTTATCAGGAAACACCTCTGAGGTTCTATGTAAATGACACGTGCACACAGCTCAACAAGATGTTTGTTGACAGTAAGCTCTCAGATACTGCTTTCCACTTGTTACAGTTCCAGCCAATGTCAGTGTCTCTGAAAAATAGGCAGAAGACAACTAAATGTATGTAATGTAATGTGTAATGTACCCAGCTGCAATAAAACTGAGAGTCCTCCCCTCTTTTGCCACCAATCAGAATCTTTTCCACTTCTTCCTCTAGCTTGCAAATTCCTCTTTGGCAACCCTAACTCTGCTGTATTTAGGAGCAACTGAGGACCAGGTTGCTAGCTGTGACCTTCTAGTCCTTTTCAAAGATATCTGCGGTTGGCGTTTATACAAAAGAGAAGGAAATATAGGGTCATCTTGGACAGAATTCACAGCTGAACACATTTAGGACCGTTTCTGCAACTGTGCTCCTGAAATGAGCTGAACACACCTGAGAAGTGGGATGCTGTGAAATAGCGCTTTTTTTTTTAATTGATGCCTTCTGCTTGAAAAATGCAGAAAAAATCTTGTTTATCTAAAAAAAAAAAGAAACCCAAAAAAACCTAAAAAAAAAGAAACCCAAAATGCCTTGCAGAAAGGTTTAGTAATTCAGAACAAACAGCAGGTCTTGATCATTGGTTGGAGTAAATTGTTCTAAGTTCTCTCATCTATTAACAGCTTAATGTATAGTTTATATAATGTAACAAACTATTACAAAATTTGTTCAATCTAAACAAAACTATGGACAAAAGAACAATAATTATGCTCTCTCTCTCTTCACAGGTGGAGAAATAGAGTGGCCAAGACAGTGATGGCAGTGAGTTCATGGGGAAACAGGTCTGCTCTGAGCTTGGAAATCCACATGGACCAGCTCTTCCTGACTGGGACCAAGTGCCTGATGCTTCTGGACATACATGTGTGGGCTTACTGCTGTGAGTGAAGATACTAAATCACTGTTTATGGTAAATGTGATGCAGGAAGAATGTTCCCAATGTTGTGCTGGATGTCCTTGACCTTCTGTTCTCACGTCAAGTGATGTGACCTCATGTGAGGCTGAGAACGCACCTACTGTTTCAGGTCTCATCATGGATATGACTCACAATACAAGTTATTTGTCCGAGACGGTTGAGTTGGCAGATACCTTCTGTGAGGGCTGAGATAGTCAGAATGCCATGTCTCAGTTGAAAATCCAGGACAAAATAACATACCAGGAACTTGTTAGGATGAGAAACAGTATTTTCCAGTGTATCCAGATCTGGACAAGACATCTGGTGTCCAAAGCTTGACAGGCTGGTGGCTTCATGCCTGGGATCCCAGCTATTCACGCTGCTGAGCCTGGCAGATTGCTTACACCCAGCTCTGGGCTGCTGGAGGTGGTGATAATCAGATGTCCACATGATGCCTGGTGTCACTACAGAGATCCTGAAGTCACCCACCTGCCCAAGGAAGAGCAAAAAGGTCTCTCTTCTCTCTTAGTCCACTGACATGGCCACAGAGAACCATCCTTTCTCTGAAAGGAGCTACAGAAGCGGAGAGGTCTGGCACAGCAATATGTCAAAGGCAGTGTTTTCCCTGTGATTTTTATGAGTCTCTGCAAGAAGGAAATTAGAAACTGAAGTCTACACTCTCTTCTATTTATAAATGTGTCCATAATGTGTACGTTGTGCTGTAGGTTAATGATGCAGTTCTCAAGCAAGATTAACTGCTGCTTCAGACAGCCATCAATTATTTATGATTGCAAGACCGTTTCCCTACTAAAAATGAATGTTACATTCCCCAAGGGATGAGCTGTGTTCAGCATCAGTCAGGTGTGTAGGGTGGGAAGATGACAATAAAATAAAATTAAAAAAAAAAAAAAGAAAGCGAAAGACACAAGCTAGTTCCCCAGCTCCCATACCAGGGAACAGGTACTTGACTTCCCTCGCTGTCACTTCTGAGCATAGGTTGAATATGCAGACATGTGGATGTGCTTCTGACCCTTGCTGATGGGGCCAGCTCCCTCTAAAGTGATGCTGTAAGCGGCCAATGCCTAATACTAGGCAACAGTCACTTTGTGTAAGATCAGCACAAGTGTCATCCTGTCTCAAGAGCCTGGGACATTGTTTGAGCCTGAGAAAGTCCAGAGATTGCTTAATACTATAGTTGAGCTTTTTATCAAACTTAGCCTATATTTGGGGTGGATTCCAAAAGGCTGCCTATAGCTGCATCGGCAGAACAAGTCTCTTCATCCACCAGTCTGTTTTAAGATGTCTGTCTGAGAAAAGTGGGGAGAATTGTCCATTGTAGGTGCCTGCCTCTCTCTCATTCTTTCTACATCAACTGTCGAAGGGAGCCTGATGCCTCATCTAGATCAGAAACATGTTTTTAAATGTCTGAAGCAAGGGGAGATGAATCCTCATCGACCCAGTAACTCTGACCAGGTACAACTGGTGGTGCTGAAAGGATCCCAACTACCTTCATCAACAATAATCCACCTTTTAATATGATTGGTAAAACCACTACCAATCAATCTGTACCTTTTCGGAAGACTAAGCCAAAAGACCACAGTGTCTTTCTAACTATATCCTTTGATTCATCTTTGGGGTGGCTTGTCCTCACATACCTTATTTTGACTGTACATGGAGAAATAAGGTACGTCTATGCAAAGAACTTTGTATTCCAATAACCACATCTTTGTTTTGTTTTTGATTAATGAAATGAGGCCAGTTGAAAAAATAAATTAAAATCAGGCCTCATATCACTAACCAACAGCATATTATGTTGCCATTACTCTAAGTGCAGCTGAGATCTTTATTAAAAAACGGGACTGGAAAAAGCCCATTGTGAGCCTTGCAACACTAAATAGGCTCCTGATTAAATGCAGTCTAGCGACTTAAAAAACCTGTTCTGGTGTTGATTCACTGACAACAGCTGAATGACCCTCTGAGAAAGCCCGTGTTTAGGTTCATGCTTAACTGCATTTCTTTCACCCAACTCCTGCCCGTGCTTGGAGCTTACAGCTGAAAACTCTGGGCCTCGACAACATTAATATTTTCTAGGCATCTCCCATTATTCCACAGTCACAAACGCAGCTATGGCTGGGTTTTGCTGTTGGCAGCTGTGTTGAATAAAGCATTTCTGGGGTTGCTCTACTGCAAGGATATAGGTCCAAATATGAACCCTTAAACATATAGCTGCCTTTTGCGACAAACCACAACAACCGGGATTGAGTTTACCTCTCTGCTTTGATATCTGCATGGTGAGATACAGCTGGATTATCTTCCAGTTCCCTAAAGCAATTCAGACGTGTTTCTTGATAAAGCAAGGATGTACCTCGAATTACTTTGCATGGAAAATGTTGTTTTCCAGACCGAAGTCAATGAGGACCTTTTCCGTTAAGCTTGAGTTAACAGAATATAGATAAAAGTAAGCTGATGCATCTACTAGTACTGCATCCATTAAGCAAACAGTTTAAATATTTACGAGGAAGGAAAATATTTCAGCCTTTACTACAAATATGCTAGGTCTCCTAACTTTCTGTAGGGAAATACTGTAAATTTTATGAGCATACATATGTAACTACACTGAGTGGCTACAGAACAATTATTTATGGGGCAGAATATCACTGAAATATGCCAGATTTGGGACATCAGAAGTATTTCCAGTGAAATGTATGTAGGCCAAGGACCAACTGTGTAGGTTATTTCCCTTTCAATAGAACTCGCAGATCAAATATTGTCAATTTACTATGGGGAACAATATTGGTAATGTCTGTACCTTCAGTTTTTCCAAAGAGCCAGCTTGCGTGTTGGATGGTTGGTGTGAGTCATTCAAAGGTGACGTGATGGTTTTCAGGGCTGGCGAGCATCCACCCCATCGCTGGACTGCCGAATCCTCACAGCACGAAGGCGGCCAAGCCAGGTCATAACCACAAAGGCCAGAGACCACCGTGGAGGAGCGGGGTGATTCACTGACTCCTTCTTAAACACCCCAGCAAGGAGGAGGGCAAGTCCATGACCAGACAGACCACTTTTGTAAGAGCGAATATTTATCAGTGCCTGTGCCAGTGCAGCCTCAAACACCGACACAAGAACTGGTTGAAAGAGGCATCTCTCCCCCTGTATTCCTTCGCCATTTGGAGAACAGCAATCACTATATTTTAAAAAGCTGGAAGGCTCGACAAAGTAATATTTAAATGCAGGAGGGGTGCCAAAATGGTAAGTGCAGGGACTCAAGCTTGCCATTCATATGCAGAACAGGTATTGCACAAGCTGTAGCAACGCATACTTCAATTTATCTATTTCTGTGGTCCCGCCATCTCCAGAGTATGGCAGCTGCCCCCAAGTGCTCTGACACAGCAGTAATATTTTCTTCCTTTGCAGCACATTGGAGATAAAATTTGATTAATTCCAAGCTTGTTTGCCTGCTCTGGCTCTGTGTGTGTATAGAAACATCAGCACCTTTGCCTGTCTGTTTTCGTGCACAGTGCTGCTCAGAAAAACTTTGGACGTCCACAAGCATATAGGAATAAACAAACCTAATGTAAAACGGAGATGTACAAAAGTCCACAACTCCTGAACTGGCTCCCTTTCATCCACCTGGAGGGAAGGGAAAACGTCAGTCTCGTGTACAGATGACAAGAGTTAGTTTCTTACTCGTCTAATAAATACAAGCAAATCCACAATGCAGGAAACTAAGACTGTATTACAGTTTTGAACAAGCTAAAGGCATTAAACTGCACACGCCACTTGAGGGACACGGCAATTGCTCTGGTAATTATTTTCATGTTTCCTAATTCTACCACAAGATACTAATTTCACTAGCTATTATACTCAAAAATTGTCACAGTGCAGGAGGAAGCAGGGAATAGCTTGTATATCCATAATGTGATCACTGCCAATATATCAGTGTATGAAAACAAATTAATGCATTTTCCCTCAAGTATCAGAGTAAGAGCTTACATATCAACAGCATATGACTTAGTCTTATGAGGAGGAAAGCTATTTTTAAAGAAATAGCGTTAGGAGGCAGAAAAGCAGAACAGAATAACTTTATGGTCATTTCAAAAGAAAAGCAGAAGGCTCAGATGAGGATATCTCTCATACCACAGTGACTGGTCCAGCAAAGAAAGAAACAGGAGAAATATGTCCAGTTTCTTCTTTGTTGAGTTTTTAATTAAATTATTTCCCCCTGTACTTTTATTTAGACTATAAGTATTAAACCTTGGCTGCATACTCTTTGCTGGAAGATCCTGGCAAACGCATTGTGATGTTGTGTAAGCTTGTAACGTGAATGGCAGATCCTTTCCTCCCCCAGCTAAAGTTAGAGGAAAGGCATACTGAAACTGAGGCCCAAAGATTGTCCCTTTCAGATGAGCCCCTGCTTTGCTTCCCAGCTTCCTTGGAGCATAAGAGGTTTAGCCAAGGAAAGGCGGGGAACTGTAAGGTTAGAGGGGAAGAGAGAGAAGAGAGAACAAGCTTGATTGACCAGTCCTTCAAACACTTTGGCTGTTCTGAATTCTAAATATAGCGAGAATTAATGAGGCAGAACTGTCCTTCAACATTAAAATTGCCGTAAAATAGTTAATGCTCTATGACTGAACACCACAGAAGAAACACAAGGCAAACTCCTGCACCCACCTTCATGTAGCCATACCTAACCCATCTCCCGTTCAAACAGGTATGTTTAAACTCATTTGTGATGGAGCATGTTGATGTACCACCACAAGGACAGCCAAGTTGAACCCAGGGAGCAGCTAACCAAGCCAACGGGGTATGAGTGCCAAGAAGGAGAGCAGAAGGAAGCTTTTTGAGTCATAATCACGTACCTGGTTCTTCCAGATCAAGCGGGAAAGACCACAGCAACGATTTTTACAACAAGCTCCCGGCCACATACATTCTCAACAGGTATCTCTCAGTTTGTGAAGGACATTGATGATTCTGATCTAGATAGTTTCTGAAAGGACAAAACCAAGCCAAGCTGCAGAGTGGTAGCTTTGGGACTGGTCCCATGTGCCTATGAGTGAATACTCCTGGGTCTGGGGGGCTGGCTTAGGGGTTCTGCTAACCAAGTAGCAAAGAAAAATAATTAACCTAATTCACACTTAAACTGTTTTCTAACTGAGGAAGGAGATTTACGTGTCTGTCTTGAAAACAATCCATATAATGCATTTTGGAAAAAACCAACCAAGCATCACCATTATCATTTCTGTACAATTGCATGTAATGAATCCTGAAAGAAGCCAACCTAATGCATGTGTGCAGCCAAAGGCTGCCTTCTGATTGATTTGGATAAGCAACTGAAGAATATCCTTGCAAGGGAAGAAGGATAAATAATCTTGATCTTTTTCATGCTGAATCTCTTTGGTTAGCAGATTTATTCAAAGCTCTCCTTGCTAGGATTCCACATGTCAGCTTTCAACACCAGTGAAAACTGGAATTCCTGTAAATAACTTTCACATGGAGTTCAGTCTTCTGTTAATTACCTCATTACTGTGCTTTACAATACTGGGCAGTCCATAAGAGGCACCAGAAGGCAGTTTCTGAGTCACTGAGTCCAGGCCCATACAGCTGCAGACTAACAGCTCATATGCCATTGGGAAAACATCGATCCTGATCTCCTACTAGAGACAAGATCTGGTATCTAAATATAGATGTGCCTTTTGTACTTGCAGAGTCAATAGCTGTGATATGTAGATCCAGACCCCTTTGAGTTCAGGGAAAAGCGACGTTCAACTTAGCGACAGCCCAGCTCTATTTCTAGTGACACCTGCCCAATTCATTTGCCTTCAGCTGGAAGCAGCAATTGTAACATTTGGCTTGTTTCATCACTGAGCACCGTAACTCTGACACTGATGAGACGAACAAGCACAGTCACAAAGAAATAAGCAAGGAAGACAAAAGATATAATCTGGAGCAATAATGAAGTCTGTCCCCAGATACATATTAGTCAACCTTTTTAATGTCTAATTAACTTGGATCCTTTCCTTTTGGCTCTAGATCTCTGAAGGGAAGTAAGGCAGAGAGAAGTTGAGGAGGAGGACAGGGTCTTACCATGGGTGGTTCATGACCTTGATTTGCAAAAATCAGCCAGAACTCTCCACCTTTGCAGTCCAGTTGAGGTAACGTTCAGCATCAACGACGGGCTTTCGTATTTGTCATCATCCTGTATTTATCACTGCAGAGGAAATGAAAATACAATAATGAGCAACATACCCTGTAGCCTTGGAGCTAATTACACATCCTTCTTCACAAAGTAAGTGGAAAGCACATGAGCTTGGAAGATATCCATGGAGCAATTAAACACGCGCTTGTCAACGTGTCACAAATACTGTGTTTTTACAGTTGAAATGAAAACACAAAATGCCATCTGATTGAACTTCAGAATAATTAGCACATCACAGCACACAACCACGACAAGTACCTGTCAACAGCTATCAGTGCAGCAACGACATTTTCCACTGCGAATAATAATGTCGTTTTCCACTTTTTGAATAGTAACGCTATTTTTTGTCTTTTGAAAAAGCAGCATTGTTTAAAACAGATACAAATATATCCTCCGTAAAACAAGATTTCATCCTGCTAAGTTAACACTCAAGCAGAATTATATCATAGATTTTGTAAGCAAAGCTCTAATTCCACATGCAAAAACAAATGAAGCTGTAATTCCCCGTGGCTCCTGGAGGGAGAGGAGGCTGCTGTCTGTGGGATGCTGCCTTTGGTAGCCAGTGCCTATGTCCTTCCAGAACGCTTTGTCTGTATGCCAGGAATGCTCTGGACTTTTACTAAACTGGTGATTTCTTGTAGGAAACACACCAATATACAAATACACCAGAGAGTCAGGTACTAAGGGTGATTTTCATCAATTTTCAGGCAAGCTAATAATGACAGCTTTGCTGTGCTCCTAGAGTAGCTTGTTAAGAAAAAGGTAAGAAAAAGCCAAAAAAGATTTCTGTAAAGTTTTATTATAGTTATAAACTCCTCTACTGGTCTGTTTTCTGTAAGCAAGTTGGTTATTAATAGATTTGATTTAAAATGCATGTTGAATTGCACAGAGTGGCAAGTACAGTCTCACCCTCTTTGGGTGCCTGTGTACAATTTTATATTTGTGGACTATGACTAATTAACAAGTGATATGAGCTTAAACTGTTTGGTCTTTAGAGTCCACTAAAAGAAAATATTGTCCCTTACGAGCAACAACAAACTAACAACCCTATAAATTTTTGAAGGAAAGGCTGGAAGAGATCAATGTAGGGCCAGCTGGGCAGGAGTCAGACCCCACATCTGATGTTGCCGAGAGCAAAATCAGTATGTTGATTTGCCGGATTGAGGAGGTGGTTTTCCTATTTGCAGTACACCGCAGCCCGTCCTCGCCTCCAGCTCCGCTTGTGCTCTGGAAAGGTCAGCACAGCACAGCGAAGCACTAAGCAGAGACCCCAAAGTTAGCTTTGAGAGCCTCAGATTTGGGTGGCAGCAGTGGTACAGCCAGGCTGGCTGAGCATGCTGCCCGGCCCGCAGAGCAGGGGTAGTTCAGAGGGATTTCTGCACGATGCTCTGTTGTGACATAGAGTTTTGCCTTACGTGAGAGGTAAATCAATTCCTGTAGCCGTACGTAACTTGGCTTGTCTGCCCACCTGAGTGACATCTTTTAATGCCAGCTGGAATGAGGTGGGTGCCATCACAACAAAAATTCTCTATTTATATTAACAGAATTAAGTAACTGATCCATGGAGACGGCTCATCCCCACTCAGAGCACAGAAACCCGCCTCCACTGAAACATGTATCATTATATCACAGCCCAGAGCAGTCAGTTCTGCTGAGGCTTCACATCCCCTGGGGTGGGATCTGTCTTGTCTTGTCTTTAGCTGTTTATCTTAAGTGGTAGTGGTGGCTTTCCCTACAACCTGTGGAAAGATACCAGTGTCTCCAGACAGCCAGACATCTCACCTGTCACACTTGCATCTGTAGTTTCCAAACTGTGCAGAGTACAAGATGAACTAGAAATTTGGGCTGCTACTGGCACCGTCATATGCCAAGCCAACTGGGGTCTCGGCTGACATTGGGATCATAACCTAAATAACATAGAAATCTGCATTGTGCTTAAATGGCTTCCACTTCTCACTCACCTCAGTGTGAGAGCAGCCCTCTCCCAGCTCTGTAGGTTTTATACCACTGGTGGTATTGAAAGAAAAAGCAGTTTTGCGGTCGAAATCTTGAGAGTCTCAGTAAGACATTCTACTCAATTACATCGTCCTCTGAGTATTTGCTGTCAAGTCTGGTGATTAGGAACAGGCATGGATCAAGTGGATAAAGCTGGTTCTCTGTGTCGAACTCCTATGTCATGTAAAATTCAGATAAAATTTTAATTAAAATGTAACAACAAAGATCTTCAAGGGCAAACTATTTCTGTCTCCGTCTCTCCTTGAGCACTAATCCATAAATCTCCATACTTCTGCCCATCACAGAGAGAGGGACAAATGCTACCAAAAGACTGTATCTGTGTGATTTTAGGCTCAGCAGTGAGTATGAAAAGAAATCATGAAGAAACAAGCTGCTGAAATTTCCAACAGCTCTCCACAAATCTACAACGTCCACAGAATTTCTGCCGCGACTGAGCTGCCATTGTGGTTGCCTGCCCTGCAGCCTGGTGTCCCAGAAGAGAGGTGTCCAACCCCACCTGTGAACACCATCACCATCTCTTTGAAGCTGTGGGGCAGGGCCACCAACTCCTTTACTCCAAGTCAGCAAGAGAACTACCACCTGTCCCTTGGTTGAGTGGTAGGAAACCAGGGCTCAAGAAGGAGAACCTCTGCTCTGCAGTAGACGTGCTCATTGCAGATGGTGCCTTAATTGCACGCAGTAGAGATTTCCTATTTGGCTTTTATTCTAGAGCAGTGCAGATTTAGAGACTAATGCCTTATGGAGCCAAAAAGCTTGTGTGGAAGAACTTTCAAACAAACCAGCTACTGAGCCACCAGGCCGCAGAGACACAGTCGTTCTGGTTCTAGATAGCCCACCCACACCACCCTGGAGCCGTAAAGAGTAATAGTGTTCAAGTTAAATAGTTTTCTTCCAAACCACTATGAACTAGACGACAGAATAAGTCTTCCTTAAAACTAAAATTACACAGGGATGTACTGGGATTTCACCAGCCAAGATACAGAAGGAAGTTCCCACTCCACAGGTATTAAGCATCGAATTTTGCCCTCTCTGGAGGTGAAATTAGTTCTGTCACCAAAAAGGTTGACCCTATTCCCCTGTCCTCCTACTCCATCACTTCCCCTACTGCTTATCTCACTGCTTGATTAGCCATTTCAGTACTCAGACAATTAACTCGAGGCAAGTGAGAAGAGGGTAGAACGCAGCTCCCCACTAACAATTTGTATTTTTCATGGGTTTCATTCTTAACTGACTTCACTCTTTTGTTTTGGTGGGGGTTTTCCTGGTTCAGGAAAGAAGGGGAGAAAAGAAAACCCACCAGACTGAATAACAGATGAACACCGGGCCAGCTGGGGAGAGCTCTTTTTTCCAGAAAAGTGTGTCAGTGGTGAGCTCCGTAGGTAACTGAACTTGCAGATTCCAGTAGAAGTCACCCTCCAGAGACAATTATTACAACTCAATAACCAACGGTGGTGGATATTGGCAACCAGGGCAGATACATGGTGGACTCCCTGGCAGCCATGTAAAGCATCTGCATGTAGAGGCAGCATTACATCTCTCTTGGATGAAAAATCTTGGGCAGGATAATGCCATTTTGGCATGCCAGAGCCATTGATCCATCTTACGGCACCGCTGGAGGAGAACTGAATGCCCTTTAGTGACAGTACAAATGCACCTTGCAATGTCTGTGCCACACCAGAACGACTCCAAAATGGAAACAAAGCACCTTGCACATAAACCGCAGGGCTAACAGTAAGTCTCATAGGAAACAAATCTTTTTTAAACTCAAAAACTTCACTCAAAAATGCTTCATTTTATACCTAAAAGAAAAAGCAAGAGATGCCTTGTCAGTATTGTGCATTGCAGAGATTGAATGAAAGGTGCCATTTAAACCGATTTAGTTCAACTATTAAAAATATCCTAGGAGGATATTTAATTAAGTTTTGATATTATTTGCACAGGTTTAGTTTACGTTCATCCCTTACTACTTCAGGCTGCTTGTGGATAATCTAAAAGACATGCTCTTGGCTTGATTGAGAGAGGCCGAAAGGTGGGCTCTCCTGTGGCAATGCCCCAGCTCGGGAAGTTCAATACCGACACGAGGAATTGGCAAGTGAAGATGCCGTCTGAGGGACAGAAAGGTCTGAGGAGACTGGAGGTGTCTCTGGGGAACAGGCACAAGTAAAAACTTTTGTGGTTCAGCCATCACTTCACCTCCGCCTCCAACCCATCCCTGGGACTGGGAGCCCAGCAGAACTTGTGGGGGGAAAGCTTTGAGGCATGAAAAGTTTGAGCCTCAAAAAGACCAGGGAATTATAAATCCATGTTGAAAGGCTTGAACAAACCAGACCCAAGGAAGAGAATACTAAGCATGAAGAGCCTATGCCCTAGGTTCCTTTAATGTGATATCCTGTTTCCCAGGACAAGATGATTAGTTAAAGGTTGTACAAAAAACCCCACATTGAATATACAGAGTGAAGCTTCCTGTAGGTTCCTCTCCCACCCCAGCTTCCAGCCCTCAGTGGTTTAAGGGCATCCTGCACCGTAAGCTACAGCCACATGGTTATTTTACTAACCTCTCATCCTACGTGCATACGATTAATCTCTTTCTCGACATGGGTGTATTTTTAGATGGTAACATCCTGTGGCAGTGACTTCCACTTAGTTATGTATAATGCAGAAAACCCCCCAGCCTTCCTTGACTTCTTTAGCCGTAGCTCTTGTATGGTGAGAAACGGTGACTCATTGCTCCTTGTTTGCCTTTCCCACAAGTTTGATGATTTTAGGACTGCTAAGAGCGTGTGCTAGGACAGCTCCCCAAGGCAAGTCTAAAACAGCAAGAAGTCAGTAAGGAAACAAAGGGAGAAAAGTGAGAATTGTATTAAAGCAAAAGTAAATATGTATCAACACAGAGTTTTAAAGCTCTGCAAGATTTAAATTGGAGTCGGTAACATTCCTCTTGTTCTAAGAAAATCAGTAGCATCTCACATTTCCTGAGTGCATCTCTTTTCTTCTGTCTAATTTGTAGGAGGCAGCATGTCTAAAACAGAGACATCACTTAAGGTGCTTTATGGCAACTTCCCCACCAGTTTTCTTTTCAGGTTGCTTTGATTTCCACCATGACTTTACCTTCAAAGGTACTTCAGAGCCTACCCAGCTGATGGTTCATGTACACATCTCCAGCCTAGTCAAGAGTTTAGCTCTTGCTTTGACAAGCATTTTTCATCTTTATCTTCCTAAATTGAAAGGCACGCAGGCATACACCCCCACGCATTTCCCATCTAGTGTCCCAGCCTAACAACTGTGCTTTAATTGGCACAAGGCATTAAACCGAGCCCAATAGCTGGCTGAGCACAGAGCCACGGCTCACATTTTCCATTGTTTTCTTTTAACTTTGTACCTCAGATAGCGGAGAAATAAACATAGGCTCATACCCCCCTGTCAGACTCCTTGAAATAACACATTTAACAGGGTTAGCAGCACCTCTGCTTCATTTTCTCCTCTGGCCCTGCAGTAAGAGCTGGTCAGAGTGGTCCTGGGGTGAGGTTACCTGCAGAGGTAGCCCCAAGAGGCTGCCTTCACCCAGGCCAGACCCAGGACAGGTTCTGCCCCCAAACGTCCTTCAGAAATAACCCACAAATTCGGCACTGAAGCCCTCAGGGAATACTGCTCATCTCAGACGTGGACACCTTTCTACTCATCCTGAGCTGACCCTGCTCCAACACGTCCCTTCAAGAGGAGTTTCCTACCACACAAGACAGGGAGACGTGATGGAGCCTATGGACCAGGGGATGGAGGGGATGGACCAGGCCTCCACAAATTCTCCACCACATTGGGTCAAGAGGATGGGACATGGCATGTACTTGGGATACAGCTACAATGGCCATTACTCAGCCTGTCTAAATGAGAAGCTAATGATGAAGAGGCAGGGAAATGACAGCTCCATGGCAGTAGGGAATTCAAGCCTGCTGCTGGAAGCAAACATTTCGAACCAAACCCCACATCTCACCCCTTGGTTTGACACACATTTAATGCAGCGCCACTCAGGACCACAGGAACAGGGTGCAGAAATAGGGATTTTCAGCCCACGTGATCAACATCCACCTCTTGCCCCTTGTGAAGCACCAAGCCCCCCATGCCCCCAGCAGCCTCAGGAGGCCAGGCCTGGATCAAGCCCCTGAGGGGCGCATCCAAATCCACAACTCCTGCCAGAGCTCTGGGAGACACACAACGCTCGTGATTCGCAAGCTGTGAAATCCAGCTCAGCTAAAATGAGGTTCTTTTTAAATAGAGAAAATGCTGCCCTAAGGAAAAACAAACACTAGTGCAATCAGTATTACCCATCTGCAACCGAGAAGAAACCTCGAGGAATCTTCTTTAAGCTATAAATGTGCAATGAGCAGCAGTTTCGTTGTGCAGCGTTGGAGTGACCAATGCAAGTTTAGCAGTTTAATGTAAACATAAGCCATTAATTTAAGGTGGCTATTTTTAGCAGCTGTCGAGCTAAGGGAGAAACAGGGCTGACAGAGCCAAGAAAAACACAAACAAGGACGGCTCGAGTCTCTCTGCATCCCCCCTGCCACTGCCACCACAGCGCTGACCTGCCGTGCCCCTGCCACACACGGCTCCGTCACGGCCCCCCTGCGCCCTGGGGAAATTTACTACAAGTCGTGTGCTTTGATTTTCAGCTATGCGGCGGTGTTGGGATGACCAGCCCCCTCGCAAGAGGCGGTAACGCCACAACACAAAACAGCACTTGCTTGTGTCATGCAGTGTCTCCCTCTGGGATCTTCCTTCTTTCCGTGGTGTAGCGACACCAAAGTGACACCAAAGGAAAGTTGGCCTGGGGAGACCTTGAGTTGCCCTAGCCCACAGCCCAGGTATATATTTACATACATATATGTGTGTGTGTGTATAGATATAAGGGAGCAGAAGCTCCAGAGTGGGAAGACCAACTTGGGGTCAAAATCAAATGTAAGTCACGGCTTTTGTTTGCCTTGCATCCCACCGCACGGCTCGTGCACTTCTCATGGATGGTATTGCCTGTCAATTAACACTGATGTTAAAAGGGAAATCAGATCTTTAGGCTAAATGTGTTACCATTTGTTTTTGAAAGCGAGCCCTAGGCAGAGCTTGATTTACTCTGTGCCTAACCCAGTGTAAAGCCTATTTTCAAGAAAAGAAGTGCTCCCTGAGACAAGTATATACAGAAGAAAGAAGCAGCTGGGTTTTAGCAGCAGATTTGTCACTATGCATCCAGGTCAGCTCCCATTAAAGTCTAAAGATGGAGGTGGACATTTGTCCAGGCCAGTAGTGGCCGGCTACAGCAGGGGATGGGCTCAGCAGCAGAGGATGCTCCATGGAGGGGTCTGGCCACAGCACGGCCTCCCTGGCAGAAAGCAATGGCTTGCAGGCGCTTGCTGCCCAGCCAACGTGGTGAGGCAGGACAGGAGTCACCGCTGGTCCTAGGAAGGCCAGTCATGCAGCTTTACCAGGGGAAGGAAAGCTCTCCCTCTCTGTCCTGATATATATCCCCCCGTGTGTCAGCTTAAGAGGTAAAAACGCTGTGGGAGAACTCCCTCAGACAAGTCTGTAACTAGGAAGATTTCACCAGATGAGAGAGATAAAAAGGGCTATTGAACGAAAAAGAAATCGTACCTGTAAAGTCAAATTCTGCCCAAGAGAACACGGGTCAGGAGCATTTGGCAAATAAAAGGAAAACAAACACATAATTTTTCCCCAACATAAAAAGAAAAACCCCAACAACCCAGCAGAGCTCTGGCTGGAGCACAGGAGCAGAGTGAGAGAGGTGGAAACAGTGGGGGGAAACACTGGGGGGAAAATGAGTCCCTGGAAGCTGGTGACTCCCCAGGTCTCTGCAGGAGGAGCAGCTGCTCCCCGCCGAGGTGACTCGCCCATCAGCAACGTCCACCATCCCCGGGGACCAGTTTCTGTGGTGGGACGAGTCATAGAACCGTAGAATTGTCTAGGTTGGAGGGGACCTTTAAACTCAAGCCCAACCATCAACCCAGCGCTGCCAGAACCACCACTAAACCATGTCCCTCTGTACCACATCTACCCGTCTTTGAAATACCTGCAGGGATGGCGACTCCACCACTTCCCCAGGCAGCCTGTTCCAATGTTGTTTGATATTTCGGTGAAGAAACTTTTCATAATATCCAATCTACACCTTCCCCGGTGCCACTTGAGGCCATTTCCTCTTGTCCTTATGGGCAAGCTGGACCCTCATCCCCTGGGGTTGAGCAAGGCCTGGGAGCCCCTGTCACCAGGACGAGAGGGTGGAACAGCAGGTCGTGGGTGTCTCGCCTCAACAGATGCAGCCGTTCCTCTGGGCACCAGCAGCAAGTCCCCAGGCGCAGCCACCTGCCCATGCCGCCTCCGAGGCGCCTCGAGGCTTCCCAGTCCCTCAGAATAAAGCCCTCCCTTGTCTCCAAAAGGGCAGCTTCAACCCAGCGTGGGGAGGGAGAGGAGCGTCCCGCTGAGGGCAGCCAGCAGCCTCCCCCCCACCCTTGGTCCCACAACAAGGACTTTCTGGAGTGGCCTTTGGGTTTGGTCGCAACATCCCAGCCCAGAAAAAAGTGTGGTTCAGGCCCACAGGCTCCCGCCAGCTCTGCAGGATGGGCCCCGCTGAAAGGCAGCCCACCATTGTAGGGAGCCTCCCGCATTCTCCGGACTCGGTGGTCCCCGGGGAGGGCACTAAGCCACCTTCCCCCGCTACCCAAGCCCTCTTGCTCCTCCGCTCACGGACAGCATCGCCGCTGCTGCCCTGCACTTTGTCTTCACCTCTCCCCACTTACGACCTTTCCCACCTCACACCACGGCCCCACACAATGGCCTTCCCACCCTCTCTCATCCATGCCCAAGCTCCGGCTCCATTCCCACCTCCATACCGGCAGCCCTCGAACCAAAACCCTGTCCTGACACAACCGCTGCCTGCAGGACGGGAATCTCTAAGGAACCTTTTCGCTGTTTTGTGTGTGCAAGAAAGGATGATAGCGTGGCAGATCCCTTGGTGCCTCCTTTCTGGTTTTTTTTTAGGTTTAATTTATGTCTGAAGGCCAAATAGGCCTTGGCAAGAAAGCCGTCTCACACCATCCCACATCGAGGATAACTGAGCAGTCAGAAAAGTAAGTCTACAAAGAGAAAGGGCTTCCGAAACTTCACTCTCGGCAGAGCTGCCATCTTACCACAAACATTTATACCGCGTTTTGACCCGAGAGGAGTCTATCAAGTTCCACGTGAAAGACTCGGCCATCTGGCCACCTTCACGCTCTTGCATTGGCACGGCGTGCACAAGCAGCACGCAGCCATGGCTTTTCTCCGACAGTCATCCACCAGCTGCCATGTGGCATCATAGAGCAAGGGACGTGCCGAGGCACGGCCAGAGACGCAATCGTTAGCAGGCTTTTTGAGTCTTCCCCCAAGGCACAGCGAGACACCTACCTCACCGTGAGACCTCCGGTGCCCACAACACCTTCAGAAGACGCACCTCCTCTGAAGCTGGTCCTGCTCCACCGTATGGCTGTAGGAAGCCGGGATGCAAGTTTGAACACAAGACTTACAGGAAAGTTATGGCTGCACCAACAACTCACAGCAAGGGGAGAGGGGTAAAAGGGGAAGGATCAGCTGGGGTAGGGGAAGCTAAAAAAGGGAGACGGAGAAAAAGAAAAAAAGTAATTCTGGGAGCTGGCAGTGAAACTCTACTAATTCCCTGCTCAAGTTTGTGAAATCTGCTGTCTGCGTTTTTATCTGTAATACCTGAGGACAATTCTCACTTACACTCTGGTAAGAGTTAAAAAAAGAAATGTTAATAACTAATGAATTTTAGCTGCTTAAGTTACTACATTTTCTAGTACGTACCACCAAAGCATGTGTTACCAAATGCATGCCTGATTTGATAGAAACACAAAATACTTTGCTTTGGCATGTAACATGTAATATATGATAAGATCACGTAAGGATGTGTATCTCTCATCATGCACAGATGATGCAGAAATACACACCTGAAAATGTTTTTCTTCTGGAGAAATAAAAGAAAAAGCCCTAAAAAAAAAAAAAAGCCTCCCAGTTTTAAAATTAAAGTAAAAATAAAAGTAATTAAACCCCACAACCCTGAATCATAAGTCACTAGTGTAAAAATGCAGCTTATTAGTGATGACGCGACCCACAGGAGCAGATCTGTGTGGGTCCAATCTTGCAAAACCAAGCTCACACACATCTCTATTCCTTACGCTCCGGGATCTGACTTTCCTACAGACTTGCCTGAAAATGCTGCCATGTGTGTGCTGAAATACAAACAGCTCGGCAACCTGTACTCCTGGGGCTTCACAAGTTACAGAGACGGCAGGCAGGGCAAACAGGGGAAGGTGAGTTTCCTAATTCATTTCTCGTTTTTAAATATGTCTTTCTCACATGTTTAACATGCAAAAAAAAATGCACATAAAATAGCCCTGAACCCTGTTTCTCAGAGAAGGATCTACCTTCGAAATTCCAAAGACTGAGACAAATCACAGCTGGGTTTATCCAGGTGCCCTCTTCTGGCCTTTAAAAAAGACAAGTCGTCTCGCTACCAGCTGGTTTCTTTGTTTGGAAGAGGTGTCAAAATTAGCATCTGTTTGTGTAAATATTCAATTTATTTAATAAACTGGCCAGAAAAATACCATCACAGACCATTCTTGATACCATACAAAACATATTTAGAAATCCTCCCGTTACGTACAAGTTTATAAAAATAACTTAAAACACTATTCTAGAAATCTCAGTAGAAATAAATGAATTTGCTACCAGGTAGAAATTTAGGCACGAGATGTTTTGCCCAGAGGGCTGGAGAATTTAACCCCTATTCCCACCACACTACTAAACTCCCAAGAACCGTTGAATAGAAGTAATCCGAACCTTTCTGCTAAAACAGAGGGAAATGAAAAACCAGATCAAAAAGCACATTCATTTCCATTACAAAGAGACATTTTTACCATTCCTTGATAAATATGTATGCAGTTCATCCAACACAGGAAGAATATTCAAGAATTAGTTATTTTTCACAGAAACCTCTATTTTAAAAGTACTGTTCTCTTAATTAAATATAAAGCAATGCACATATGGAACTAAATACACCTTTTAGGCCGTATCTACATCAAAGATTTTTCACTGTTGGTTTCTGGAGGTCGGGTGAGGGGTTTTGTTTGCTTGTTTGTTTGGGGGTGGGGTTGTTTGGTGTTTGTTTGTCGTTTGGGCTTTTTTTATTCTATAGGCCCAGTAATCCGAGGGGAAGTCTCAGTACTGCTGTGTCCGAAGTGGCCAATTCAGACCTGGAATGGTGCAGCATACGATAGCTCACCTGGAAAGGAGGAATTTATTCAAATCGAATACAGTTGCACAGAGCTTTTGCAAGTGTAATTCATTCCACATTGGAAATCTGTCTGTTCCAAGCTGGATTAATTATGATCACATAAGCTGCAAGATAAAGCTAATATGATCACATCTGTGTTATACGCACGGTTGTTACTGTCAGGGGAAAAAAACAACCCTTCTGTATAATAAGGCCTTCAAAAAAGCATTTTCCTTCCTCACCAAGGAGAACATTTTCACAAATAAGTTTCTCTAAAATCAAAACTTGCAACAGAGTCAATCCGAAAGCCAAGAAATATGTTATTCTAGATGGTACTGAACTTTTTTCCAAGAATAACTTATCCCTCATGATCAGGCATGTAGATACAATTTCCCCTCCATAGGCATGTGAGCTGGTAAAACGCACGCTCATGAGGAGACCTTGCAATTGCTGTGGTACAACCTAGTACACGGGCACTACACAATTATCTGAACTTGTGGTAACACTCTTCAGTTCGCAAGTTCTTTGTTCAGGTAAGAAACTAGAGGGGAATAAAATCAAACCAGAACAGCTGTTGTCCAGCTGTGCTAGCAGTTCTTCCATCACTGCCCACCAGACAATGCAGGCTTCAGGCTATGACTTCATGAAAGCATTCGTTAAATGCCCTGCTAAGCAACAGCTCGACAGTCAATATTCCCATTGCATTGCTAATTGCCAGCCAATCGCCGCAAGTGACCAACTCCCACAGTGCTCTTCTCCTGCGGATGAGGGAACGCTGCGGTTAAGATCTACACATTTCTGCAGATGCCCGAGGATGACTTATCCCAAAACCTTTCTTCTGAGCTGCACAAGTCAGCCACTGCGATGAAAGTCAGTCTCTGGCAATAACAAGAATGGGGGTCTTTAACCTCAGCATCCAGCCTGAAGGGTACTTTCACCAGAACGCTTTGTCACCCTCAGAGTGGTGAATACCTTCAGAGAAAGACAGACAGACAGCATTTAGTATGCCTATAATGAATTTTCTCTTCTAGAAGATCAACATGGGCATAATGCTCAAGCCCGCAGTCATTTCTTAAATTAATAAAATAATAATGAAAACATACATTTAAAATCCTTGCCACTAGATAGCACCCATGCATACAAATACCCTTTGTTCTCTTCATTTACCTTATGGTCTTCCTTTCGCAGTGGAAAATAAAGAATTAAGGAAGTCATGTGGCTTTGTACCACCTGTTTTCTTAATGCTCCTAAGTTTTTACGGTGGGAACACGCTCAGCAATAATAAACGCTAGTCTGTACGCCTAATGAATAAGTGTCTTTATGGCTCAAAGATAACTTCTTTGTTGGGAAAGTGAAGGTAACACAAGGCCACGGCATTTGCAGAGAACAAATTTTGCCTCTGTACCTTTCCAGATATTACAGACATGTGGAACTGATTGCTGCTGTAGGTGTTAGGTCTGGGATCTGTATCCTCTGGACAAAAGCTAAGAAACACTTAGTAAATCCAGTTTGAAAAAGTCCAATCTTTTCTGCTTTCAAGTCACAATAAAGAAAACAACCTATTCAGGAATAATTACTGTAAAATTAAAAGGTATCAAAATTCAAGAATAAAAATTCTGCAAACCCTTGTTCAATATTAGAACTTTGCTATGCAAATAATTGCATAGTTTTGCATAGATATAATATAGAAAGCAAAAGAGGAAATCAAACCCACTTCTATCTAAATGGTTCAAAGTTGCAATAATTAGCTATCATCAAAGCCATCTCTCAGCAAGAATAAAGTTAGCACAGAATGAAGCATATATGCATTTCAGTTACACAAATAACACTGAAGTGTCTAAAGATAATGGGGATCTGAAAGCCCTACAGCTCTCTAAGTAGAAGCTTTGCTGCATGAAGGCTGCTAGCAGCTCTTCAGAAAACATCAATAAATGATATACCTCATCCACTTTCTATAAGCATGCAAAGCATTACGCACTAATCGGGAAGACAAACGCATGTCCAGCACATACGGCAGAAGAACAGCAATGTATTTAAACTACAGCGCGCGGCTTGAGATAGGGTTTCTAACTCTGCAGTTCTGATCCACAGGCTGACAACGCACGGGAATCTCCATTCATTATTATTTCGCTTTGAAAGACAAAAGATTAAAAAGCCCAAAATTTATCGGCTTTCTTCTTGGCCGGACTGCAAGCCCTGGGTGTGCTAGCCAGTTCCAATGGCTGCGGGGAGCACACAACTCCCTAACTCCAGCAAGCCAGCTGGGAGTAATTTAGTAATTATTGGAAACACAAGGGGGGTTTTTTGATAGAAGCTGTTACTTATTCAAATGAAGACAAAACCTTAGATCCAATGGCTGGAAAGTTGTCATTAGCTAACTGGAATAATCGTCCCAGCTTTTAGAAGACACTTTCCTCTTCATTACAGATGCTCAATTCTATGCTTCTATATTTCCAGCAGCGTGGTACAGTCTAGGCTGAGAGGTAACTCTCTGTAAGGCTGAAGTCCCACCAACTCCGTGCTCACACTTACGTGTGCTTTGCTTTGCAAGAAATTCCATTCAGAACTCATTTTTTCTGCAGAATAAAATGCTGCTCAAATAAAAGAAGTGAAATCTGGCTCTAATTTGTAAGCAGTGAGAAATGGGACCCTCGGTCTTACATACTTCTTCAAGTTGAGTAATACCATGTTTCACAGCAGACTCTGAGGAATGAATTAGTACTAATGGCAGTGAAGGTGTCAGCATTTGACCTTGCAACACTGTCCCTTTCTGCTGAGATCAGACTTCATTATTCTTAGTTTTTACGTGGATGTAAGATAAAAATAATGCCGATATTATCCATCATTCTATTCATGCACATATGCACAGTTCTCACAAATTCCAACAATTTTTAAGCACTTTTAAAATCAAAGAGTACCATCTTGCACTTTGATTTTTGTTTACTGCTGAAGAGATTAAATTAAGTAACAGGCACAAAAAAAACCTTCTGAAGACTGGCACTAAAAACGATTGCTGTTCTCTGGAGCTTTTAAATAGTGTATTTCTCCTGAGCCAATTTCTTCTTCCCCTACTCAAACAAATATGATTATCTGAAATTACCTCCCCAAATTATGCCTAATCATCATTCTATTCAGTTTCAATTTTAGCAGCTCAGATGTCCAGAATAAATTATGACTATCATCCTCTCTTCACGCTGCATACGCTAATATCCCACTTGAGTTCACAGGTTTGAGTGCCTCACTCGTTGTTCCCCCTCCACAGGGCCTCTGGTAAGGCACGGACCTGCCATCCCTCTTCAAGGGCTTCCAAGAACACCGTTAGATGATATCACAGAAAAAACCCCCAGAATCTGTACTGCAGGTGCTTTGAAGGTGATTCAGATTGCGAGCAGTCCATTCCATTAAGGTAGTTCCTATTACACTGCTTATACTGTATCACTTCGGAAATGCAAAACAAGAGCAGTGGACTTCATTTCTGCAGGCCACCATCCTGGTGCTCTTTTACTTTACACATGCAGGTAAAAAACACCGATTCTGTGCAAAGACCCACAGAAGTGACAGACAGGTTTTCCAGGGATCCTCAGCTCATATAACTGCCCCTAATACTCTAAAATCAAGGGAGTGTATCTGATTTATGCCTGTGAGAAGCCATCTCCCACTCAGTAGAGAAAATTAAGCCCTTCATTAAAGAGGAACAGCGAGACAAACACAAGAAAGAAAGATGGCCGTGCGACCTCGTGTACTTCACCTCAGAAGTCCTTGAGAGTAAAGGAGGGATCTTTAAAAGGGTAGAATTTAATAGAAATAATTGTCATGTAGCTGATGCCCTTCCATAGCACCAGTTTATAAGCCTATTTTGAGGACACCTATCTAAAAAAAAATTAGCTTTGATAACCACTTTAGCAGAAATAGTATTTGAAGCCTTTATAAATGGATCTTTGAGCAGGAGGAAAATGCTATACTTCCCAGTAGAGGGAGCACTGGATTAGGGGAGACCATAAACATTTCACAAATTAACACACTAAAAAAGCCGATTCCAGATTAAATGTAAATGTTAGATTTCTAAGTATTAAAACCAGATAATCTCCTGTCCTTCCCTCCCTCCTACATTCCCCCAAATCTTGACCTCTTTGATAGAGCTCTGCTCTCCAGATTTCCAACACCTTAGCCCAAAATGCTATGAAAGCTGAGGTACGAGGTGACTTCATATACAAACCTCTGCACAGACGGGATGAATTCCTATGGTGCTATCCAGCTGCTCTTTTGTCAACCCGCATTTCATAGCAGCTGCAAACCCTTGGGTGATTTCTCCAGCACTTGGACCAAGGACATGGAAACCAATGACTCTCTCCTAAAAATCAAAGGTAATTAAGTACAAGCACAGTCATGCCTTTAGTTCTCTTGAGATAACGTGTAAGATCTTCTTACTCAGAGTATATAATTTCATCAGCTCACAAAACATACTACAAACTAATGTAACCACACAAATGTGAACTATCATTAGCACCAATGGAGTGGAAATAGTGGGTATAATTTTGTTCTCTGTCTGAAAAGATTCAAATAGGAACTCAAGAATGGGCTTCCTCACAAAGTTTTGTGCAGAAGTCCTCTGTTTACATCAACAGCATGCAAACTTAACACACACCATGGCCTATGTTTGATTATAGTGTACGGCCAAATCGCAAATACTCATTTAAATTTTATTCAGGCAACATATTCCATTGATTCCAACAGACTGCTTGCCTAAGTATAGATGAGCACCTTGCTCAAAGGTTTGCAACATCAGGGCCTGTGCTGGACGAGTACATGGTGCGTACCTACTGAGGAACTTCCCCTTCGATAGTTGCTTGCGGGAAAGGGCCACAAGGTGAAGTTCTGGCTAACCAGATGTGGCAAGAAGCGCACTGGAACTAAACTGACGGCTACTCTTGTTGCAGTGTTCGCTGTCCTTGGCAATATGAATATACCTAGAGAATATACCTAGAGACTGGCAAAACAAACTGAAAGGCATCCAGTTACAAGGACAATACTGCTACCTCACACTTCTCACATCCATACTACTGTTCAACTGCAAAATACGTCACACTGCACATACATCCTCAGCAAACACTCAATAGAAGAAGCTGTACTGACTTGACCTGCTTTGTTAAAGAAAAGTTTGCTTCTCTAAGAAAAGCAAGTCTCCTTTAGCGAATGCCAACTGCTGTGGGCTTCAGTGGCTTTCAGGGCGTTAGTCAGATTTTGCTGAGCAAAGATGCAGCCTAGTTGGGTATCAAAAGTTACCTGCTCCTCCCGCTAAATGTCACATGTAAGGGAGTGTGGATACACTCAGTACACTGAAAGGTTATTTTTCTGTCAGGAAGCCTGAGGAGTGAGATTTACCACAGGGTTTATTTAACTAAGAAAAGCTATAATTAGGTAATAGCCAAAATGGAATTACACTTATTTTCCTTTAAAAATAAGGACATATGTAAAAATAAAACCATAGTAATGAAACTGAGGTAACTACACTTTTAAAAGGTTACTGAACTATTTTTCATCTGGGGTAACTTTCTACTCTACTCCTATATTCCAAATTTTCAGGACAAGACACAGAAACAAATTAATGAAACACTTTAAAACATTATTAAGCTTTTTCATTTTCTTAAGTAACTTTGGATTGGGAACATAACCGTGGGTTCTAAAATAGCTTCTACACTACTGCAAACTCCTCCAAAAAGGGGAGATGGACAAAACCAGGCAGGTTTGCAAATTTTACAAAATTGTGACGTGATGCTTAGAAAGACTGCAGGAAGATAAAATATGTATCTAATGATTAAAGAAAATAGGTAAAATAGATCCAAAAGTTTTTTAGGACTGATAACTCTATGCCACTATCTTAACAGGAATACATTTTAACAGCGTATTATTCTTCACAATAACTCACGTTATTAAAATCAACTAATTCTTTATTAAACAGATGATGATCATTCAGAGAACAGCACACGAGTTCTTTTAACCAGTTAGTAATTTTGCTTGCGCTTCAGCAGGTAGTGCACATTTCCACATCCTAGTCCAAGGATAATCCTGGCATGATTACCCTAAATGAGATTTGTGCAGGCAAGATAATTAATCCTGTTAGAACGAGCTCAAGAGTTTTACAGACACACGTGTACTTGCAGAGGTTACAAGTTGTGATGGTTTCTGAGTAACCTCAATTTCTGAGAGACAAATCTCTCTGAAAGAATGTCCAAGTTTGGGGAGGGGGGAATACAATAAACCAATAAAAATTCTAACCATTTTACCTGCATTGATTCACTCACTTTTCGAAGTTAATGAATAGTCTTAGAGATTTCTACTTCTTATTTTACATGTATGAAAGAAGTACCATATACCAATAGCAATGGCAGAATATTCTGTTTACTAAGGGCCATTTTTGTATCACTACAAATTTTTATTACATTTCAAAAGGTAGAAAAGTTTAAATTAATTTTAATTTGCTAAAAATGACGTATTTATAGCTGTGGTAGTATCAATGGTGCCTGTGATGAATGCATAGCTGCTGTTTTCCCTGGAAGGAAAGATGCACTTACGTTATCTTGAATATTGCAAATTATCTTCGCATAGCATTTGTTATTGTCTCTGGATGGCACAGTCCATTCCAGTGGCCAGAAATGACTATGGTACACCTAGAAACACAACACAGGTTAAAAAAGCTGTGGAATTTCACGGCAGAGAGCATTATCTTCCAAAACCTGCCCGATTATGTTGCATTTGCCTTGTCCACCTCCAAAGGCAGAGCTTTACTACTGACTGCAATTGCTTTTGGAAATCACACCCGTAAAACTTTCAACAGTTGTGATACAGCGCAAGGATAAACCATTAGCTAATAACTCTTCACTAGCAATCAGCCATGCATGCAGAATTTGGAACACTTGAGATCAGGGTGAGACTCTTTCCCCTTGATGAATGCCAAAGAAGGAAGCCTCTACAAAACAAGCACTAGTGCCATCTAATAATTAAAAAAAACCCCAACAAACCAAGATGCCACACGTGTATGACACTGCCAGGATGCAGTTCACCATGTTCTCTTTAAACTAGATACATACAAGCTTCCCTCATGGATGACTGTATTGTCTGACTCTACCCAGGATGAAGGCAAAAATATTTCTCAGAGCCGAAAAAGGGAAGAAACAGCCTCAGAGCCTGGGTTTAGGAGAGATGAGGGCTTGCTTTTTGCACGCTCTCTTAGATCATGCATCACTGCAAAATGAAAAGTACATTAAAAAAACACAGCAAACCCACATTCTTCTGTCTGCCCCAGCCACTATCACGGGACAGATTTCTAGCTGCAGACAAGACTGCTCACCCACCTCTGTACCACGTTATCTCTGAAAAAGACAGGGTGTTTTGAGGCACAGTTCTACCCAGAACTCGTAACAGCTCCCCTGAGAAGCTAACCTCAGATTGATTACTATTTGAAGGAAGTTTTTAACTGACTGCAACTCCAGTAAAAATATGTCCCTTCACAAACTAGAATAGAGAGCTCAATGTTTTTTTCCATATTAATTGGTTTACAAAGCATTTATAAGCACTGCTATCTGGAACTGGAAATTAACAGGTCTGAATGACAGATGCAACTCAATAATCCTACTGAAGCCAATATGGTGACATGATAGAGAGGTCAGAACAAACTAAATTAGGGCTTTGCAGTAATACAAATGCTTCTGCATGCAAATTTTCCGAAATGGCTTTGAAAACGGAAAGTGGGTTTTCCACAAAGAAGAGTCCACTGTTACACATGTACCAGCAAGAATTTGACTCACTAACAAAAATTTTACTATACATATATATATATACACACACACACAGACTTTGTGGGGAAAACAGAATTTAAACCCCTGCCCTCTAGTCAGGTTAACAGTACTTGACACGCTGCCATTTTAAGTCATATTTACTTCTTTTCTCCACAGTCCAAGTCAAAAAACGTAACTGACAAAGCTAAGAGGGAGACAAGTTCTCACTTTATGAGCCACCACTTATCTGCTTGCTTCCCCAAATAACGCTCCTCCGGTGATACTCATGGGACATAAAAGTTCAGTTTCTTGTCAGACTCCCTCCCCTCATGCTTTCTGTAATGTGGTCTGTACAGTATTTTGCAAGAACAGCCTCCGGCACTAAGTGCTTACATATGTCTGATTTCACTCTTGACCAACAATCCCAGTGACTGAAAAGGGGTCATTCACGTGAGTAAAATTAAGCACATACCTCCTTGCATAGTCAAAATAAACTGGTAAAATGAGCATAACAACGCCTGGCTTTATAAAGTAAAAGTATTCCTTCCATGGCAAGGAATGTGCCACACTGTAGATACAAAAAGCTCCCCTTTGCACATGAAAACCAATGTATTGCTTCTAGCACATACCCAGCTTTAATTTATCCTGATGTATTTGCAGACACAAAGAAATCCTTTTTTTTTTTTTTTTTTACCCAAATATTCTACCTTCAAGCCCTGTTTGCCAAAAATAGAACGTATTTGCAACTAGAGCTATTGGAATTGAGGACTATTTTTATAGCATGTCTAGGAACTGCCAAGGAAGACAGAAACGTACCTAGCCACCTCCTGCCCTTACATCAGAATACAGAACGGTGCTTTGATTGGCTCTTAACATTATTTTAATTTACAAATTGGGAACTTAAAATCCAGATGAAACTAGGGCATTTACCTCAATGTTTTTCTCCCCAAACTTCTCCACCGCAGTCTCTTCAGAATACCCACAGGCTCCATACTCCAAAGGAGTGAATACAGTGGTTGGAACATTCACGTAGTCACACTGTGTGACATTCAAAACAAAAAATCAACACAACATCAGTAATAAAATCAGGATATCACGTAAAAATTCCGCAGTCTGAAAGACAGGACGAAAAGTTGGATTATTCAAAATTCTGAAAGCTACTTTTTCTTTTTAAATTCTTTTAAAATTAAGCTACAGTTTTGGGTTTTTCCCTCTCAGAGGTGTTGACTAGAGCAAGAACAGAACGACAGTTTAAAGCCACGCTGACATTAGTATGCATAGATTAAAAGGAATAAGAAATTCAGTGCCCTGTTTTAAAAACGTACCAGATCACAGGTCAAACTGGAGATAAAAAGTAGACTGTTCAGCTGTGTCTACAAAGCATGTTATTTTTAGCTGGGGATGCTGCAAAGACACCACCAAATCCAAAAACCATCATCTCTTTTATCAACTGTGGCCTAAGCAATGCCAAAGAACCCAAGACATGAACTACAGCCGTCTGGGGGGACAGTGAGAACTACAGCTGACGCTGTCTGCCTAATCACATACCATGAGAGAGAAACACAGACCCCTGACTTCACTGGAGCTTTACAGTGTTCTACAGGTTTCCTCTCTGGGCAGCCTCTGGGCCTGACCACCATAACTGTAAAGAAGTTTTTTCTTATGTTTAAATGGAATTTTCTTTTGTTTCAATTTGAATATACTGCCTCTTGCCCTTGTACTTTATACCACTGAAAAGAGTCCGGCTCCACCTTTTCTCTCTACCATCAGGTATAAATACACATTGATAGAAGAGCCCCCCAAGGCATCTCTTCTGCCAGATACAAAAATTCCCAGCTGTCTCAGCCCCTCCTCATATGCCAGATACTCCAGTCCCTTAATCATAGTCATGCACCTCTGCTGGACTTGCCCTGTCCTTCTTGCACCAGGGAGCCCAAAACTGCACACAAAATCCAAACCTGTCTCACCAGGGCCAAGTGGAGGGGAAAAGGTCGCTTCCCTCCACCGGCTGGCAATGCTCTGCCAGGATCATAGAATCATAGAATTGTCAGGGTTGGAAGGGGCCTTAAAGATCAGGATGCAGCCCAGGATGCCACTGGCCGCCTTTGCCATGAGGATCCATTGCTGGCTTGTGGTCAAGTTGTCCTCCAGACCCCCCGAGGCTTTCTCTGCCCAGCTGCTTTCCAGCTGGTGGGTGCCCAGCCTGTGCTGGTGCATGGGGTTACACCTCCCCAGGCACAGGACTTTGCACATTGCCTTGCTGAACTCCGTGAGATTCCTTTCAGCTCATTTCTCCAGCCTGATCAGGTCCTTCTGAGTGGCAGCACAAACACTGTGTGCATCGGTCTCTTCCCACCAGTTCTGCATCATCTGCAAACTTGCTGAGGGTGCGTTCTGTCTCATCGTCTAGATCATTAATGAAGATGTTGAGCAGTATTGGACCAAGTATCCAGCCCTGTGGCACAGCACTGGTCTTCAGCTGATCTTTGTAATGCTGGTCACAGTCCTTTAAGCCTGGCAGTTCAGTCAGTTTTCAGTCCACCTCACTGTTCACTTATCTAGCCTGTACTTCACTGGTTTGTCTATGGGAATGTTATGGGAGACAGTGTCAAAAACCTTTACTGAAGTCAAAATAAACATCATCTACTGCTCTCCCCATACCCACCAAATTAGTCATTCTGCCATAGCAGGCTAGCAGGTTGATCAGATCTATTTAATTTCCATTAACTCTAATTTCTACGGAATTCATCTCTAATTCATTTCCCTTGTGACTGGGGATCAACTAAGATGCTGCTTACTACTCTTTCCCCACCTATCCCTAACACTTCCATTATGCTTCATACAATCACCTTTTCCAGATTTGTTACAACAGCAATGTAAGCCAGGATCCCATCTAAGTGGTTACTCATTTCTTGGATTCCCTGAAAGAGATGATGCTTTCTTTGGCAGCATAAGGATTTTCATACCTTGAAAGACAGTTATCTGGCATAAAATGTAAATTAAGACATATCCATAGTATTGCAGCAAGAAAAAAAATCTGGCTCCAGCTACGGTTTTCTTAAACTTTGCCTGTCTGATGTAATGACATTATGCACACTGATTCAGGATTCTGTTACTGCAATACCTGCCAACCTAAAATAAACAACTCAATCAAGCTCTAAATCTGTCCGAGACCTGAACTTGATATGAATAGAGCAGGCTCTAACAGAGGAAAAACCTTTATTCTCATGCCTTACGGTTAAAAAGTTGAGACAAGCACCCATCAATGGTGCTTGGATAACAGTTCTTTAAAGGCACCCTCCTTTCCTCCCGGTTTAAAGATAAGGTGTAAATGAGTACCCATGTTACTTCTATTTGGACTAGCGTAAGTTGACTGAAACCTACAATCACACTAGTATGAAATGTAAGCACTGAATTGATGAGTTCAACTTCTCAGCTATAACTACGTGTTGACTTACTGGCACATTTGATCTTCCTTTTTGTCCATATTCTATTCTAAGTAGAACTATGCATTGCATTGAAAACATATGGATGAGAAATGAAAAAATTAGTGGAAATAATATTGAAAATTAAGAGCATCATAAACCCCTATTACACTCTATTTAATAGAGACTGCAGGTAGGTTTAGTAAACTGCTTAATGAATTAGAGCTAAAGCATTTTAGGGGATGGGAATGATTGCCGAATTTTAGGGAAGGCAGTAGAGTTAAAAACAAGTTAAATGATCTCAGTTAGTTTTATTATCACTATACTCTGAGAGAAAAATAAAATCTCTAAATAGGAAAAAAAGAGACTGCAGCTTAATCCATAAGGTAGTAATTTCATCCTACACAATTAGCAGAACATATCTGCAGTAATATCTTTGCAAGGGGAAAATTAAAGTGATCATCAAAGCTAATCCTTAACAGCCTACTGAGTTTTCCCTAAGCAAGCAGACTTGCACTCTGCACTTAGAAGTAGAGCAATGACAGTGTTTTTGTGGCAACTGGCTCCTTACCTTAGTGGTTGCCCCACCATAAAGCCTTTGAACTAACAATCTTCCTGCCTGGATTGCCACTGGTGTGAGTTCCAGCTTGTCCTGCAGTATATCTCCAACAGCATAGATATACGGCACATTTGTTTGCTCCTCATCGTTGACGGGAATTTTTCCTGTTCTGCAATTTGAATTAACAAGAAAAAAGATCTAAGTGTTTTGCTGTGAAGACTGGAAGTGTAAATAACCTTGCAGGAGTTCAGCCCTTTAGTTTTAAAAGATACATATTTGAAGTATGAGGGAAAGAAGTCACATTCACAATCTTGGGCAAGAATGTAAAGTAGGGCAAATTTGCCCAAAACTACAGGAATATACACAGTGGATAAGGAGGTAGCCTGTGAAGTTGAGATTCATCTCCTGAATCAATTCTTTGGTGAGGCATAAATCCTTTCCTCAAACACCCTCTACTACCAGCTGAGCTGCGTACTGACAACTTTGAGGAACGACAGGAAGAGACGTTCTCCCACTCAAGCGGCAGGACAAAAGAATTTCTCCATTTCTGAAATTCCATTCCAGTGGCTGAAGCAGTTTCTATAAACTCACCCTTCAGGCTTCTACAGAGAGACAGGTCAAGTTGTTACAACACCCTACTTAAGGGACGGCCAGCGAGCCTTTTAGCTATAAGTGTACTGAGCTAATGGAAGTTTTTAATTATTAATATTTCCTACTTCATTAATAAATGAGACAGTGCAGTAATCACTGCAGGAAACACATGTAACAGGGAAACCTAATAAGACAGATACAGAAACAGCCACACAGTTACTTGAGGGACCAGCAGTGATTCCTGTATTGAAATCCAACTTCCTCAATTTTGCTCTTGTTAACAAATACACGGTTTATACTAATAATTTTATAGTTCATTCTATTAAGCTAGTAATAGGGGTCGTCATGTCAGAAAGACGTGTACTGTTCTACAAGACTGACAATTTTGAGTGGACCAAAATTTCCACTTATTTAGAACATTGCAACAGTTCCCTTTGGCAACATCAGTCACTGCATTCATATATAAGCTACCCTCTGCACTCTTTCCAGAGGCTACCACATCAGGTTCAGGTCCTGTGTCTTTTCTTCAAGGGAAGATTGTCTAGGCACCACATCCTCAGAAGATGTTTTAGTCACCAATACTGAAAACGTTACCGATAGCTCCACTCCCTGGTGCAACGACCTCACTACATCACACATGAAATGCTCCTCTTCAGGACACAGACTGCTCCCAAGGGTTGCTCTAAGGCAAGAAATAAACTCCTCTAAAACCTAAAACACATCACCAACTCCAATTGTGAGTTTAAAGAATGCTACTTTGGCCTTTTATTTCAAAATACACATATAGTAGCATTTACATTAAAAATGTAAACAAACCCCACCACACTAAAAGCCTGTATGAACAAACAGATCTCTGCTCCGAGATGTGGCAGAGATAAAAAGAAGGAGGTGGAAATAAGAGAGTACAAGGAACAACTGACAGATCCTAGAAAGCCCAGTCACTGGAAGAAGCTGAGACTGACCTGTGAACCTAGAGAGGAATGAACAGACACTTTTGACTTCCAGCATTTAGGAAGCGACATTTCAGCATCAAAAAAAGCAAATGAGGCAATATTATGGGAGAAAATGCAGCTATATCTGCTACACAGTCTCCTAATCCACATGTATGCAAACACAAAACAAATTTTTCCTCAAAGCGTTTGAACGTCTATGCACCACTACCATTGCAACAGTAAATGACACAAGCTCTGCAGTGTTATACAGACATCTGTCCTTACTTTTGATTGATCTTCACTCCAACTTTGTCCAAACCAATTTTTCTCGTGCATGCATCTCTTCCAATTGCTAGCAACACCTGCAGAACAGCAACACACATTACTGATTTTTTAAAACCTCAAAAGGGCATTTGCACGTGGCTATCTATTATTTTCATTATATACTAAGGATTAGTTTCTAAGGCTTGGTCACATTAAGGTGAATACGTTTGTTACTCATTGTACATTCACAGAGTTCAAGACAAGCCACACCACCACCATGACCTAATAATACCAGGTTTTAATGATACGAATGAATACAGCCAAATAGCTTTCCCTGGAATAATACCCCAAGAGTATTCTAAACAAATTGGTTAGGTCAGATGCTTTATTTCCTCGCACTTTTATACTGAAGTGTTATACTATATCCCTACCAGAGCAGGTGACCCCAAAATGCTCCATAAGGAAAGGGCTCTTTAAGAAGGAAACTCAGATGCTTTGGCAAATAAAAAGACCACAAAATAATCTTTGTTTTGATCAGAAAATATTGTTTACTTAAATAGGCTCTCAGCCAAGTCACTGGCAAAGAATATTACTTGTTGAATATTATTTGTTTGAACATTTGTTCAAAATGACAGACAGACCAGGCCAAATTCTTGCCCATGCTATCAACTCGACTACCTTACCAAGCAAAGCAAGTTCCAGCCTATGCTATCACAAGAAAAAGTGCTATGTGCTTTGCAGACTTGGACAACTGCCCAGGTAATTACACAATGCTTCTCATAGACAACTAAGAACTGTGCTGAAGGAATCCGAGATCTGCTTCAAATCTTTCAGATGACCCACGTCTTCAGAGCTGAAGGTCTTAAAATGCATCACACGCAGCTCATCGCTTCTATGAGGTGTGACAGCATTTCAGTGAAAGAGGTAGTGGCAATAAGAAATCATACGTTTCTGTGAAGAAAAGATGGCACTGATTTTCTAGCTAAAAAGCTTTCACTACTATGGACCAGGAAAAATGGTATTACAACACTGCAACAGCACTGTTATTATTGTTAGGCTTTCTCTTAATATTAGCACTCAGATGCACCGAGGCATGGCCTTGTTATGGGATAACTCATGCACTACACAGGTAAACGAGGTCACTGGCACAGTGTCTGCAGTCTAAAATCCCAAGATGGCAAATGCTTGTCTTCATGCATTCTGTGTAGTTCTGAATACTTTATTCACAACATGGTTTGGTTTTTTTTTTTTCCTTTCAGCATCAAGGACTAAGAAAATGAGTGGGGTGAGGGGTGATGGAAACAGTCAATCAAAAATATAATGGCATACATGCACACTGCAATTTTACTGTTTTAAGTGTGTAATGAAGTTCCCTGACTGACTTGCCACTGGGCGTTAGTTGCTTTTGAGAAGATGCTGCGTCAACAGGTCTTGAGAAGACATGACACCTGTTTGTTTAGCTCTTGCACAGACCATTATTTTGTGCTAACTGCTGAACAGCATGCTTTAGTTATTATGAAAGTTATTATAAATCACTACTTATATGACAAATATCCCACTGGGGAAAAGTCCTGCAACTGATTGCACATGACCAAGTTCATCTACATCCCTAAGCTAAAAACAGGTTTCAAAAGTATGCAAGTGATCTGCTAGGGCACAAGGGACTTATGCTCATGGATTCTGGGACTTTTGTCACATTAATTACCTGTCAATTTTGAGCAATTAGCATCTTGCAATGCTTAAAAATAATTTCAAAAAAACTAAACTATGGGTAATAACACCCCACAAAATCTTAACATTAAATGGAAGGCTATTTCACGTTCTTTATGTATATAGACAGGACTCACAGTATTGTATTCTCCTTCAATTATTTGGTTCCCCGTTGTGGACTTGGCTGTAACTTTCAATCTTCCAGGAGTTCCTTCCTCAATCTGCTCAACCTACAACGTTAGGGAAAATAAAAAAAAGGGGGGGTTAGTTTCAAATAAAGATATGCAAATGTATCTTCGTCCTACCACATATCTTATCATTGAAAATGAGTGTTTAACCACGACCTAAAATTCAAGCATTCATTCTAAAGGTATTTTCACTTTTCTCTAGATCTGTTATTACTACTTGCATGTTTAAACATTTTGGTTTATCTCCATGCATTTATGCTTATGACCAACACAGTAAGACCTTGTTTCTGTTTATAAAAGTTCATTGATAGCTAAATTCTCGTCCAAGCCCGTCGGCAACATGAGCTGCTAGTATCAGCTGGGGGCAGAGGAGGTGAGGAGGAAGGGAACTCCTGGAAGACCTGGAAACACCATCAGACATTTTCTTCAACCGCACCTTGAGGACCACCGTGCCTTCCACCCACGGGAAGCCACGCTCACAGCCCAGCCCTTAGCAGAACAGGCCTTTAGCCTGTTTGAATGATATAGGTCCAACGTATAAAGCTGCCAAGGCCTTGCAGAAGAGGGCAGCAGCTGTCTCTAAATGGCTGAAAAAACACCATCATCTTAAGAAAAAAAGCCCTACAGAGTTTCCCAGAGTCAACTGAAATAAATATTCCTAGTTTTAGCTACAGATCCAGCTGCACACTTTCTCTCAGCAATGCCGCAGGTTACTGCCTATTCCTGCAAAGCAAAAAAAAAAAAAACCCAACAAAAAACCCCCCAAAGGTGAATCTTTTTGCAACTGTGCTCTTTGTTCAGACTAAAAAAAAAAAGGTTTGTTTAAAAGAAAACCAAACCCAAAATATTCCCCCTGCCACACCCCACCCCTCCATATACCAGAAGACAAAAAGCAGAAAGAGTAATACCCCTGGCTTTTTTTCCAAACACTCCTTTTCCCTCTGCTAAATAAATCAACTAAACAAGTGAATGGACTTCGAAGCTACATATGTGGATTCTCTTTTGTCCTCATTAATGTTCACTGGACTGTGAGGAATATTCTCAGCTACAGTTTTTACCCCCTCCCAGGAACAGCAAGGCACCCAGCTGCTTCCCACGGCTGGCTGTACGTACAAGAGACATGTACACGTGCAACAAAACTTCATTCTGGGAAATTTTCAGTGTTCATTCAAAGTACTTTTCAACAGCTGCCCTAGTTCCTACTTCACATTCAGTATTTGAAGACAGAAAAAGCAAGATTTCTGATGAAGCTCTCTTCCCCTTTTTTAAGTTAAAAAAGCCCAGACCTTCCGTGCCATCCTACCAACTTTAAAGGATCATTGTGTTAAACTGCTCCCATTCAAAGGCAGCATGCCTTATAATAATTCATCTTCTGTCTTCAAACTTCCCAAGGAAGGGTTTTAATAAGCACAACATACATAACTTCAAAAACAGTGTTTGAAAGAGACGAGAAGACCTGCTAAAAACATACCCAGCAATTTAAGTTTAAGGCTGTGCTCAGCTAAAAACAGGGCCAAGTATTTTATTCCCAGTGAAATCAAAGACATGTAGTGAAGGGCCAGGGTAAAACACACAAAAGTGCATTTTGTGACCAGGGTAATGGGACTTCTCTTCGCAGGGTCATCTGGAGGAGACTGCTTGCCATTTAGTTGAAATTATCTGCTTCTTATAAAATCAGCTTCCTTCTCTCCCAACCCCCAGAACAGCTACAAAAATTTAGGTCTGAAATAAAGGCTCGATAATCGCCCCTGCTTTTCATACAACATGGGATTTCTGCAATGCAAACATGCGCAAAACCAACGTTCCATGAAACTTCTCACAGCACATCTCTTACACTCTGTGAGTCAGATCCACAGCGTGGTAACTGGCAAGAGCATTTCTTAATGTGAAAATGAACAGTCTTCACTCCATTCAATGCTTTAATCCCCAAAGTGTTAAACTTAGTAACACGCTGGCTTAACGCCAAATTGAAAACTGCTTAATACATTATTTCCCATTTCATAATAAATTAGCACTAATTATTTAGAAAAAAATATTAAGAAAAATACTGTTAGCACCCCCTGAAGTCTTTGGTAAGGCAATTTTAGATTAGAAAAGCTCCAGAGTTTATCTAATCTATTTTTCAACCTGTATTTCCCTATACATGTAGATAGCTAGCTGCACAAGTACTCCTACTTCATTCCAAGAAAATTCAGCAAGTATTTAAGGACTTTGCCAAGTAAAGGATATGGATGGACACAGATGGATACTTGTAAAGCCCATTTACTTTTGTGGATAGTCCACTGGTCCTAGGCACATAAGCAGCATTTCCCGGCTGAGAATTTGAGAACTGGCAATGAAAAATATGACTGTTTGTGATGCACTGGCCCTGATCTTACAAGATATTATACTTCTGCTTAAGTATGAGCCTGCAAGAAGTGTCACAGATTTCAGGACAACTACTGAATTTAAATATATTCAACATTTGAAGGACGAGGATGAGCAGGAGTAACAACTTTTTTAATGCTACGTGTACTAACCCATCTAATTCTGATAAAGACAATGAATTTTGTAATCTCACAAAATTTTAATACCACGACTGAATTGTACCTTTCAATTACATAAGATTCATGGACTTTCTTGGTTTAAAACAAAAATTAACCCACACTATATCATAGCAGATACTGTATTGCAAATTCAACTTTTGTATTCACTAAAGCAATTTACATCTTAAAACATTATGATAGCTATATTGCAATCAATTGTAGTCATGCACCACTTTGAGCCTACCTTGATTGGCACAAACTCCCTAATAAAGTTGATTCCGTGTTCTTCCATATATTCGCCAATTTTGTTTGCAATATCCTGGTCAAATCCTCTTAAGAGAATGGATCTCACCATTACAGTGACGTCTAATCCAAGACCCGCAAGAAATCCTGCACATTCTAAGGCAACATAGGAAGCTCCAACCACCAGGGTCTTCCCTGGGCAGTAAGGCAGAGAGAAAAGATCATCGCTGGAAAAAAACAAGAGGGGAAACAAGAAAAGAATGTTAGAGACAATCAGAAGAATGTATTGTGCTTTACATTTATCTTATTTATTCTGTAAGAATAGGACTTTATTCCTATTCCTGCTCACTAAAAAAAAACAAACCAAAAAACAACAAACAACCCAACAACTAGATTTTTTGGACATTCAGCTGGAATACAGTAAATTGACAGATTTAAAAGTTGTAATTTGGAGCACACACACACACAAAAAAAAGAGTATGAAAATTCTGAATCATCCCAATTTTTTTAGGATTTTTTTTAACAGAAACTTAGGACAAATTCCTAAAAAAGGTAGGCTGGGGTTTTTTTCCTATGAATCTTGCTTCAAAATAATTTGCTGCAAATTTTACTCCTGAGAGCTAAAAGTAAGAAGAAAGAGTTAAGCTTTAAGATAAAAATACCATCTTCTCTTCTTTGAAAACTCATCCTTTTGCTAAAGTGTTATACACAGTGCCAAATACACACAGACAATAAAACAAATGAATGCAAACCACAGTAAGAGGCAGAAATAGCAGTACAAAGTTATGGAAACCATGTTTATTTGAATGTTTTCAATTTCTTTCCACTGCTTCATCAAGCTACGTCATTTCTACCACACTTTGGACCTAGACTATAAAACCAGGGCTTCTCAAGCAAGCAGGACCCATGGAAGCATCACGCTCAGCTGAGACTTAGGCAGAGTGTGGCAATGCAATTCTCTAAAGATTTAAATCTAAAATAAGTGTCTCTTTCTCAGCCAACAACAGCAAAGGCTAAACAAAGATGCTCTCTGCAAATGTTGCGGTGGAATAAACTGTGACTGTGTAATTAAAGGCTACATCATAGTTCCTGTCCCCCGAGGAACTCAGAGAGGGTTACATAGACAGCCTCAACCTGATCATCTTTAACACTAGGATGTGTTAAAGACTCTGACTCTTCCACCTTAATGTTATTTTAAAGCACCACTGCATAGGCTATATTATCTGTTAACTTTAATTTCCCTACTACCTATTAGAAGGGAAACACACAACATGGTGTTTTGGCTTCACAGGAGTTATGCCAGTTATTTATTTCATTGCTCTATGTTTTTGAGCCTGAAATTCTGACCTCTGTCTCTACATTAAGTAAAGTAAAAGTTAGTCTAATATTAAAACACAGTTCATCTGCATACCACTTTATTTTTTTTTTTGGTTAAAATTGTGCATACAAGAATTGCTCGGTCTTATCAATTAACCAGACATTTGAAACAGGACTTCCCAAAAGTTGAAGTCACTTCACTGAGCATATGGAAAAAAATTGGCTTGAGTTTCAAGACTGCCCCAATGCATGAAGACAGATAAATTCCAAACAGGTCCACATCAACTGCTTTGCAACTCCCTCTTTCCTTGACATCTGAGCAGGGAGGTTTCTTCCAAGCAGACTGCTCTTCATTATCAAAACCCTTTAGTACGTGAACTGAAAGACCATAAGGAATAGGGAGGAAGTGGGTGTACTGGTAAATGGGGCAGAGCTGATGAATTAATTTTATGACAGACAACGCACACGATTTACGGTATTCTCAGTTACTGCTGTTATCAGTCAGAAACAGAACCATCCTAGACAGCCACCCACAGTCCTGTGGTGTCTACTAGACACCAATGTTTTTGGCACCTTGACATCTGTCTATAGCTATTCTCCACTTACTTTTGTCTAACAAAATGTTACAGAGGAAAAAAAAACAGCAACCAAGCAGCCCTGCTTGTGCTTCACCACTCTCTCTCACAGATGAAGCATTTGCACACGGTAAATGACTTCGTATTCCGCTCTGGTTTTACCTGCTTATGCAGTATTTGTTGTCTCCAGGTATACCCAGGTAGCGCGGCCGTTCACCAGTGGCAATGAGAAATCTCTCAGCTGTGTACAGCTTCTCAACTCCTCTTTTATTTGTTGCCTGTGGACAAAGTATTGGTCCAAAGTGAGTATTTTGCAGTCCTACCAAGGGAAAAATTTTCTATTTGAAAAGTATCTTGATTCAGAAAGTACTACAGGAAGGCCCAGCAAACATGGCCCAGGAGTACCTTAACTGTGTGTGGCCCAACAAATTCTCCATATGCATTCTCATACGTGACACTCTTCTCTCTCAGGGAAACCCGGTAGCCCCAGTTCAGTGAACCAATGTAATTCTGAACAGATTCTGTCATAGTCATCCAGTTGTGTTTGACTGTTCAAAATAAAAGAAAAAGGTTCATCTTTCAGTTTCTGAGTCCTTCTTTTTCCATAGCCAACCTTGTATTCTCAGACAGATTTTTTTCATGACCCAGTCACCTTTGTCTTACTCCTTTTTATTATCCTTTTCTATTCCAGGGTCACTCCACTGAAATTCAAAGAATTACATCAGCGCAGACAACACGAGAGGTCACTGTAGGACAGATATGACTTAAAACACGGAAAACAGACTCACTGCATTATCAGTAGTCTTCTATTGACACGTGCTGTTAGCAGGTGACATTGCTCAACAAATGAAGACTATGCATCTCTGAGAGGTGCCTCTGCCTGCTCCCCGCAACAGGATTACACCCTAAATAAATCACAATCCTATAACCATGGACATTAGAGCTCATATAAAATATAATTCATCTTCTTATGCAGTAGTGACAGAGACTGAGGGAAAGGAAATCCTTGGCTGCAATTATGAGTAAGTTTCTAATGGAGGACATTCTGGGGTATTCCCTTAGATGTTGTGATATACTCAGAAATGGAGTAGTACCTTATTGCTATTATTCAGACAGCGATATTATCAAATACTAACATGATCAGAAGCTATTAATAAACAGCTCAGATGCTTCAAGGCAATAAGCCCGGTGGCTTTAGACTTGAAAAGCACTTAAGTTCACGTGTAGTCTCTCTGAAGCTGCCTCACATGCTTAAGCGCAACACGCACTTGATGGTGAAAAGAACCTCTGGGTTTTCAGCACAAATGAGAAGCCTGCAAAAAAATGTTCTCCTCCTTTACCTTCTTCTGTAAGCTGCCATCCATATTTGCGGGAATCTTGCAAGGCTTGTCCCAGTAAAGCCGCCTGGTGCATCAATTTTTTAGGTATACAGCCCACGTTTACACATGTTCCTCCAAGACCTGAGAGAAAGGAACAGAATGTGTTTTTCACATCAGTGTGGCTGATTTCAAAGGAGGATCAGAGTCTTTGAGTAAAGCTCCCTTATAACAGGTTTGCAATGAAAAGAAATTTACCCCATGAGTTTCCCAGAGGTGTAGGCATGACAAAGTCCAGCACCATCACTTTCTTTTCATATTTGGCAGCCTCCTGCAAAACAAATTACATAAGAGGCGTATCTAAATATTGGAGGTTAAATTTGGAGTAGACGATAACATCATGCATTGCTAAAAAGCTTTGTGACTTTTAATTAAGTAATAATGAATGATTTGCAAGGGAACAGCCAGACAGCCATTAATCTTCTGAATTAATCTGTGCACTCAGTAGGAAAAAAAAGATGAAGGGAAAAAAACAGGCATTCATCCTGCTACGCAACAGCATGGCGCCAGTTGATACACAGAAGATTCTGGGAGTCAAACCTCCTGTTCTCTCCTCCATCCTGTCAGTTTGTTCACAGTATTTCCCAACATACCATTTACTTCTAACATATTTAACAATTTCTTCATTAATCCAGTTTTCCCTTTGGTTTCTCAAACATTTGTTTGAAACGTCACACAATGACATACAGAGTCACGTGGCCAAATATTACAACTGTGCTTGTCCAACCTTTTTTCTTGTAGTAGAAGGGAACACTGGGTTTGGAGGGCAATCTGTAGTTGTCAGGATCAGCTCTTGCCCTTCAAGCTAGCCAAACTGCGGCAAGTTGGCTTTACTGTCAGGATGTGCAAGATGTCATCCAGACTAGTAAAGGAATGGTTTATTTCATGGCATTTCCCTCATGAAGTTTCATTAGCAAATCTACAAGCAATGTGTGTAAATGATACTGAGAACTGGAATTTCTATACTGATCCCATTATTCCCTTTTTACTTTTTAAGAAAAATGCAAAAACTGATGGAGATAACTAGTACTGGGGAAAAACACTTAAGTAAGCACTACATAGCTGAGAAACAACAACAGCAGATTCCCCCATGAGATGCAGCAAAATAACTTTGATACTTGGAGTAACCACAACTGTGCTGCATCATGTGATGAGTTCTTAGTCATATAAGCAATAACAACTACCGGCACAGGATGTTACCCTAAGGCTTTGGGTTTGGTTTGGGAGGAGCTAGACAGCCTTCAGCACTGTGTTACCAGTAATACTTGTTAATCCAAATAGTTGACAATCAGAATTTCAGTGTTAAATGTATCTTACTTCGTGCAAAATGCAAATCATATTCCAAACAACACATGCCGTAGACACCTTTGGAAAATATTAATGTACTGAATTTGTGCTTCCAATTAAAGGTAATGGTTGGCCAAGAAACTCATGTCTGTCCATTAGTAGCACATCTGAGAAAGCTCCTCAGAAAGGTGCTTAGGGACTGAGATGCGTTATTAATGCTGCTATATAATGACAACTCTTACACACAGCTTGAAAGAGCTATACCAGTGTTAGCTAACTAGAATGCACAGACTCCCAAGCTCACTCTCAGCTATATGCTCACATAATACAGCACAGCATTGCGTCGCCACCTCAGTAGAGATCACAGGCAGATATAAGCACTTCTGCAGAGTGATATGCCCACAGTACCAAAACCTGCCCCGTAGGCTTTCAAACCTTACTGGGTTCGGCGCAGCGCCGCATGAACACAAGAAGGTTGCCTACAGCTGGAGCTGTTCTGTGTGAATGGATAGTGGTGGCCTGGCACCTTGGTTGGGGTCTGCGGCTGGGCACCACAGCTGAGCTTGGCAGCGTTTGCACTCACCGTGGAGATGTGCCTCTAAAATAACAAGCTCTGAGCAGAATACAGAGAGGAAAGGGAAGGCGCGCACACACAGCTGCATGTGTCATAGTGAAAAGCAGGCATTTTATCAACCTAGTTAAACTGCAGCAAACCTGAGCGTAGATATCGGGAAGTTGGTATGAGATGTGTAGGTGGGTTGGGTTTTTTCCCATTTGGTCTGTTTGGCTTTTTAAGGCACTGTATGTTAATTCACTAAAAGAACCTGAATAAGTCAGAAGTTTATGTGTGTAAAACAGTTTCACTGCAACTTCATGAAACTGATTTGAAATACACACATTACTACTGATAGTGATGTTGACTTCATTGACGTACCATCTTCTGCTCTACTCTACAATCACTTGAGAACACTAAGAAGCAATATACTCTATACACTGAGTTGAAGGAATAAGGCAATTTATCTTCCTAGCTACATACCTTTTCTGTCCCACAGCCGAAAAATGATGCAATAAACATCACTGCTGTAGCTTCACAACCTAGCATATGTATACAATCGAGTAAAGCAGTCTCCTTACAGACATTTCAACAGATGGCTTTTCATTACTGCAAACTGTTTTTGCATTACTGCAAGCTCCCTTTTACTCTTATTACTCTCTTCTGTCCTAAAACATCCCCATCTTCTAAAAAAAAAACCAGTGTTTGCTTCTTTTTGCCAGTTCTCAGAATTTTTATAGATCTTATCTTCCATCCTATGCCGTGACAACAATGCCCCTATCGATGCAAGAGCAGTAAACTGATGAAATAGATTATGGACATGCATCACATTACAATCCACCACTCAGCACTGCATTCTTACATTATAACAGAAGTTCTGCTAAGGGACCAAGGTTTAGTGTGAATCTAATGCTACGCTGAAATATTTTCTCCTCATTTTCTTTCACTCCTCAATGACCTTCTTCACTTCTTGACAACAAAAGAAATGCCTCCTGTCCAGAGGAATAATCCAATTCCAGGTCTTGAGCAATTAATAGTTTTATTTCTAAGAACGCTCAATTCACTTCTAAATAGTTAATTCTACCACAGAAAGAAGAGGCAAAATGTGTCTAACTACTGACCTAAAGGAGAGTTACTGATTTACATTAAATTTCAGCAAGTTTCAAATATTTGGGATGATGACAACTCTAAGAGCTGGTCTATTCTGCACCACTGTGGATTCCTTTAATTAATTATAGATATGCTTCTAAAAGCAGAATCCTAACAAAAAAAATTCATAAATTATTTGGCTACACGCAGGAAGTATCATACCCTAAAAATGAAGGATGAGATCCTAATTCTGCTTATGTATAGGCAAAATTTCCATTTATGCGACTATATAAGCTCAATGTCGTAAAATCTCCCCACCATCAGGAATTAAAACAACATATACAACTACTTCTGAGCAGATATTACTTTCAGATAAAGCTAGAAACCTCCTGATGTTAATTTTGAATAGTTTTAATTTTTTTTTCAATTATAAGATGAACTTTAATTCAACTACTAATAAACACTGTTGAAATATCTACCTGCTGTTCTGTTTTCTAACACCTCCCATTAGTGGGGACCAAGTTTCATTCTATTAAGGAGCATACCATGACATTTTTGTTTTTCTTCTCCAGAATATAAGTTAAAGAACATTGTATAACTGGGGCTAACCTCAAAAGAAATAGTACATATCAGGCAGAAACGTTATGCCCCTACAGTGTTAAAGATACCCCCAGATCCAAGATATTGAGGATGTCACCCACCTACTTACAAGAAAAGTATAAATCTGTATTTTCTCTCTCATACCTTGGCAGCTGCCAGACCACCTGAGCCTCCACCAATGATAATGAGATCATAATCGTAGGAATGCGGCACCGACGTATGTCCGTTCATTTCCAGCGGTTCCTGAGGCTTGTCTTTCTTATGTGCCTGAACAGAGAAAACAAAAAGGATTAGGGAACACTGAAACATTACCCGCAGTGCTCAAAACTCAGTATTTTCAGCAGCAAATGTTGTGATAAGGGAACATCAGTGCATCTGAATTTTCTGAGTTCTGCTTTTAATTAGCTTTTCATGTAATCTTCTTATTCCATTCCTGAATAGGTCAGCAAATATTAATAACCGAACTATGAATTTTCTTGTTCATTGGAGCCCTGGGTTTCCTTGCAGAGCTTAGTTTTCCACATCAACACAACTCCAGTACCTCCTCGTACCGAGTACTCCAGGATGAGATACATACCTGCTGACACAGGCATTCCATTAATTTATTTTATTCTTTTCATCTGACCTGGACTCCCTTAATTAGTGTTTTTCCCTTCTCCTGCATATATTAGTAGAAAAATACAACAATCATACACAACTTTGTAATGATCTGCACCTTACCAGTCTTACCAACTGAATAAACAGAACTGAATGAAGTAAACAATTTCGGAAAACTACATTTTTGTAACATGCCTATGTTTCTTATTTCTTTGGTTTAGCATTGTAACTAACTTTGGTGTCAAATGGATCAAGTGTGATCACTACAGTTTCATGATACTATTTTTTTCTTTATCAGATGACAACTTCCACAGAAAAACAACCCATAAGTCCTAAAGTGTATTTTGACAGCTGTATGCCACAAAGAACACTGCATTGTCTTCATATACTCTTTCTAAAATTAGCCTTTGTACTTAATTTGCAAAGCTTCAATTTTTCAGGGCTTCAGACCTTCAAGCCTTTGGAGTTGCTGGCAAAATTCTCAATGCCTCTCAAACTGCCCGACATGATCTGAAGTGAGTAAAAATCAGATTCTTCATCTGATGTAAATCAGTGAGCATCAGTTAAAGTCATGACAAAACTTTTAAGACCAAAAAAGTCGATAAAGAAACCCATACTTAGTCACTTTACAAACCTGCTCACTTTTATTCAAGTGTTTCTATCTGCCTAACTAGGCAAGACGTGATTCAGTATTACTGGAATAGTTGTGGTAAATGAAAGGAAAGATAAAAGCCCAAATTTTCCCTTCTCTTTTCATCTTAATTTTGCTTTGCATTAAGCAGACCTTTGTGCTCAACTCATTCTCCTGTTGCCTTCATCTGAGGCTAGGTTATTCCCTCTCTGTAAATGTAACTGTGTCTACCCTACAGACTGATGCCAGCGCAGCCACATCCCTGACGAAAATCCCCTATCCCTCCACCACACTACAGAGCAGTGTCAGCAGAAGTTCAGACTGTGCATCTGCCTGTAGAAAGTTACATTTTAACAGCATTTCATAACCCCGGGTAGCATGTTAATAGTAGAAACAAACCCTAGAAACCACCTGTGGCTGTTGTGAAGACATCCAAAAATACCTCACCTTCCTTCCTCTTCTCCTCCTGCTCCGTCACCCCAGTATATAACCCTACCACTGAATTCGCTTTGTGCTTGGTTCCCCTTTTTTTCTACTTTTCTAACATGGCCATCGGCCAGGCTCAAACTTCCTACTGCAATCAGAGGAAGAGCGAAAAAGGAGCGTATATTGTATTACGATAAGCAGTTTCACTTTGTATTTAGGGACATAAAATTAGAGAAAGCACGCCATTCTTTTCCACAGCACACCACCTTGTTTGGTCAGTGGCAACACGATGGTGTGAAGCTTAAGGGTAGACTAAATCCTGGACAGCCATCAGACTCAACTACCAAGACCAGTATCTTCATGATGCATATAAAGAAACCACAATACCTACTCATGAAATTTGCTTAGATCACTACTTATATCATGCTACTTTTTTTTTCCTTTTACGGAAAGGATTGAGAAACTTCAACTTTTATTCCCTACTGTCTGGTTCATTTTTCATTAGTCCTTCATAATCATTCTTCATGAAAACATATTAAAAGTTTAGATGAGACAAAGTAGATGACAACCTTCCCCTCCAAAACTGCCTCCTAGAACCTTGCTCCAAAGCAGCCAGGATCTTCCCAAGCTCTGCTTCCCATTTACCGCAGGAACTTGTTCATGACCACGATCGCATCCTGAGAATGGATCTGCTCCATTCTTCTCCCAAGAACTACAATTTTTAAAAGAAAGCCTACACTCTTTACTAATTTTTCATTGTCAAAACTAAATTATAGACTTTAAAACGTATCTCCCCCTACCTTTAAAGGTTTCTCATGATCTCCCATTTGCTTCTCCTGTACAAAACCAACAGGCTGTGAAGTTTCTGCCGTGACTTCGCACTGCCCTTCTTGCAGCTTCTGTGCTCCCTCTGTGAAATAAAGGATAAAATAATGTAGAGTCTGGAGCGACGTCCTTTATGAAGGCTGCATTCCTCAAGCGAAATCGTCTGGGGGAGTGGCCTGGCAGCTTCATCGCTTCCTCATCAGCGGCATGCCTGTCTCAGGGGAGCATTTCCTAAGGCGCCTCATGAGTCATTTGCAACGTTAGGATGACTTGCTATATTTTTCTTTTTAATAAAATCCCATAGGAGATTTGGCTGAGATTCCAGTAACTTTTGCCAATCCAACAGTACGCTTGGAACAAAGCAAGGAAATAAGATTGCTGTGGCTAAGCCTGAAACTTCAGCCTTAAAGGAAAATTATGATTTTTACCTTTCTGCCCAGAAAGTGATTTTCTTACGCTGATGTGTGTGTTGTCATTTTTTTCAGTCTCAGACTTTTTAAACTCAACTAAAAGTTTTAATTTTTCTTCTGCAATTAGTTCCCTGGAAACTTTTTTCAGTTTGATTTATTGATATAATTGTTTTTTCCATGCAACTCTCTCCCATCTCAATAATTTCTGCCATATGGTATAGCTCATACTATGAAATCCTCTAAATAAATGTATTCAGAAGTCTGGAAAAGATCTGTTTGCCCACTGGTCATAACTGATATTATATATAGACATAGATAAGGTTAAGTATATTGGTGGAAAGGAAAAAATTAGCATTTTTACACATGGTGATACTTTATTTGATGTGGCATGGAAAAAGAAAAAAGAAGAAAATCTAATAACTCAATCGGAATCCATTATCAGCTCTGCCTTCCTCCACATAACTCTGAATTACTTTAAGCTTAATTTCCAGCAACTGGGTCAGTACACACTTGTTTGCACTTAATCACATACATATTTCACACTGCACAACCAGACTTAATTAGCAGACTCTGACACGTGCACATACTTAGACAAACAGCCATCCTGAATGCATATACATTCCTTGGGCACTGAGCCCACAAACCTGAAGAGCACTCACACACACACACATGCACAAAAGCATTAATTGAAAACTGGTCTGTAATCCTGTCATCTCGGTTTTCTTCTCTGAAACTTGGTGATAAAATTCCTTTATCTCACAAAGGTATTGGGAAGAGTATTTCGCTGATGTCAGTAAAGGGCTTTAAAGACCAGAATCGTTATGAAATAGTTAATAGCAATGTTAGTGATGGATAACACTTGGCCTAGTCTTGCTTGGGGAAGGAATGCAGGAATTCGCTTGTGTGTATACACATGCACCTGGGCAAAGCAAGAACACAGGTTTTGAATGGTGGCTGTGATCTGCACAAAGGAGAAACTTTTCTTCAATATATTATTAAAACTATGGTCCTATGTGTACCTGAGGCAACTAAAGCCTTGTATTTTACTGCTATAACAAGTTTGGACGACCTCAGGAACGTTCACATAAAACTGTATCTTCACTGAGATAAAAATCTAGCTATTAGACAACATAGGCATTTATATAAATGTGTCTAATTATTTTCAGGTAGGTCTGTGCTAGAGGTGCCCAGCCTTAGCAATAGCCCTAAAGGCAACCATAACCTCTGGCAGAGGCTTTAAAGAGTCTGCACGCAGGCGGCTGCTGCTGCTGCTGGGGGCCTCTCCCTTGTTGGTTCGGGCAACATGCCACAGGCAGGATGACAAAGCAGAAAGTGCTCCGCACATCACGTGCTTGCCCTCCATAAAACTCCATCCATTAACGGCAATTACAATAACTCACTGTTCTGATGCATCGGTACTTTCCAGAAATCAATCAGCAGACACCTTTTTGCAGAGTGAGACTGCTAAGGAGAACCTGGACCATGAAAGTCTGGATAATCCTCAGAGACGTAGCGGTGAGGACAGCTCTCTGCCTGTAAGCATCAGGAATCAGCAAGTCTGCAGCAACCCACAGCCATTGCAGGAAGATCCAGTGAGGCTCTCACCCTGCAGTACCAGTCTTTGGAAGATGGTGGCTGTTAAGTGCTACTTCCCGTAAGGCCTGACAAGTGCTCCTTCACATGGAGGGAACCAGTCTAAAAAATCACTACTGTCAAAAGGGGACAAGCCTACTCTCTTCCGCTGTTACCTGAAATAAAAAGCCCTTGAAACCAAAAGTAGTTTGGAGAAGAGATATTGCTTTATTCATCGTTGGGTGCTAGGGGGAAAACCCACAAATCTAGCACACCTTACCAGGGATAATCATCCATTATTTATACACAAAATGTTCTCATTATTCCGCCTACCTAATACATAACTCCACCTAGGCCTACTTATTCATTAGGATGACTGAATAGCCTTTTTGCACATGCATGTCCAATTTTGCTGCATCGGCAAAACACTTCTGCACAAGTGTGAGTGTCTCGGTGGTAGTTTGGGTAAGGAGACCCTTCCTCACATTATCCTTTTAAGGCATTGAGTCATCTCAGGATAGTAAAAGTTTGCCGTAAGTTTGCCAACTTCCTGAAGATAATAAGGATGTTCTTTGAAGCAGCCATAACTCTATCCTAATTGGTATAGGAGTACATACTTGACGTATAGAAGAACCCTGAAGTGATTAACTATTTCTGGTTGCCTCCTCATTATTACTATCTGTAACATCAGCTCAGTGACTATTTTTTTTGTACACAGTAAGAAGGTCAGTAATTAGCTATTTTCTCACACAATGAGAAGGTTAGTAAGAAACAATCATTTTAGAAACAAAGCAGAGGCCTGTCTTTGGTAACACCACCACACTGTTTTGTTCTTCTTGCCGACAAAACACCCTGTCTGCAAACTTGGCACCAGCTCTGGCAGCCAGCAGACCCTTACACGAGCTAAATCAACTCACTAACCTAGGAGAGAAAAGACATGGACAGTTTCCCACCAGCCTAACAGGCTCAGACAGCTCAGGGAAGAATCCCATGAGCATCACAGCTGGTGCCAGGCAGAAGGCATATCCACGCAGAGCAGGGGTGAAGGAAGAGGAGGCAGCGACATTTCTCTCCCTGGTGGCAGCAAAACTCTTCTGAGCAGCTTGTTAAACGAGCAAAAAAACCCCCACCTTTTTAGCATTTATCTAAATCCATTTCTGAAGGAGGCTACACTAAGCCTCACTGCCACCTCTTGAGCAGAGGGGAAAAAAAAGTACAGTGAAACAACTGTGGTATTTTTAATCCACATCCTTCCTTATTGGGAGTGAGCTTCCTTATAAACCAAAGTCCTCCGTGGTACCGAGGCCTCTGAACTTTTGACTGTCGGTTGTGTAACTTCTGGCAGGGGTGAAAAAAGGCACGATTGGTTTCAGAAGGCCTTGACCAGGCAGGAATGTGACCAGCCCAACACAACAGCCTGGACCGGCCTCATGAGCAGAACCGCTCCAGGATAAGAACTGCCTTATTCTGCAAAACTGTCCACCCAGGGATCCAATGGGTTGCCAAAGCAGGACGTGGGGACCCACAGAAATCACCTGCCCTTCAAGTACTCACCATAATGGTCTGTAAGTGGCACTTCAAGGCAAAGGTCTTCGCTGATTTACCAAGATTTTCCATGTCACACAGAAGGGCATTATCAACAAGAATGAACTCCACATTTTTCACAAACAATGTAATTTAAAAATAGCTGTCTCTACTCCAGTAGATTAGAAGATGCCTCTAATTTTGTAATGCTTACGAACAAGCATGTTACATGCTTTACAGCATTATTATCAGGCTTCTGAGAAGTACAAGCTATTTTCATATGACAATGAATGTTTACCTTACACTCAAGTGAGCTTTTTAGGTGGAGAAACTTTGAGCTTCTCCTGCTCCTAGATTTGCTCATTTCTTCCCTTTCAACACAGGTCACCACCTCCTCCGTTGCATAAACTCAAACATTTGGAAGTGATAGTTAAGAGACCCATTACATCATTCAGATTATGACAAAGAAAAAAATACAAGCCTTTAAAATACACACCTCCAGTCTGGATCATATCACAGATCCAGACTGAGAGGCTGCCTTGCAATCAGCTGAACTGACAAAACTGCGAAGGAATGGAAACCTGGGGCAGGATGCAGGGAAAGATGAGAACCTCTTAAACTGCCTTTGCCCCTACAGGAATCACGATGCACCCGCACTTCCCTGAGGGCCAGGTTCAGTGAGTGGAAATGAAAAAAATAATACTTAGAAACTGTACTTTGGTGTAAGTTAGACCTTCAATCTACCTCACACGCTTTATTTTTAACTGTGAGAGAGACACAGTGCATCCTCACAGCTAATCAAGAGAAACAACAGAGTTGGCTATTGTAGAAGATGTGTCAGGGCTTGCTTAAATAAGGGCTGCATGTGCTGTGCTGTAGTGATCCTGGCCAAGAACCACTGGTACCTTTGACAGGATTAAACTAGCAGAGCCCTGTGGCTATTCTCTTTCTTTCCAAGCGCTGATTCAGCATGTGGCTGCCCTGCCAGAGGAAGCATTCAGATAGCTTAGAGGTACACTTGCCTCCCCTACCTGAACTCAGCCCAAGTCTGAACCCGTAACAAGTCAGCAATGTTACAACAGGCCAAGCTGGCGCTATTTACACGCACGGAATTCAATGCTCACTGACAAGCACTGTCAATCAAGAGTGAACCACTGATGTCCCACGAATGCTACTTCTGAAGGCTGATATATGTGAGCCTTGGATCCTACTGTCAATACACAGGACCAAAATACGTTACACCCAATTACAAGTACCTCTAAGCCTTCTCTCTCAAATTAGCTACTTGTCCTTAACTATAGGCAAAGTACCATAAGCAATCACAGCACAGAAATTGTATAGCTAGAGTAAAATCCTTATTTTCCCTCCTAAATGTCAAATACTAAGAAAACAGAACCCAGAAGATGAAAAAACCCTACCTCGGAGCATCTTTCACACCTACTTATAGAAACAGAAGCTTGCAACAGTTCTATATACTCCTTACGGTTTTTAATTTCAGCCTGCAAGGAAAAAGTTCTGTGGTGAGTGGAACAAAGATGCTAGTACTACAAAAACATGCATCTTTCCCAGGGCTAAAGGCATTTTTTTCTCAAACAATCTCACTGGCTGCAAATACGAGCACTGAGGAAGGAGAAGTTAAGATACAGTGAGCTATGTGCTTATGTGCTCTGTCCATAAGACTGCTTGCTCACTTATCTGTTGGGTGCAGTTCAAGTGAAAAACAAAGAACTTCTGGGCCTTTGAGTAACTCCTTCACCTGCAGAAGGAGCAGAACAGATGAGACTGAACAGCGAAATCACTTTCTTCCTTTTCTTCCTGGATCGCAGGTCTGTTTTCTTATCTGCTGGCTTCCCACACACGTAGTCTTCACGTAGCACAAAGAAAGCACCATATGCATAAGCCCAGAAAATAGTCCTGATGATCCTCTGGTTCTGCAAGTGACTTCCTCGACACATTGCTGAAATGTACAAAAGGTGTTTAAGTGTTTGAAATGACTGTGATCGGCAGCATCCCATCAGAAAGTTAAAGCACAGGTTTTCTCAGCTTTACGCTCTCTCCATGCCTGATGAAGAAGCCCTTAAAACCATTGGTGAGAGTTACTTCATTACGTTACTGCATTTTTCTCAGCAATCCCCGACTATCAATATAAATGAGAGCTGATCCAAACCAGCCCTAACTTCCCTAAGAGATTGGTTCTGTACTGTGGCTTACTGATGTCCTTTTCTACACTCATTTCCTTAAGCCTACTGAATCCACAAACAAATGAGAACAAGGTGTTTCATACAAAGCTTGATTCTGACTTGCTCTCAGATTCAAAAATCACCAAGCTTCAAGACTGACAAGTAAAAGAGTAAAGGGCATTTTCGCAAGAAATCGGAAGTTTTCCAAACTATATTATTGCTTATACTTAGTCTGTTGCTGCAAAGTGCTTTGGCTTTCATTGTATTCTTGTTAATCTGCTTTCCATGTCTAAGAGCTTGAGACTTTTTCCACTTAAATAAGGCACAGCTTGAATGGGATCGACATCAAGACATAATGTGGAATAACTTTGCACTTAGTTGAAATAGGGTACATGAAAAGAAACTGGGGGGCTCTACTCTGGCAGATTTCTGTTAACGGAGTCCTGGACTCTAGTCCATAGCGTTACTCCAAAACACCTATCTCCCTCATGAAAACATAAATTCTTTTTTTACAAGTATTTGAGTAAAAAAGGCATTTAAAAGCATTTCCCTAAGTGGCAAAACATGTAGATACAGATTTTCTTCTGGAAAGTTTTCAACCTAAGTATTAAGTTCTCTAAGCCAGAGGAGAAAAAAATCTCATCATTCTCAGCAAATCAAATGCAGTTAACATATGAAAAAGGCAGAAAAATGACAGAAAACTTCATAGTGCCATTTTCTCAAGGGAAAATAAAGAACTACTGAGAACTTTTAAACAAACCCCTCCACAGCAGAGCAAGAATTACAAAACCAAGAAAAGCCACAGAGGAAATATTGACAAAGGAATCATAAATGCCACATCAAACGAAAAACAAGTTGTCAAGTGACATTTACCCAAGGGCCTGATTCAAAGCTCTCTATACCCAATGGAAAAGCTCCCACCCAAACGAAGGCCTTAAGTGACAAAATTCAACCTTTTCAGTCCAATTTTCTAACGAACATCTGGAGAGTGACTCGGCAACATCCTCCAATCTGCTTTTCACTCAAGACGGGTCAGCACTGTGTTGTGAGCAGGCTGCGGTCCACCACCTCTGCGTCCAAAAAGAATGAGAAGAGTTGCTAATGTAGGTCAAGAAGGTCAACACCAAAATACCTCCTCCTCAGCCTCTACACGACCAGGCAGTCAAGCTTATAACATGTCACATTCCGACAGTCTGTAAAAGGGGTTCCAAAATTGGCCTTGGTTCCTAGCAAAAGAAGAATTCCTACTCCCAGTCATTTCCTTTTGCATATCCATGCAGCTACCACGGAAGTCCAACTGTAATATGAAAAAGTATTTTACTTTACTGATTTCAGCAGGGACATCATTGTACTCCTTGGCTTGTTACGAAAAGTCCTGTCTGACACAATTCTGCCATAATAATTATGGAACTTGAAACCCCGCTCCAACAAGACACGGGCTTTCAGGTGGGCATTCCTGGTAGCTCTAAGACCACCAAAGTCCTTGACGCTATCAGACAATTGGTATTTGTTCTAGAAAGTCTTCATCCTTTACTCTTTTCTTATGTAATTGTTTACAGTAAACCATATAGGAATTAGCCAGGTTGCTCTCATTAGCATTAACAGGGATGTTTTCTGTGAGCATAACATCACGTGCTGACCTCAAATATTTCTAGAGCATCTAAAGTACAGACTCTTTGCTTAATCAGAACAGGCTGTATAAACCAAAGGTAAACTTCCGATTATCTTCCTCAGTAGAAAGGCAAGTAATACTAAATTAATTAGGTATCTTCGATCACTTCCATCTTCCATTTTATTTCATTATGAACTAAATTAACTTGGTTATGAACAACTTAATACAAAGCTTCTCTGCCTCTGGAACTGCAGTAAAAGCTGTAACATTTCACATAATGATTTATATGCAATCTTGACAGAGAACATCATCTTACAATACTAGTAATTTTAACACGGATTTTTGTCTATTCCCTTCAAAAGTCACTGTTGCTTTTGGATTTACCCGTATTAGTATAATGCTTTGTCTAATCCAAATCAAAACAAAGGAAGCCAATTTCTGGTATGACAACCTATAGATGTTCATGGCGCCATCCATACTGGCTCACCCTTCATTTGGAATGACCCGAAAAAGCTGAGCTTCCTGCTTTTTTTTCTTGAAATTCCTATGGCCAACACAAGCCTGTCGCTCCCACAAACTGTGATTAATACTCTCATGCTATTTTTTTTTTCCTGGTCAGTAAATAAACAATTTTCTGACAAGAGAAGGAAGTAGCACTTGAACAAGTGTGGCACCTGAGGCGCAGAGAGGTGAAACAGCACTCAGCAGGGCTGGAACAAGATCTCCTGCTGTTGGTGCCACTCATTAGTCCCTACCGCCATCAGCAATGCCTTTATTGTCTCTACCACACCTAAAGCCCTTTATTCATTTCCACACGCCTCTTTGTAGTTAGGGTTGCAATTGACTCACAGAGAACATCAAAAACCGGTGGAAAACATCTCACATATAATCAGGTTTTTTGGTCAAACAAGCCAGTATTAAAAGTGAACATGGTTAAAGGAAAACATGGTATTTTGCAGGACATCTCCCAGAATGGGCATGAAGTTTAGGGCAGCTACTGCACCGTGGAAAGGACTTGGGTACTTGGCTCAGAAACCTGTGATTATTTCCTCCCCTCCCAAGCAGGCTTTTTCAAGAGGGGACAAAACAAAATTTTTTTAGTCCAGGGTAATCAAAGTTTCTTGTCTTTGAAAACCGAAAGGACGTGGCGGAACAATTTAATCCTGCTTGTAGCAGCCTAGCAAACAATGACATAGCATTTCTACGAGGTGAGCGAAGCAGGATAATCTAACAGGTCATTGCCCTCCAAACTGTCTTGCTGCCTAAGCGACAGGACAAACCAATCTGATGCATACAAGTTCTGACAAAGGTCTAGCTGGAAACGGTTGTGAAAGGCGGGTGGAAAACAGCAGATACGTTACATTTTTGTGAGCTAGAATTACAGAGACGTGCTTGCTTTGTGTCAGTCTGTGCAAACAGTGGAGGAGTTAAGGAAGTGAAGAGCTTCCTTCCCGCCATAGCGGGGATGCACCACCAGGACACAGGTGAGGTGACTGTGACAAACAACACTTTCTTCTCTGAGCAGCTGAGTAAACAAGTAAAAACAGGCAAGTCCACTAGAATAGAAGATGAAATGAGGTATCATCTCAGTTCACTACATAAAACCAGCTCATTAGCAGATTCTGAAGAAAAGCTTACGACTAGCCTAGACAAAGCTACTATTATTTTCTATAGAAACAGAAGTATTTGCATACTTTACTTCCTCCCTTTGCACTCATATCTCTTTTATGCAAATAAAAGTGCTAAGTCAGATAGCGTTCTAACAGACAAAAATTACCGGGGGGTCTCACAGTTCCACAGGGTTTACTATAAACGAGTCTGACTACATAATCACCAGTACAAGGCACAATACACACAGGTGTATGTACACAGACTACACATGTACTATACATACAGTGCATATAGGAGAGGCAATACACAAAGAAACGCAACAGTTGTGAGCCCTTTGGAAGAAAAATAGAAGATAAAACCAAACTGAAGATGAGGAAAAGAGATGGCGTCAGATATAGCTTGGCAAGTTAGAGGATGGCTCTGTGAAGAACACCTACAATGCAACACCACAGTCAAAAAAGGAAGTTACTGAAAAGTAATGAGGAAAATGAGTGAGGAAAATGTGAATGAGCACTGGAAAGAATTTCACAGGAAATACAGGTAATACAGGAAAAGCAGGCAGGTATCAAAACCAGAGGAGGCATCAAAGAGAAAACCTTCTCAGGACACAGCAGTGATGAAGTATACTCACTTTAAAAGGAGAGTAAGTTACCGATTCAGCATGCTGAATAAGCCACAGTGCACAACTTTATTTGGTATTTGGTTGTTTTCTGCAAGCACAACCTAAAAAGACATCAAGACACCCAATAAAAGGATGTCCAAAGAGGGCTTAACAGAGAAACAACCTTCAGACAGGGACAAGAGGTGAAGTTTTATCTCCAAGGAAGTCTTGAAAATAGAGAAACCATAACAGTGGACTGGAAAAAGGTGGACCAGTACCATACACTGTGAGGGCCAAGCACTGCTCCTGTTCACAGCAAAAATGAAGGAGATGGTGTAACTGTTAACAAGGCTAGAGGAAAAATGTGGGCAACCATGACACCACCTCCAGGAGTCAAGTCCACTCTACTCTTCCCCATAAAGAGTGCTATGACACATCTGTTATTGTTACATCTGAGCAGTTCACCTGTAAATTATATGGTCAAAACACTTGCAGGAAATACTGAAAAAATAAAAATATTTGAAGCCTCATTACTCACACACTCACCACACATAAATAAACGTCAGTGCAACTTGTCAATCACTGTTGCTGTTTGCACTCCGGAACAGAACTGGGATCACCAAAGTGGATCCCCTGTTACTCTGTCTCACAGTAAGGCTGTATTCAGAGGCTCTCATATTAGCACTAAAAATAAGGAGCAATGATAGTAACAATATGTTGTTACCTAGAATCAAACACAAATTTCATTCCGAGTCTACTATAACTTTCCAGGCCCACCAGAAAGTGTGCACCCTGGTCCCGAGTGCCCAGTCCGGAAAGGAGCCCAGCAACTCTTCAACCTACAGGAAAGTCAAACTGATCTGAAAACACAGCTGCTCATAAAATTCAACTAGCATGAGGATCTGGGGTGTGTGGGGAAAAGCAGCATTCCAGAAACAAACAATATGTTTTATAAAGCAAAAGCTGCAACCCAGACTATCTTAATTCTGAGATGTGTAAGTTTAGCCCCTTATTGTATAGCTTTGATTTTTCTCATTAGTCCTTCCTGCAGTAAGACACACATTTATAATACAGAAAACTAAAGCAGTGCAGAGGTAAATTAACAAAAAAATCAGGAAAAGCATTATTTTCTGAATTATTTCCAATTTTCATACCTTTACACCCACAAAATGTCATAAATACTGCATATGCAGAATGCAACTGTTGAAGTAAATGGAATGCTATTTGAAGATTGTAGGATACTTTTTGAAAGCACGAGCTAATGACAAGAGAATGTATTTAATAGCTATGTTATGCAAAATATATATAAGCACTTTATCTTAACATTTTTACTTTTTCCTGTGCTAGCCACCATTTTCCTTGCCAGTTTTGCTCATTGCCAGACTGCTACTGTTTGCTTTTTTAAACATCCTTAGATCTTACATTGAATTAACAACTCTGAATTTACTATTCTCATTGACAAAATGATAGAAGGGTGGGAATAGATCCAGAGAGTAATCAAGAAATTCTTACAGCTAGGAGCAGCTCAATTTCTTCCTCCTACTACATACATAAATTTAAATACACATTGTCGAAGAGATGTATGTAGATATTAAAAATATCCTACTGCCTGGTATGACTAACTATAGAAAGGGGTTAATTTAAGATTTTAATGTTTTAGAGTCAGTTAAACAATGAGTAATTAGCTTATTTGAATTATGTTGCAGTTTTAGAGTAAATTACGTATCTCTATTCGCATTTCTGTAATTATTTGTTTTTATTCTTCTGTTTAACATCTTCAACAGTACCCGTAAAAACTTTGACTTGTTCCTTCAGGAAATGGGCGTTGGGTTTCAGATAATAATCCACTGGTATGCAACCATCCCAGAAGCAAAGCTGCCTAGATGCTGAAATATAAACCTTGACGTCACAGTTTAAACCAGCTTCCCTGGAGCATTACTTTAAGATGCTGCCAGAGTTGTAGAATGGGCTGCAGGGAGTAGTGATGCCTTAAATTGAAAAAAACACAAAGATACAGCAAAGGATAAAAGAACATACTGTTTGGGTTTTGGTTTATAAGTCATTTAGCCTAAGTGAGTCAGTTTCACACGGCTGAAAAAGCTTGTTAAGATGCAGGCTTAATTTCTGACTTTGTGTCAGCAGACACATCACTGTCCAGAGGAACTAGGTTTGGGTGTAAGTCCATAGCAGCTTACTCTGACCCAGGCTCTGTGCTATCACACCCGCCTAGTTTCCACTATCTGATTTAAAGCCAAATTGGGCATTTCCAAATTATAACATGGTAGTGGTAGCAATAGGTAAGGGAACTGTTGTGGGTTAACCCTAACTGGTCTCAGGGCAACGCACTGCCCTCAAAGTACAAGGACAAATGGACTCTCTTGACAGTGGTTTGAGAGTTTTCTTTTTTTCCAGGCCTTCCTATTACGGTCAAGGAACATCCAGTGCTTCTGATGCCAGGCCTTTAACTCACATCAGAGGATTTTATGTTGGTACAATTGAAAAATACTAAGCAATACGGAGCCGTAATGACAAGCCTATTTCGTGAGTTTTAACTTTTACAAACCTTATCTTTGTATTTGCCAGCTCCTACTGTGCTCCTGCCTTACACAAATTCTTACTTTGCAGGCATCTTTATTCTTCGTTTGCCAAGACTCTGATAATTTCCATGCTGCATAATAAGGCTTAAAATATAATACCTTAAAGTTATCAAGGTGCTTTAGCTTCAGTGTTCTCAAATTATTGCATATATAAAAATACTTTTAAAAACAGACCCCTTTCCCAAGGAATTGGTAGAGCTGAAAACACTCCCTCAGGAGTAGATATTCAATGAAATACTCCATCCTAAGAGTGCTTTTTCATTTATGCAGGACTGCTGTACAGCACGCGATGTAAGCACAGGTTAATTTTCAGGCATTCATTACTTCAAGCTCATTATTTCCCTTTTTTCACCAGGTTTTGTAGACCCCGTGAGAGCACGGTTAATGCTATGCCTAAGGAACATCAGAGACTGAAATTCTGACGCCAAAGAGGTACAAAGCGGAGAGCCAAAACACCCATTTCCCCAGCACTGTTGCAGCAACGTGCTTCAATCCTGGTAGACAGAAATCACCTCCATGGACCAGAGGGCCATTCAGCTCCCATCTAACTCCAAATCTTTTTCCCTCCCCAGCACACACTCATGCAGGCTGTGGTTTCGCTTCGGGCAACACCTGCGACAAGGACCCTCAGGCCATGGGATCTGCACTCCCAGTGCTGTGGCTGGCACATCCTCAGGGCCAGGGTCCCCCACCCCAGCTCAGGCTGCACAGAACCTCCCCTTGCTCCTCTAAGTGAGATGATGGATACAGCCCTGCCCAGCCCCACCGCCATTGACACTGGCCTCGTATATAGGCAGTCAGGAAAAAAAAATAATAATCAAGCTTCAGCAGTTGTGTTTGGGAACATGTAACCAACTGTTATGATTTGAGGAACCCACAACAATTTACTGTCATTCAGACAATTACTCTATCACCCAATGACCCCTCCCCACCTGGGAAGGGGAATCAGGGAAAAACCAAGGAAATCTGAGGGTTAAAACAGATTTAGCGGAATAACACTAAATAGTTAACATTAGTAATACTGAACAATCAATATTGATCCCGATACCAATATGAAATATACAGGGATTACACTTGGCCAATTCTATCAGCAGGAAGCTGTGCGCTCCCAGCAGTGGACAGCAAGTGTCGGACACTGCAAGCACTACAGCTTTGGGAGGAAGGGAAGGGCTCAGAGGTCCCCCCACTGGGGCATGAAGTTCTCAGGATCACAGCCATCATAGAAGAGGAAAAAAAACATTTCTCAGTGCACCTTCTCATTTATATTGAACGTGATGTTCATGGTATGAAATAATCCTGTTGGCCAGCTTGGGCTGAGTGCCTGAGTGTCTCTACTTCTCATCCCTGTACCTGGCCACCTCAAAACCACTGAGACCTTGAAACTTGCATACCATAGCTGGCTATGAAATAAATATTTTCACAAATTCAAACATTAGAGTCTTCAAACAGTGCAGTTTTCACAAGCATTGGAAGAGACTTAACCGAAAAATAAAGTTACTGAAGAGAAATTAGTCCTGGGTCGCTCAAACCAGGACACGGATACAGGTGGTCGCACCCACGGCCACACCAGGTGAAGGCACATCAGAGCTGTCTTGCAGCCCTACCCCCAGACCCACCTGAAGGCGCCCGGCCAGGGGAGGGCAGAGAGGGGAGCCAGGGGAGGGCAGAGAGGGGGGCCAGGGGAGGGCAGAGACGGGGCCAGGGGAGGGCAGAGAGNGGCGGCGCCCCCTGGCGGCCGCGGCCGCCCCTTCCACCGCCCACCTCCGCGCCCCCGGCCCGCCGCCGCGGTGGCAAAGCCGGCCTCGGGCGCAGGCAGCGCTGGGTGGAGCGGGGCCGGGGCGAGGGGCCGCTCCCCCCGGGAAAGGCGCAGGACGGCCGGGGAAGGAGCTGGCGGCTCCCAGCGCCGGGCGGACCCGCCTGCTCCGACACCGGAGGGATGCTGGCGCTAGGAAAGCGCTCAGGAGCTGCGCTAGAAACTTTTTTTTTCCCCCTCGCAATTAAAGGTTCGTTCTAAGAAATCTTTATCGATAAAGAAGAGACTTTAACTGCGAAATGAACTGTGTGAGGCAGAAAGGCTGATGAGGCTCATCACAGCGCTCCCTTCTGGGCTCTGGCCACCATGTATCACCACTACAGAATCTCGGAATGGCCTAGGTTGGAAGGCACCTTTAGGATCACCAAATCCAACCATCAACCCAGCACTGACAGAACCACCACTCAACCATGACCCTAAGCACCAGCTCCACACGTCTTTCCAGGCATGGAAATTCCACCACTGCCCTGTGGTAGAACTTACCTGACAGTGGCTGCCCAGGTCATGGCCCCATTGTGGTGGCTTTCAAACGAATGTGTGGCCGGAGAGCTGCTTGCCGAGAAGGATTTCTGACATAAAGCAAGAAAAAAGGCAGGATAAGATTAAAGCCATGACTCCATCAACCACCAGCAGACCTGCACAATGATGCCCTCTGTTACCATTGGCTCCAGTTTGAGATTTCTTCATGTGGGAGTGTGCAACTTCATAGAATCACAGAGTCACAGAATCACAGGGTTGGAAGGGACCTCAGGAGATCATCTAGTCCAACCCCCTGCCAGAGCAGGGCCACCTTAGAGCAGGTTGCACAGGAACCCATCCAGGCGGGTTTTGAATGTCTCCAGAGACGGAGACTCCACCACCTCCCTGGGCAGCCTGTTCCAGTGCTCTGCCACCCTCANTTTCCTCAGAGCTGCTCTCCAGCAGGTCAGCCCCCAACCTGTACTGGTGCAGGGGGTTATTCCTCCCCAGGTGCAGCACCCTGCACTTGCCCTTATTGAATTTCATAAGGTTCTCCTCTGCCCAACTCTCCAGCCTGTCCAGGTCTCTCTGGATGGTGGCACAGCCTTCTGGTGTGTCAGCCACCCCTCCCAGCTTTGTATCATCAGCAAACTTGCTGAGGGTGCACTTGTTAGAGCAAACGTGGCAATTGATCTGATCAGCATTCTCGCTTATGGCAAATAGTGTGACATTTGTTTGAAAGGTTTTAAAAAGATGCCAAACCAGCCATTAATGGTTTTGGTGGATGGATCTCCTCAGTTGCACAGATTAATGTGTGCTGGGCGACCGTGAAGGCTGCTGCAATGCCAACGCATGACAACGACCTCTTAGTCTGGTTCCTAAGAAGACCGCCGGGTCGCCCTGTGGAACTGTGTAAGTCACTCACGCCAAGTGTCCCCCAGCGTAAAATGTAAACGTCCTGTCTGTTTATCCCATAACCCCTTCAGGGCTGCGATGACCTCACTAATGCTTTTAGTACAGGACCCCAGGCACATCGGCTCTCAGTGCTCTGACGCAAACGTAATAATGGGGACCAAAAGAAAGGGAAGAAAGAGAACGGGATGATAACTTTGAGTCTTGAGGTTAAAGAGACATTGCCTCCCTGTCCTCGGCTTTTTTGCACAGTTCCTGTTTCTGGCACCGTGTTACTCTTCCACTGGGCAGGGATATCTCCAGTGCTGTCATCTGGAGTTTCTAATACCAAAAAAACCCCCCCACTATTAAACTTAAGCCCATAAGTGGGAAAAAAGTCTCTGAATTTACTATGGGAATGATCACTGAGATTTTAGAAATTATGTCTTCAATAGAGATATCTATAATAGCAAAAATTATTACAGTAATGAGGATAATAATGGTTACAGGCATTCAGGGATTATTATAGCTTCAGAAATAAAGTTATTAAAATAATTTCCTGAACAAGCCAAAGGAAGGACCTGTATTCCACAAAACCCCATCTCAAAATTTTCATTAACCTGGGACTACCAGCTGGCAATTCAGACAATTTGAGAAAAATCAAGTGGAAAAAAACCACCTTGGGGTGCTGTTACTGTTCTTAAAATCCTTCATAATGTTTCGTTTCACTTATTGTTTTGCAGTTATGTTCTAATCACATCTCCTTTCATTAAGAAAACGTCTTACATTGCTGTGGTGAAGATTCATTGAAGCAATGGAAAAATGAAGTTCTGCGTTTGAGATCTTTTGTAAGTTTGAAAAGCAGTGCATCCAAAAATCAGAATTACCCAAAATCACTTAAAAGTTTTAAGCGTTGTAACCAAGGGGGTCTGTCGCTGCAGCACTTGATGCTGCTTCCAAAGCCTGGCATTCATTTTCACCTTCTTTACCCCACTCCTCCAAATCCATGGCTTCTTCCAGTGGTTTTACTGGCTCACGTCACCTCTTACGCTAGTTATTAAAAGTCCTCACGAATACTGCCTTCAGGCCATTCAGCGTACAGCCTGAGAAATTGTGTTCCTCAACTCTTATTTTAATTGGACTGCCCCTGCTCCTGGTCTCTTAAAAGATAACTCCTGTCCTGTTTTTCCGCCGGCTTCATGGTTTCTCTTGAATCACAGGTTGTGATCAATTCCAGCTAAGGTCCTATAAAACTCTTTCCTTTTGGCTGATTTACCCTTACTATCTTGCCAGATCATCCTCTCTCCAGTCTTACCTACTTCTATAGGGACATGGTTCAGTGGTGGTTCTGGCAGTGTTAGGTTAATGGTTGGACTTGATGATCTTAAAGGTCCCTTCCAACCTAGACGATTCTTTGATTCTATGAATCTTTACTTTGTGTGCTTCTCCACTGAGGTCTTCTGTTTGCACTTACAGTGTTTTCCGTGTTAAATCTGTTTCCTGGGCAGATCCAAAAGTATCTGTCCCCTTTTAATTTAAATTTTGCCTAGCAATTACATTTTTTACAAGGCTTATGAAAAGCCAAGTATGTGAATTTATCTTATAATTCATTCTGAGGTGACTGAACTGCACACACACGTGAGGTCCAGTGTTGGACCACTGCAGTGTAAGCAGAATATGATGATACTAAGAATGGAAAGTGGAAGGAAGAGGATGGAAGAAAAATATTCCAGTTATTACTAATGTGATCTCCTGATGCCTTGTCTGTATGTTACACGCTTTTTTTGTCAGTCTTTGCTTTTCTCTCCCTGTTTGCACTCTTTGGGAGAGAGACTTTATCTTCCTCTGCATTTAGAAAACACTTGACATTTCAATTTCTACTGCTGTCCTCCTCATAAATAATCTTCATGCAGTCCTTTTCCAGTAGCAAGGACACACACAGGAGAGCAGTCTTCAGGATCATAAAACTGAAAGACACCCTGGATTCTCTAATATTTCCTTGACACAGATACCAACTTAAACCCCTGCTGGAGTCAGAAATAAGTCTGCTTATTTCAGTCTGATTCCAAAACACTGATTTAAATATGCTTTGCTTTGTCTGTTTGTCTGTTAGTTCCACCTACATGAAAATTTTGGGCAGATCCGCAAAACTCCTGTGTTAAGAAGCAGGACAGCAAAGACTGTCTCATTAGAAATATCTAGACAACAAAGGAAAGTCTTGAAAATCTGTCATTTTGCTTCCTGTTTTCAGTATTGGACCATTAGAAGGTATAGACTGCATAAGGTACCAGTGTTGGGATTAAGAGATCAGCTGTGGTAAATTCAATTAATGTGTAAAAAGTCTATAAAATACTTGAATTATTAATAAAAATAGTAATTGCATTAATATATTAAGTGATAATGTTCTTCATAAAGATGTATAAGGTGTTTTAATGTAAGATGTTTTACTCTGTCTTGAAATCTCAACAGAGATACTTTATAGCAAATGTATTTGGTGCATGATTGCTGCTGAAGAACCCTGTAATGGGGCTGCGATAATTTAAATGGTGCATCGATGGGATCAGTCCCTTAGTTGTTTCTGAGATAACTGATTCCCAGCTCCCTGCAGCTATTATAATAGTGATCATTAAAAGAAGATTAGAATTTCTGTCCCCACAAAGATTTCTATATATTCCTTCTATATGTAAACCAGGAGGAAGGCTGTCTCAGTGAATGAAGAGCCCACAGTGCCACCTTCTTATAAAATACAGAATTCTTGGGGCTGAATGCAAAATCACCTAAATATTAGCATTATTAGAGCTGACACAGTCCTTGCATTTTCAGAATATTAATGTCGTTGAAATACCACCAGTCCTTTTTGCAAGCTTAGATTCACCTTACGTGACATCAGCCACCTAAAAGCTTGGCCTCTCGTGTAAGCTCTTGATCTGAGCTCCTTCTGTAGCCAACGGAGAAAGACAGGCATGCCTAGGTGGTAACTCATCCTTCCAAAGACAGGCACTTCTGAAGAGTCAGCCTATCCCAAGCTCTTAGTTTGGACAAATTCAAGTGAGAAGAAATCCAGCTTTCATGCTTAAGTTGACAGAAGAAATCTACGTCTCTGCCTACACTGCAAGTGTGACAGTGTCTCTCAGCATCTTAGTGATAGTTAAGGGGCACAGTCAAGATGCGCCCAGTGCAACAGAGTCTAAGAGAGCAATTTCAGCTCTTGTCAGGCCACACCTGGAATACTCTGCTCAGTTTTGGTCCCCTCTATACAAAAAAGATGTGGACAGGCTGAAGAGGATCCAGAGAAGGGCCACAAAGATGGGCCAAAAACTGGGAAACCTGCCATATTGAGGAAGGGCTGAGATTAATTAGTTTGAGAAAAGAAGGCTCAGGGGAGACTTTATCTCCATGTTCCAGTATTTAAAGACTGGCTACAAAGAAGATGGGAACTGCATTTTTGACAAGGAGTCACATGGTAAAGATGAGGAGTAATGGGTACAAGTTAATCCTGGGGAAATTCCGATTGAGCACAAAAGGAAATTTTTTCACCATGAGAACAATCAGCCATTGGAATAATCTCCCCAGGGAAGTGGTGGATTCCCCAACATTGGACACTCAGCTGGACAGGGTGCTGGGACACCTTGTCTAGATCATGCTTTTGCCAAGAAAGGTTGGACCAGATGATCCTTGAGATCCCTTCCCACCTGGTATTCTACGAATTTTGTTTTAGTGATGCCACTGACACAGTGGAAATGTATGCAGGCCTTTGAATCAGTGCAGTTTGGAATCCCACATAATCACTTCTGCAGGAAGGAAACTACAAATACTGACAAGTGCCACCAGCCTCTGGAAACCTCTGATACTTCCAGGAAAGTCCTGAATTCCTCCAGCCACGCCAAGCCAAACTAAGTGATCAAATCTGTTACCCTTGTGCAATTCATAGTGACAAAGGATGAGGAGAAGGCCGAGGTACTTAATGCCTTCTTTGCCTCAGTCTTTAGCAGTAGAATCAGTTGTTCCCTGAATTCCCTGACTACCCAGACCAGTTGGCTAGCGTCTAGCAAATGTGACACCCATCCACAAGAAGGACTACAGGCCAGTCAGTCTGACCTTGGTGCCTGGGAAGGTCATGAAACAGATCATCCTGAGTGCCATTATGTGGCACATGAAGGACAACCAGGCGATCGGGCCCAGTCAGAATGGGTTCATGAAAGGCAGGTCCTGCTTGACAAATTTGATCTCATTCTATGACAAAGTGACTCGCTTGGTGGATGAGGGAAAGGCTGTGCATGTTGTTTACCTGGACTTTAGTGAGGCCTTTCATACAGTTTCCCACAGCATTCTCCTGGAGAAACTGGCTGCTCATGGCTTGGATGGGAGCACTCTACACTGGGTAAAAAACTGGCTGGAGGGCTGGGCCCAGAGAGTGGTGGTGAATGGATTTAAATCCAGTTGGCGGCCAGTCACAAGTGGTGTTCCCCAGGGCTCGGTACTGGGACCAGTTCTTTTTAATATCTTTATCAATGATTTGGACGAGGGGATCGAGTGCACCCTCAGTAAGTTTGCGTACGACACCAAGTGGGAGTGTCAACCTGCCTGAGGGTAGAAGGCCTTTGCAGAGGGACCTGGAAAGGCTGGATCTATGGGCCAAGGCCAATGATACGAGGTTCAGCAAGTCCAAGTGCCGGGTCCTGCACTTGGGTCACAGCAACCCCATGCAACGCTACAGGCTTGGGGCAGAGTGGCTTGAAAGCTGCCCAGAAGAAAAGGGCCTGGGGGTGTTAGTGGACAGCCGGCTGGATATGAGCCAGCAGTGTGCCCAGGTGGCCAAGAAGGCCAACAGCATCCTGGCCTGTATCAGGAACAGGGTGGTGAGCTGGACTAGGGAAGGGATCGTCCCCCTGTACTCGGCACTGGTGAGGCCCCACCTCAAGTACTGTGTCCAGTTTTGGGCCCCTCACCACGAAAAAGACATTGAGGTGCTGGAGTGTGTCCAGAGAAGGCAACAAAGCTGGTGAGGGGGCTGGAGAATAAGTTTTATGAGGAGCGGCTGAGGGAGCTGGGGTTGTTCAGCCTGGAGAAAAAGAGGCTGCGGGGAGACTTTATCACTCCCAACAACTACCTGAAGGGAGGGTGTAGGGAGGTGGGAGCTGGTCTCTTCTCCCAAGTAACAGGCAATAAGACAAGAGGAAACGGCCCCAAGTTCCACCAGGGGAGGTTTAGATTGGATATTAGGAAAAAATTTACACTGAAAGGGTTATCAAGCATTGGAACAGGCTGCCCAGGGAAGTGGTTGAGGCACCGTCCCCGGAGGTATTTAAAAGACAGGTAAACGTAGTGCTGAGAGATATGGTTTAGTGATGGTTTTTGTCAGAGTTGGGTTGATGGTTGCACTAGATGATCTGAAAGGTCCCTTGCAACCTAGGTGATTCTATAATTCTATGATTCTAATTCAATTATCTGGACAAAATGTGAGAACATAGGCTTTATGAAAAGAAATTCACATGATATAGAGCAAAACTTAGTTTTGCAGTCCTCCAGAGCCCCTACTCCGTAACTCCAGTACATCACCACTGACAGTCTCACAGCTTTCGTAACTGTAACTTTGTAAGCAGAACTGAAGTGGGCAATAGTCCCCATTTCCTCACTTGCCATCTTCATCTGACCTGCCCTCTGTGCTCCCTCTGCAGTACCCAAAACAGAGCTGTAATGGAACCCAGCTTCCCCACCCACGGGAGATGTAGGGTTTCACCGCATAGCCATTAAGCAGCTGCTTGTCCTCTTGCACAGCAGAATTAAATAAGACATATTTCACCATACTTATGCTCCTAAGAAATTTCAGTCCCACATGTAGCTGATAATAAGGAGAAAACCCAAAACATAACCACAGAATGCTGCTGAATGCAGATGATAACAAATAAACTTATGTGAACGACACTTGCAAATGTGTCATAAATTTAGCTACAAAAGATTGAGTTAAAGTTTTACTAGAACTATTTACGTTTCTCATTTTATACTTTGTATTGCTTGTCATAAGGTTTGAAAAAGCTAAATGATGTCATCCTTTTCTATTTAAAACGAGCATTGATTTTCTGCCCCTGTATTTCAAAAAGAGACAAAACCAGCGCAAATGTTTTTATCCAGGAGGCTGTAATGGCACAATTGCAAAGGAAGGCTCCCGTCAGATTGCATCTCAAAACTGTGGCATCCCTTTGTTGAAAACAAAGCAGAGAAGATATTGTTACAGTTTTACCACCAACTGTTGCTGTATTATTCATGGACAAGTTAGAGGCTTTTGCCAAGATCTCTTCTAATCCTTCAGATGGTTCTGTCTGGACCATCATTTTGCATGTGTACTTTGAAGTTCTTTGTTGCTCTTGTGGAATGTTTATGCTTGATGTTTCAGACATGTTTAAACATCTAAATTAACTGATTACAAGTCAGTTCTGCTCCCGGTACATTTCAAAGGGATTGCTGCTAGCCACATTTAACCCCACCTGGCTGAGGCCAACTAGCACATCTAAACTTCAAGCAGTATCTTTGGATCTACTTGCTTGACTACCTGTTCCCCTAGTGAAAACAGTAAATTGATTTTTCTTTTATCCGAAGGAACAAGACAGGCATTCACGTAATGCCTATCTGTCTTAGCTCCCCCTATAACTTTTGAAATGTTGGCCAATTTTAATCAAATTTACTTAGTGGGATATGTCTCAACATACTACATTTCTGTGTCTTCTGAAAGAAAGGCACTTGAGCAGTGGTGAGGAAAAGGCTCAAAAATTAGTTCAGCTCTTATTAGAGATTGCATACAGGAGCTCAGTCTCAAGAAGTCTTCAGGAAATGGCTTAACTTGTCATGTGCTACCTGTGGTATTCCCATCTCTCCTGTTCTCCTCGTATCTAAATCATTCACGGCTCAGCTCAAAGTAGGAAAGTAATATTGCAACTGAATCAGCAGATGGGGAACTGAGGCACAACATGATTAAAATTCAGGCTTTCAAAGGTATTTATTCACATCTCAATTGAAATCTAATGGCCTGGATGTACAGTAATTTGCCCAAGGTCATACAAGAAGAGTGCAGTAGACCTGGGAATTGAATCCAAGCTTGCACCTTGCTCTTCGGACCACATGTCCCAAAGGAGATGTAGGAATTTCAGAATCATGCTCTGTCCAGACCCCTCTTTGGCTGGATACCAGCCTGCTGGGACTTAACACATCCTTTGGTCCTCATGGTGTGGATGTCAAAGCTGGCTACTATTATAGCTCTGCCTCTTAAGTGTACTGTCACAGTATGGATCCTATACATGGCTCCCTTTGAGCGCTGAGGGACCACGCAGCATAAAGGCCAATGAAAAAGGGAAAATTGGAAAAATGAAAAATGTTCTGAACTTCAGTTAATTCCATCTGATCTCATCCTACTGTGACTTGGTTACGTACCTATAGATAATTTCTTCTGGATTTCCACATTCAATCTTTTTTCACATAATATTCCTTGCTTGGCTCTATAGCATCTTCCAAGTATCTTTTAATTAGGATTGTTTAATACAAATAAGAATGCTCTTATCTACAAAAAAAGAGATATCAAGCATTAGAAAGATCACTGTTAAAAGTGAAAATAAATTCCTGAAGGACCACAGAGTTCATAGTTTGACAACAGACCTATTTCCAGCCTGTTATGCTCGGAATTTCACAGTAATGAGAACTCTGAAGAATGTTAGATGAACCCCTCACTACCTTCCAGTGCTATTTCTACAAAAATTGTAATTTCTCATTTCAAACACATACAAATGACAGAGCCCAGACCACTAGCAAGGCACATTTTGGAGCAGAATGATACATCTGTTCTGGTTTAAAGAAGCATACTTGCTCACCTTTGACAGCTTTCTTAGCTAACACCTACTAAATAGAACAGAAGATATCTGGGGATTTTGATTTCTTTACCAAAAATTTCAGACACGAAATGACAACCTCACCAAATAGATCACAGCCTCATGAAACTCTCTTACATCTTACTGAAGTTAACTCCACCTGCTCTTGAACGTTCTTCCCCTCTTTTTGTATAGACAGAATTTGAGATGATCTAAAAGGCGAGGTAGATGGGGTACAGAATATGAGGAACATGCTGCAGACTCTAGAAATTTCATGTGAACCCAGAGAATATGAAATCTAAATGATGTGATGGGGAATTTCAGACTGTAACTGACAAGCAGCTAGATAACAAAGCAACAAGCATTATACTAGATGATTTATCAACACTCACACAAGACACCCCTGATATTATACAGAGAGGAGATGTAGATCAGACATGTTGAAATACACCTTTTTGGGATACACAGTATGAACAGAATGCGTGATGCTGCAAATATATGGAGCTTGAGGATGTCCTTAGCATATGGATGAAAAAATAAACTAATTAAAGACTGCATGATAAATGTGTGACAGAAATTGTCACTAAGGGAGGAACACAAGTTAAAATGTATGTAATAGGGAATGCTGGCTTGGATTCCCTGCCTTCAGTTGGCTGACAAGTTTAACCACTGAGTGCTGTTCTGTCACCAGTAACAGTGAACGCTTGTTCCCAGTGTGCTATCTTAAAGAAAAGTGTTGAGTAAAGTAAGTGGACAAGTAGTTTTTCCATCAATACAACACTGATAAATGCCAGCAAAAACACACCAGGAGAAACAATTAGCATTTTTGAGTTTGAAAAATATGCAGTAGAAAGATTTGAGAGCCATGCTTGAAAGCATGGAAAGTTTCAAAATATCGACTAGCTGCTCAGAAAAGGGCATTATCTGCTCTGTGCCCTGAAGAACCTGCACACTGGTCAGCGTTCATCTTTCTACTCACTTGTGAAATTCTGGGCTGAGATGAGAGAATCCATCCAAAGATCTTAAAACTGCACAGCAAGATGAATAGTGTATTGTCACGGTATTATATTTAGTGAACACAAGCTATAAAATAGATAAAGGGGGAAATGCGTTCCCTAAGGTCCCAAAGTTAGTGAATGTTCTTGCATTACTTTACATCTTCCGGGCATTTCCAAAAAATTAATTAATTACTGCTCACAGTACCCAAGAGGCAGAATCAAGTCGCATATAACATTTGCAGTAAAATCCTGAGGCCATGCAAAATTTGTCTCATTTGATGTATCAGTTTAAACTCAAACCAGTCCAAATGCATGAACATTTTGAGTGACTCTGAAATCTTTAAAATACATGGGAACATATGAAACTAGGGTTGTTACGTGAAAACAAGTGGAAATGTGTAAGGTTTATTGAGTTTTGCTTTGTTTAAATCCAAATGCCACAAGAAAGCTAGGAGAGGAATATACTGTATTTATTAGGTGTTAATCAGAAGAATGCTAGCAGAGGCCATTGTGAAACATGAGTTTCATACCCATTCAGGTAAATACTTAAGACCCTCAAGTAATGAATAATGACTACAGATTATTAAGAATTGCACAAAACATAATTATTCTTGTTACCTCCATTGTGGAGATTGCACATTCACGTGTGTTGATGGCAGGTGTGTGGAATGTCTTTGGCTGCCTTCACCTACAAGAAAAATCCCCCTCTCCAATTCTAGTGAACGGCAGGATTGATGGATTATGAAGTGTTTCATATAAAGGCTTCATAAGAGAGGTTTGTAAATCTCAGTGAAGTCAGCCCAACTATCATCTTCACCCAGCAGCCCGTATTTCTTCTGAACAAGGCCTGGAAGTGGAAGGAAAACGCTCTTTGGGCCCCATATCACCAAGGGGAAACGATCCTTTCAGGTTTGCAGTGAGATTTTATTTCTGCAGCGAGAAGGGGGAACATAGAAGCGCAGATCCTGTCACCCAAGAAGGTTTTGTCCTGCCAAACGGTTGGTTGGGACCGTGGGCCATCCTCCTCCATCGTCAACCTCCTCTTCTTCATCAGCCTCTTCTTTCCCAGTCTATGTGAGACCTAGGAGGTCACTGGGGGATGTAATGCCTTTTCCTCTTAACTGATGAACTGGACGCAGGTGTTGGACAGCGGAGGAACCTCTTGACTCCCTATAAAAACGGTGCCTGCCTGCCTGACAGCAGATCCCAGCCGCTGAGGCGATCGGGGGCAGGACGGGGGACACACGCTGCCAGCGGGACACGGCCACAGGGACGCCTCTCTCCCCCTCCGTTCTCCACCTCCCGGCGTTTCCTTTACCACAGCCCCGGGGAAGAGCTTCACCCGGCCAGCGACCCCAACAGCCCTGCACCCCGCGGGGGAGAGCCGGGGCCAGGCACAGGAGCACCCCGAGAGGCGGTTTTACCTCAGCCCGGCCGCGGGGCCCCTTCGCCCCTCAGCCGGGGGGAGGCGGGCCCGGCGGCCCCCCCCAGGCCGGGCGCC
>VXBO01004617.1:833084-878339 GCA_013400135.1 Rhinoptilus africanus
CGGTGACCCGCCGCGCTTCTTGGCGGAGACGCCCCCACGCCCACGGCCCCCAGCCGGGCCGGGAGCCGGGCAGCGCGGCCAGGGCGGCCCCAGGTTCTCGGCCTCCGCCGCCGTTGTCGTTGGGACCGAGGTTTCCTTGAAGGTCCGGCGGTGTTTCGGAGGGATGAGGCGTGTAGGGCGAGGCCGCGGGATGTGGTGAGAGGAGCCGGGTGAGGGTGCGGGCAGCCCGGCCCCGGTCCCAGCGCTTCGGGGAGGGAATTAGGGGCAGTGGCCTCCTGCGGGGCGGCTCCGGTAAAAGCCCCCCCGGCCCGGGTAGGCAGAGGTGTGCGGCCTCCCCTCCCCGCAGCTGCGGGTGCCGTCTGCCGTGAGCAGGGAAATCACAGCCCAGGCGGTTAACAGTGATGTGCTGAGTAACGGGGGACGCGTTTTCGCCTTCGATTTGAAATCGCGGGGTCGCGATAGGCGAGGTGTCCCTCCATCAGATGCGGGCAAGGTGCAGGGAAGACGTTGGGGCTGTTTGTGTAAGGAGGGAGGTTACCCTCTCGGGCACCCGCGCTGGCTGCCGTGGCATCATTGAAGGGCACGAAATCGGGACGTGGAGTCGATCGGCTGGCACAGCCGAGCAGCATCCACGGCTTATCCCGAAACACACGTGGCAGGTAGGAAAGAGACGGGACTCTGCCGTTCTCAATGTCTACACGACTGTTGTGTGTGTTCAGCAAGTGTTCTCGGGCGTACCTGTGTGTGCCAGACACTGCTCCCTCCAGAAATGATGTAGTTGATGATCCTGAAGATTATTTTGTACATTGTCCACTGTCAATCACACTAGACAGTATAATAATAGTGTACTAGTAATGTTTCTGCAGCTATTAAGATACACAGGTTAAAGAAACCTTCCTACACCCCATTGTAAGTGTAATACAGCAGGGAACAGAAAATCAGTCAACTTCTAGCTTTACCAGTTTCCTCAAGGCTTAACCAAAAGGCTCTGATCTGCAAAGAACTGTCACCAGAAAGCGACTTAGCGACTTAGTGTGCTTGGATTGCTTTTGGGAGGGCAGGCTAATTAATAACAATGAGCCGAATGTTTTGAGGCAGTAAGGGGTGTAGAAATCTTCATTTCATTCCTTAAGTGGTCTCTCTTATAGGTGGTAACCTTTGCCTGTCTTGCTGCTAGATGGAAATTATTGTAAATAAAAAATATAATAAATAATTGCAGCTTTCTCAAAAGAAGCTCAGGCAAAATGGAAGGAGCTGGTTTGGGCATTATTCACAGTCTGGCTTTAATTGGCTTGCAGGAATGGATAAATGGTGTTTATGCATAATCATTAGCATAGTGTTCCTAAACAATAAGCTTGTGATTACTTTTTTTTTTTCCCCTTTGGTTATGTGGCCTATGCCATGATAGTTGTAACACTGAGGGAGGATCCATCTGTAATTCTCTGGGAGACCCAAGATGGTTTAATTTGAATCGCTATTTATGAGTCTGCAGGAGTTGCTTGTGCTCTGCATTGAGAGGGGGTGTGATTATATATGGTCTTGGGTGCTGGCATTTACAGCTATGAAATTATATTTGAAAGAAGTCAGGAACACTGGATATTACTCTTTAGATGTAAATATTAATTTGAAAACTACATCAGTTCAGAGTTTAATAAATAGCCTTTTGTTTGTGGTAATAGTTGCATGAAGGGAGGCAGTGTACAGAAATTGAGTGAAAAAGATTGTTCAGGATACTGTGAAGATCTGAAATGTGAAATACTGTGAAACTTTTAAAGTCAGGTGTCTTGTTTTGTCAAAATTTAAAAAAGGCTTGCAAGGCTCTTCCTCCAGAGCTTTCAAATGCAAATCTCTAATGTCACTTTACCTTCAAAATTTTGCTTAGAAAGAAACTTAATGTTTCAGTACTGAGTTTTGCAATAGTACTTTAGAGAAATGTGATATTTGGAAATCGATGTTTTAGTGACAGGATGCTTGTAAATAGTGCACAACATGACACTCTATACATGCACACTAAACAACATGTGTAAATAGCATTGGTAGAATAAAAAGAAGTGTCAGCAAATTTTATAATTTTGACTGAAAATACTGGCCTGTCCTGAACTAGATTTATAAATGTCGTACTTGTCCTGTTGCTTGAGAGGAATAAGCTTCTTTGCACACTTGACGTACTCCCGCAATGAAGGAAGACAATAACCAACTTAAAAATGTTATCAAACTTACACAGGAGAAAGGCAGGATTTATGGATTGCTACTTGAATAAAGAGATAAGCTTAGTTTTTCACACACACACAAATATGCTAGGAAAGCATCGAAAACTTAATATGGAAAGGTAACGTGGAGCTTTCAGTCAGTGTTGCAGGAGGAAGGAGGTGCTGGTGCAGTCTCTTCGGCACTGCTCCACTCTTCCAGCTTCTGTAGAAGCAACAACTGCCTCCATTCCTCCATTCATCTTGGGTTTTTTCTCTCCATTTTCCCTCTTTTACTGCTAAACAAGAGAAGGCATCGAAACTCAGTTTCTCCTGCTTGCTCTGTATCACTGATCCACTCCTCCTTGATGTAAAACACGTTTGCGTTGTTAGCCCACCCATGTATATTGCAGCTTACCCTGCTTGTGAGCGGTGAGCCAGCCTAGCAAGTAGCCACCACATGCTCTAGCACAGCTGGATCCATGCGGAGGGGACTTGTGGCTAGTGACATCAGGGCTTGCAAGATGAGCCCATAATACTGGTATGTGGAGGGAGAAGGTGGAAGTGTGAAAAGGCCCATTCTGGATTTCATAAAGGAAAGGTTTCCTCCTTGTGGTCCACGGGAAAGAGGCTGGTACAGCCCAGATGCTAACGAGACTTAGTGACGCTGTCAGGTCCCCTCAGCATCAGTTTGCTTCTCCTAGTGCTATTCTGCTGTGGGGGAAAACACTGATGGTGAGAGATTAGAGGAGCCTGAGATGGAGAGAGACAGTGCAGCATCTGTTTGTGTTCTAGGCACATGCTAAGGGGTTTTAGCTTTACATTTTTGTAGATCTGCTGGAATGATGTCCAGTGAATGCATTTACCAGTCAGTGTGTCTTGCTGCAGGAGACGCTGCTTTGCTGCCAGGTGAGAATTCAGGGGGAAATTGGGTTCTCCAGAAGTCATTGAAAAGTGAAAGGAAATTAAAATTTGTTTTTTCAATTAAAAATATTTCTGTGTAGGAGCAGCAAGTGAGGGTGCAGAAAGCTCAAATAAAACTTCATTGCCTCTGCTGTTACATACAGCTTTACATCTCTTGTGATAAGGTGCGGTGCAAAATTCAATAAATCTACAATTGGTGAAGTGATTGCAGCCTACAGCTTTAGTTACCATTTCTGTCCTGTTTCTGTGGCAGGGACATCTGTGTGTAAAGTGTACCAAGCGCTTCAGTTTATTGTATATCATTTTCTGATGTCCTTTTTGTATGGGTAGCAGTTTTGGGAGAGACAGGGTGGGTAAATACCACATAAAGTGCTTAAATCACAAGAGGCCTCTTTGTTTCTCCCAAGAGAGTGGTTTTGCAAATCATTACCAGATAACTTCCCTGTTTGGAAGACAAAATCTTGTTTTCTTTGATTCTATTTTTGGTTTTTATATTGATGAAAGTTTTAGACCCTTCCTCTCCTCAGTGCTAACGGGTCTGGGCTTGCATTTTTAGTATCATTTAGCTGAGACATTGATACTGCTGTCCTTACAAAGCTCTTAAATCTTGCATCCTGTTTAATCTTACTTTGAGATACTGAGCTTTTATTAATTCAGTATAGATATACTCTAGGAATAGTCTGACTTTGGGGTAGCTGACAGAAGCATATTTTTTTTTTTAAGCATCCTCCAGAAAATTTCCTACCAGATGTCGGTGTAAACCTGTATGTTCATTCACTTGGATTTTGTCACTGACTTTACTTGATGCCCTTGATCTGAAACGTTTCTCTTTTAACATATTTCGTAGGTTAATTTCCCTGGACACATGAATTTGTATATTCCTAGTAATACTTTTTTTTTCATTAGAGATTAAAAAAAACCCAAATGAAACAAAACCAGAAAACCCCCACCAGAGAACTTTGTATTGCTGCTCTATATTCAGATGCTTTTTTGCAGTGTATCATTGAATATTTGAGTTGAGTGTCTGGTACTTACTTCGTTTCACTCCTTTGTAGCTGATAAAAATCAGATGATGGCCCGGTCACTTTAGAGGTTGGTATTTTGTTGCTTCTGATATGCTTAGGCCTTAGTCTCGGTTTAGTCAATATGTGTATGCTTGGAGGAGCTTTATTGTTTTCTTAGTGCTAAAGAGTAATGTACAACATTTTTATGGTTTGAGGAACCCACAATAATTTATTGTCATTTAGACAATTATTCTGTCACCCAATGACCCCTCCCTACCTGGGAAGGAGAATTGTGAAAAACCAAAGAAACCTGATGTTTGAAATATAAATAAATTTACTAAAATAAGACTAAATAATTAACATCAGTAATACTAAATAATCAATATCGATACCGATATAAAATATACAAGGATTACACTTGGCCAATTCTATCAGCAGGAAGCTGTGCGCTCCCAGCAGTGGACAGCAAGTGTCGGACACTGCGAGCGCTGCGGCTTCGGGAAGAAGGGAAGGGCTCAGAGGTCCCCCCACTGGGGCACGAAGTTCTCAGGATCACAGCCATCATAGAAGAGGAAAAAAAACATTCCTCAGTGCACCTTCTCATTTATATTGAACGTGATGTTCATGGTATGAAATAATCCTGTTGGCCAGCTTGGGTCAAGTGCCCAGGTCCCACTCCTCCTTGTCCCTGTACCTGGCCAGCTTGAAAACACTGAGACCTTGAGACCTGCGTACCATAGCTGGCTATGAAGTAAACATTTTCACGAATTCAGGCACTAGAGTCTTCTAAAAATGCAGTTTTCCCTAGCATTAGAAGAGGCCTTACTGAAAAGTAAAATTACCAAAAGAGAAATTACTCCTTTGTCGCTCAAACTAGGACAAACATGCAGCTGAGTGCTTCTTGAAGGTGTGTTCTGTGCTAGATTAGACTGCTGCATTTTTAGAGTAACTTCAGGAACACTGGAAGTTTAGTTTGTTTTGTATTTTGGGGATTTGTTTGGGTTTTTTTTTATTTAAAGGGAGATTAATTAGCAACAGTGTATCGAGAGTGGTGTTTTCCCCTTTTCTGAGCATTGTACTGTCTTGTATTACAGACCTTGGGCTGAGATGACGATTGGGTGTGTGCTGATTGACTTGAGTTTTGAACATCTGAAGTTAAAACTGTAATACTTGAATGTATAACTGCGTTTGTTATGAGCTGACTAGGACAGCAGTGGCCACATTGTTCATGTGTCTTGTTTGTGTCATCCATCAGGTTCAAATAAATACTAGTAGAGTGACTAGATAGTACATTAATTACAGTTGCTATGTTCAGATGCCTAGATCTAGATTTGAATGAAATGATAAAATTAAATCTGACTCAAATTCTTCCGCCAAACTTATTTGGAGTGAAGTAGCATGTAGAGATGCCGCTCCTTTTCTCACCATGAAGCCAGCCAAGCAGTGGAAGGGGCTCCCAGGGGTGCTGGTCAATCTCCGTCCACTGAGGTCTTCAAGATATGGCTGTAAGAAGCCCTGAGAAACCTGCTCTGAGCCTGGAGCTGACCCTGCTTTGGGCAGGGGTTGAACTAGGGACCTCTTGAGGCCCCTTCCGACCTGAATTATCCTGTGATCCTGGATTAGGACCTGGTTATGCTGTGTGTTATGCAGAAGGGTGTTAACGCTGTCCGTAATCCCCTGTCCCAAGGTCGTCCAGGCTGCTAAAAATCTTTCCTGAAGTAATACCCACAGAAGTAATTTCAGTTGATGTTAAGCTGCCAGTGCTTGTTTTCTTTATCTGAGACGGATCTGCCTTTTTCCTTTGCAAGCCTTTTCCTGTCAATTTTGCTAACCGCTGTTTTAGATTCATAATGTTGATAAGATTCCACTCAAATTCTCACTAATTGCAAAATAATACATACTGTAAATAGATATGGAAAAGAATAAAAGCAAAGCTAATACCTTGAGGATGCATTAGTCTAATATGGCCAAAACTGTCTACAGATGCACCAGATGTTTAAAAGAGATTCAAGCAGGAATTGTCTTCTGAAGGTGAGCTAGGGTAATGAAAGCAAGATGGTTTCTTAAATAATATTGCTGGTCTTGACAATAAAGATTCAGATGAGGTAGCCTGCAGGATGGGTGAGCAGAAATCAGTGAATAATCACATCACTGCAGAAATTTGAAGTATGTTGCAGTTCTGAAAGAAGATACGTTTTAGAGAAGACTGAAAAAGGAGAGGGGAAGGAACATCAAGGCGTTTAAAATAGTGCTGGGGCTAAGTAAACTTAACGCTTGAAGTTTGTGGAGACCCTAATTCTGAGTTAAATTCTAGTAGGGATTAGAGAGCCAAAACTGAGAACAAGACTGCCAGAAAATCCTAACTTAATTTTGGAGATAGCATTTGGGATTTACCAGACTGCAAAATGTTAATTGCTTCAAACTGCAGAAGGAAGAGACACAACTCTCTTCCTGGAGGATGATGTCAGTTTCGCTGATCTTGACGTGCAGTATGGTGATATCCTTGCATTGTCATTACAGCGAGCTGAGTAAGCAAGCTGCAGACCTTTTGGGAAACTGAAAAGCAGAGTTAAATCTCCCAACAAAGTCTGCAAAATGCAGACAAAGAGAATTTATGTGAAAGTTGTCACGTGGAAAGCAAGTGCTTAAAATACTACCCTTCGTTTGGGCAGAGCTGCTGTGTGAGAAGCGAAACTGTTTTGCAAAAGTCCATCAAAAGGGACCAGAAGTGCTTTAAAAGAATCAATGTGTGTAATACTCTGTACGATGAAGAAGAGGTAGAAGTTTTTTTTTTTCAGCTTGAGCAGCTCCTAAGGCTACATCCAGCTATTGTAATATTGTCTTGGTTACGTGCACATCTGTGGCCGAGCATAGCTCCGGATGTTGCCTAAAGGTTTGAAAGCAAAACCCAGCCCTGCGGCCACAGGCAAAGTGCAGCTCAGAGAGAGGTTAAATTGCTCAGATTTCGGGGTAGGTATAAAAATAGCACAAGATTGCTTCTCCCTCCCTCTCCCTTGTCAGGCTAATGCTTCTGGAAAGGAAGGAGTTGTGTCTCATCAGCAATGACCACGCGACCCATTGGGTTGGAGATTGTTTTCCAAAGATACCCAGGTACCTGCAGAGCTGGTGTATTTCCGTGGGTGAATCAAGCCGGATTCTGCCTCCTGTGGGGCTCTGTGTTGGCCTTGTCAGTAAGGCTGGCTGCTCGGGTCAGAAACAGCTGGGGTGGGAAGGATGGGAAGTGTTGGTCCGGAGATGGAACTGCAGGAAGCGTAGAATGAGAATGGAAGAGCTAATTTTCTAGCAAATGGGTAAATAAGCAAATGCTAACAGAGCTGTTTGATGCTAGACATAGACAGGAAAATTTGGGACAAAGGTGAATGTGGTGCTGTGCATCTAAACATGTTCCAAAATACCTTTGGATTTGTGTGCTGATGTTGAAAGAGTTTGCATGTGCTAGAAACCCATTCTCCCCCTATAATTTTTGCATCATTTCCTCTCTCCAAGAGTATCATTATTAAAGCACATGACTAGAAAAGTACAACTTTGTCTGGAAAAAAAGAAGAAGACATTTTGAAAGCATGTGAGCTAAACATTCTGCAAAAGTTTGTTTCTAATATGCCAACTTTCAAGACACCTGCAACTGGAAAAAAAATCAAGATTGTCCAAGTTTGTGAGACTTGAGTTCAAACTTACATTTGTCACTGCGAAAATAGCCCACTTAGAATCATGGCAGACAACAGTTTCACTTTCAGTGTAAGTGTCAGCTTTTTCCTGAGCACTTGATGATAGTGCTTAAGGAAATTCATTATTCCTGTAAAAAGGCAAAATGTAATATGGTAACAGGTTACATGGGCTGAAGCATTTGCTGTTGCAAAAATGCACGTCCATCTGCGTGTTGTGTATGGTGGCAAAATGTGGATGCAGGAGACCGTGATGTGTTGGGTTGCTGTTTACCTGTGGCAAGTCCTCTCTGAAGGGGTGTGAACTTCCAAGGGATGTAGGAGGCACCTTCACCTCTTTCACCTCTGCAGAAGGAGGAAGCGCAATGCTTTTGATGTCCTTGAGCAGTGAGACAGCTGGCTGCTGAGGAGCCTCTGGGGCACCACCTCAGTTCAGAGCAGCACTGTGAGACCTCTTTACTTGCTTGCAAGGTAGATTTTCCAGCAAACATTGGACAAATTGCTGATGATGATCTCACTGATGGGTCAGGCTTCTCCCAGACTCCGGCTGAAACGTGGTCGGTGCCTCCTGGGACAAAGGTTTGTAGCCAAGGAGGAAAGTCCTGGCTCTTCTGGCTTCTCTCTTTCTCCTTGCGTTCAAATTACTTATTAAACCGTAACCCAGTTTCTGAAGCCTCAAGGAGAAGATTTCTTGTTGGCCACTACATAAGAATGTTCTGACAGGAGCACTGAAGGATGCCCAGGAAAGTGAGGTGGGACAGAAGCAGGGAAAGCAAAGGAAAACGTGATTTAGGAGACACCTAGGAGTGACCGATGCCTTGAGGAGGATGAGGATGCAGAGCTGGTCCTGAGGTCTGGCTAGGAAAAGTTTGTCAGTGGGCTTGACAAAAGCTGTTTGGGTGAAGGGTAACGGTGAGTGAAGGGTGTGCTCTCTGTAATAATTGTAGGTAAAGCGTTCAGTGAGCAGTGGGCTGGCATTAGGTTTTGAGGTTTGTTTAGGGAAACGGATGCATTGACCTGTTCTGGTCACTCTCATGGGAACGAAACAGGGTTGTTACATGTGTGCTGCATGAACCAAATGTGTCTGTGCTTCTGGTTGAATTTTTGTGGAAGCTTCACAAAACAGTTTCACTATTTTCACTGTCAGTAAAGCTCAGTAAGGAGAAGAGAGTATACCGTTCTCAAATGGCAACATATTTATGTGTTATAGAAATAGCTTTCATAGTTCTAAGTTGATTAAGGTGCTGATTTTTAGCAATAACTGTGCTTACAGTGTAACAAACATACCTGAAAAGTGTCATTCTTCTGGTTGTAGATGGATGGTGATAGCTCCACAACGGATGCTTCTCAGTTAGGAATTGCTGGAGATTACATTGGTGGCAGTCACTATGTGATACAACCTCATGATGGTAAGACCTGTAACAGTAAATACTACTATTTCTCTCTGTGCGTGTGTATATATGTATAGTTCTCTGCTATCTTCTGTCAGTCTAAGAATTTACAACTATTTGTATTCATAATGCCTCACTGTGTAAAGCATTTTTTCTGAAGGTGGAGGTTGAATTTTTCACTGTTGACACTGAGTCCTTTGGGGTAATGACAAAATAATGGATGTTCCAGGAAACAGTTTTTATTTTGACATGACATTAAGAATGTTTGGTGTTCAGCAGCCACATACCTTTCTGTGCATAGTATGATAAAGATGATATCAAACACACATAAAGGTAGCCTGGTGTTACATCTGTTTTTAAAATTATTTCTGCAATGTTAATACACTGTGATTTCAGAGGTCTTCATCCTTCAGTGTTTTTAAACTGTCTTAATTACTGCCTGCTGTCTGTCACATACAATTCCTGCTAACTTTTCTTTATTTCATTAGACACAGAGGACAGCATGAATGATCACGAAGATACAAATGGCTCAAAAGAGAGTTTTAGAGAACAAGATATATATCTTCCAATTGCCAATGTGTCAAGGATAATGAAAAACGCCATACCACAAACAGGAAAGGTAATAACTTTGATAAAGAAAGTGTGTTAATGAGTTTTATTCCTTCCTCTGAGTGAACTTAAGCTGGTAGAACAGTGTATTTTTCCAAATGATCCTGGTTTATTGGCGAAAAGCCTTATAAAATGAGAAGAAAAAATATGAGCAGGAGGTGATTGAGACCAAGTCTGTTTTTCTTAGGTTTCTGAAAGCTTTTAGTAACTGCCGTAATTAGAGTATCCAGCACAGTGCTTTTCATAGAGCTTTCTTTTTCTAAGATGTGTTCTCTGAAATTCTCTTAATGGGTTGGACTTGGTGAGAGTCTCATACCAGTAAGAATATTTTCTATGCAGTTCTTGCTTACAAAATATAATCTGCTTTTATTGAGGTGCATAAAATTTGTATTAAGTGAATCATTTTGGATGAAGCAAAAATCCAGTCCTCATCCTGAAGGAAAGAGCATGATTAGTCTTCCATCACCTGAATCTTTACATATCCAAATGCTAGAATGACCTAAGAAGTCTGCCTTATACCATGTAGCAGATAAGGCCAGATATTGAAAGACCTATTTTATTTCTTTCTTCTAAGAATAGACTTTTTAATCCATTCTGCTGAGCTGGTGATTGTATAAGCACTTGACCATTCCACCTGTTTATCTTAAGCCTTTGCAGGGCTCCTATTACTTGCTGTTTCTCTATTGTATTCCAATACAATTCCTGCCCCAGTAACATTTCCTCTAGCTGAAGCTGATTTTTTTTTTTTCCTTACTTTTTTTTGAGATCACTCTAAATAGAAGGAAGACATAATTTACTTGCATCTGCTTGTACTTTATCGTGTTCAGGGCTTTCTGGAGATCTGGGTGTTACATTTATATCTTTGCTGTGAAAATCTCTTCACTAGTCCATATTGTCATAAATTTTTAGAGATCAAGATGAGATTTTTCTCAAGAATTTAGCATATGGGATGTCAAGCTATCTTGAAAAATCATGGAGGTTTTTGTGAAAAACTGCAAGGGAAGCTGCTGGCTGATGAGTACTTCTGAAAATCTTGCCCTATGTGTCTGAAAATATCAGAGGAACTAGTGCTACATGCAGTTACTGCCTCACTATTTTTTTAAAATACAAACAGATTATTCCTATGTGAAGAAATAAGAATCTTAATTATTATAATCTTTCAGTTGGTTCCTGTCAGATTCCTAAATAATCGTGGGTAATGCTTGCTCTTATTTTAAGTCATGTAAATTACTTTTGTCCAGCTGAAAACTATAATCAAATTTATTTATTTAATTCTTGCTGGGGTCATATCTTTCTTCATTTGAATTCTCATTTGGAAAAATTATACACGAATATTAAAGCATTAGAGAGCCTTGCTGCTAGGCATATATTCCAGTCCCTGAATCTGGTCAGGGTAAAAATACTAGTCCTTGCTGAATTTGTGGGCATGTACTGCAGTGGGGTTGGAACTGCTGGGTTTGTTAAAAGGAAGATGGAAGTGGGCTACGACTTTGTAATGAACAGGTTTAAGGAGAAGGTGTAGGTAAGTAAAGTAAGCAATACTGAAATGCATCCATATGTAAAAGCTTGTACAGAACATAGTTATGATTTCAGGAGATCCTGACAATTGTCTGTGCTGCGTGAAACAGTAAAACTTTGGTTAAAATCGTGTTGCAGCTGTGGTGACATAGAACAGTGATGACATCCAGTGGTTCCCTCACATACAGGTGTTGTCTAAATGGGTATTATCATCAAGTTTTGGAATGTTTCCTTTATTATTGAGTGTATTTTGGGTTTTTTTGTTTTAGTCTCCTTGAATAATCATTTTATGATACTTTTTCCTTACTAGATTGCTAAGGACGCAAAGGAATGCGTGCAAGAGTGTGTAAGTGAATTCATCAGCTTTATAACGTCAGAAGCAAGTGAGAGGTGTCACCAAGAGAAAAGAAAGACCATCAATGGAGAGGATATTCTCTTTGCCATGTCTACCTTGGGGTTTGATAGCTATGTTGAACCTTTGAAGTTATATCTCCAAAAGTTCAGAGAGGTTGGTATACACTTCAGTATTTCCTCATTTATTTACCCTGGTCGTGTTTATCCTTAGCTCCCTGTCATTGTAATTGTATAATGGATAACTTGTACAATATCTCACAGCTATTGTCAGGGACTAATGTAATGTTTAAAAGCATTCCAGAGGATATCAAGAGAAAAAGGAGTAAGTAAGAATTTTGATTAGACTTGCTGATTCAAAGTAGTTAAAGCTTTCAACTGAATAAATTCTTTAATATATTGCTGGTAGTAAATCACTCTGTTCTTCAAAGGTGCATATTAAGAATACTTAATTCGATCTTTGGGTTCAATCAATAAAACTGTACTAGACTGCATCCTCTGAGGAACTAGCCTAATGCCTTTTGTTTGTCTGGGCTTCAGATCTGCAAAAGAAAAAGTTCTTTTTCTCATGTCAGAATGATGATTCACGTGGAAGGCTATCTTCTTCAACGTTTGGGGTTTTTTTAATCTGTTTTTTAGCCTGTCCCTCAGTTTGTTTTTGATACATGGTACATGCTAGGTACGTGATCCAACTCTAGCAGAAGGTGACTTTTTTTTTTTTTTTCCTTTCAGCATTTTAAACTCTACGAAAAAATAATTTTCTGCTTGGGTTTTTTGTTCTGGTTCCCCATTTCCCTGCCTCTTGTCTGGAGGTGGAAGAGAATTATGTTTGCTTGCTGCTTTGCTGTGGTGGTGGTTTACCTCAGAATACCACATTTAACCAAACAAATCAAAGGTATTTTAATCCAGTGACCTTTCTTCCTTGTAGTCCTGAATGAAGAAGTTGTTCAGGGTTAAAATTATTTAGGGGGGCGGACTCAAAGCAAATTAGTATTTATTTATTGAAATGTGGATCCCTCTGTTGGTATGGCTGCTTGGTTTTACAGCTATGAGTGAAGCAGGTATGTCTAAATTGGTAGTGACGTAAATAGAGATGCTTTGTTTGTTTCTGTTGACTTTTTGTTCTGTAAATCTATGTCTTTTTAATCAATGAGGATCAGACTTGCTAGTAATATTTAATTAGCTGGTAGCACGTCAAGCTTCACTTTCCCAGAAGGTCATATGCCGTGATAACTGAGTAACAGGAGGTGTAATCTAAGAGTATATTGCTGTGTGCCATTGCTTTCCAGTGCTGTGTAGCAGTTGCACGTGCTGTATGTGCTTTAATTAAAAATTCAAGTAGTGCCTAACTAGTTTCAGTACTTCTGGAGAAGTCTGAAGTGGGTCTGTGCTACTTTCTTTCTGAAGTGACCATTTTTGCAGATATATATGCTGTGGTAGCAAGAGTGGTGGGGTTGTATTTCAATTGAATGTATGGGATGACTTTACTCATTGGTTTTAAACCTCCGTTCCAGCTAGTTCTGTCTTCAGGGTACTGTACTTAGTGAAATACTTCTGGTTTGTAGCTTATTTAGTCTACATCAAGCAGTTGCAGAGAATACTTTTTACACCTATATTATTTTCTTAGATGTTCTTATGTAAGAGCATAGAGCATCAAACTTCATGCATGTAAAACTGTATGCAGATGTCTGGGAGCCTTGGCTTTCTGTGCTGATATCCTTTCTGGCTGTAGTCCTTGATGTGGGAAAAGAAATCCGGTAACTTGATTTTAAATGTTAACTTGTAGTTGTATGATGATGGCACTTGTGTGTGGTTGGTAAGCAAATGTTGCACATTCTCGGTAGTTCTGAGATTCTGTGATTTCTTGTAAATGAATTTAACTCCTTCTGGATTAATGCAGATCTTTGACACTCAGCAGAAGGTGAAAGCCTTTCTTAAACTACACAACCCTGGTTTACAGAGTTTTTGTTTCTGAGGAGTGTGGATAAGACGAAAAACACCCTTCGTATATTCTTGGACTACGAGCATTCTTACATCCAAAAGAGTTTTAGGTCGAATATAGTTTTACAGGTCTTGGATTTCAAACTCCAGCTGCTGCACTCTTCTGCGAGTTCTGGACATTGGCTAGAGCTCCTGGGGTCTTGAAACAGTCTCAAGCCAACTGTACTCTTAATATATTTCTCCCCCCTCTCCAGGCAATGAAAGGAGAAAAGGGAATTGCAACAGTTACAACTGGAGATGGTCTAAGTGAGGAGCTCACAGAGGAAGCATTCAGTAAGTAATACTTTCTAACTTACTATATTATATTATTACTGTGGCTTTTCTAGAAACAGCACTTCCTTTAGACATCAGAATTCTTACTTGAGGAATACATCCTGGTTACATGAGGAATACATGTTACATCTGTGATCCATTGAGATGTCTGGAGGATGACCTGTACTCAGATAAACTTCTCCCAGTCAGTAGAATTTATGGTCAGAATGAAGTAATTTAGTGATAAATGATGACACTCCAGTGGTAGCTAATGTCAACTGTGGAAGATTTTTAAATGCATACATTAGTGCCAGTATTTTTTTCTTTACACTTGAACACAGATTGTAATGAAAGGTGCAAACTCTTTTCTTTTTCTTCTTTTCCCCCCAGTAGCTACATATTTAGGCCCCATTCATTCTACTTGCAAGACTGTTGGGGAAAAAGTAAAATTAACTCCACTTTATGACTTGAGGAGCTCGTCTTTGAGAAATAAGCCAGAGAAGAACATCATCTTTGTATAATTCTAAAACATTTAGTATTTCTTATATTCAGAAGAATGGGCAGATTGTCAACTAAAAGGTGTAGGGCGAGGAATATTGACTGTAGTTTTTCTTCCTTATACTGTGAATTAAAACCTGACTTTGCGTTGGTTTTTTTGATGCTTGATTCTTGCGTGTAGTCTTCACCTTGGCTTTTAAATGGTATGGGCTGGTAATCTTAAAGCTGATACAAGAAGAATTAGGAGGCGCAGCTTTAGTCATACCTACTGATGAGACTTACTTTTTCAAGTATCTGATAAATCATCTGTTCAAAATTACTGATAAACTACTGAACTAGGAAAAATTCAAAGCCTGAGGACTGAAATGACCTGTTCAGGGTCTGAAACACTCTTTGCTCCCAGTATGATGACTTTGTCTATTTAAAACAGTATGTACTCTTCAGGTCCCTCCTAGCCTGGAAGATAAGCTCATAAAACTGGCTGGAAATTAAAAATCTAAACATTGCAAGGGACTTACAGAAAGCTTTATTTTCTTTTGTTTAGTATGACTATTTTAATTTTATGAGTAAAGATTAGGCAATGCACATAGTAAACTCTTATCTGTACTCACTCGTATGTAATGGCTTTCGTTCAGAAGTAGCAAGACACTAGCACAAATGTAGGCCCAACTTACTTACCTTGGGTATGTTGTTAATGGTTTCTGGTTTGCAGCTGTTGGGAGTCTGTCCAGCTTGGAAGCTTGTCAAATCGATATATAGGAATTGTTTTAAAAGCTTTCTTTTGTATATATTCTGATTTGCATTTCACACATTTAAACTGCAGCTCAAGAGTTGAGGGAGAACACATAGTTGGAAACTTGGGATTGTGTCTGCATCCAGTGTCTTGGTTTGTATGGGCGAAGGGGCAAATCCACAAAAAGTTTCTCCTCTGGATGCTTATAGTCCACTTAGCCTGAGTACGGTGCCCGCCAGAAAATGGAAACCAGAAAAAAGGAATCCTTTTACATCTGTGGATCCTCCCTCCCTTTCACAAATTTTATATGGTCCCTGTTAAACGGCAGAAGGCTGAAGATGTGCTCCTAGTCACCTGTTCAGGTATCTCGATCCCAGGAGCCTCAGTGTGCTCTATGAAATAAGTCTTAATTTGCTGTGATTTGAAAAGAGCGACTTTGGAAGCGAATATTAAGTCTTGGCAGGATGCAAAGACTGTAAAATAACTGATCGTGTCAAGTGCTGCAGGTATCTCTCTCCATAGGGACAGCTGTAGGTCTGTTCAGAACGATGGTCTCTCTGTAGCGGTAATGGCTGTGCTGCTGTGGTGTAGCCCTCAGCTCTTCGGTTTAGCTTAATGCCAGGGCAGGGTCGGAGGCTTGGCATTAAACTGTCGGATGTGGAACATGCACATGGAAGGGCAGTAAAACTTGGGACCTGCCAGATCCACTTCTCGCTGTGATCTTAATGCATCTCTTAACTTGCAACTGAAGTATTTGAAAATTAGTACAATGAAGGTGGTAAGGGGGAGAAATCCAACCAAAAGCCCCCAAGCGTCAGCTTTCAAATGAAAGCTGTTAGGATTATACTGTGTTTTCAGAATTTTTCTTACGGATTGTGCATCTTATTTATATATAGTAACAGCCATAGTTCAGAAAGGAAAAAGCCCCGTTGTTTGTGTCCTGGCAGAGAATGTTATGCTACAGCAACTTAACTTACAACTTAAGAGTTTTGCTGCTTTGCTTCCAAGTAGCAGTTGTAACACAAGTACTCTGAGCACTGCAGAGCTCAGCGTATGCGGTATTGTAAAAGTTTACCTTAAAGCCTCGCTTGTGTTTTCTCTCTAAATCTCAGTAGTGCTTTTTTGCTCCATTCCTTGGCCACCTCTCTCCCTTATGAAACTCAGAGCTCTTGTGCAGTGCCCTGAAGGACAGGCTGAAGTCAACCGTTGTAATGTCAGGTTTTTGGCTTCCTGTCAACGTCTTTGTCTCCGCCAGAGCCTGTTTGTCATTGCCTATCTCTGTTCATCTCCACCACCTTCCATGGGGCTTCCACATTACAGAGTCGCTGATGGATCCTATTTTATGAAGCAGCTCAATGTTTTCATTGACTTCCTCATGCACGTGTATGCCGACCTTATGTCTAAACAAAGCAAGCTCTGAATTCTCCAGGTTTCTGGGATATTGAGTGTGGGAGATTGCTTTTTTTAGTGGTCAGGATGGTAAACTCCACTCCAGTTGCCAGTGTACAGCTCTGTACATTCTGCTTCAGATATGTACAGGAGAAGAACAAGGTGCAGTCTTACTATTAGATTATCTGATGCAAAATTAAGTTGAATTTTATTTCTTAATGGGAATAAACTTTGTTTATTTGCAAACTCACTAACAAGTTTGCCTATATGTAGTGTAGGGTGGTAGCTGTCAGGAGAGGAATGGCTCCATAGTCCTGGAATGGACCACAACTAATGGTGACAGACACATCAAACAAGGCTCTGTGTATCCTGCAGCTCCCATCTAACTTTCTTAAAATGCTCTTTTTTTCAGCTAACCAGTTGCCAGCAGGCTTAATAACTACAGATGGCCAACAGCAGAACGTTATGGTCTATACAACATCATATCAACAGGTACTGTATCCCGCCCCCTACTCTCCCTTCTGCTGCAAAAATTCAAACACTGATTCAGCTGCCCTGTTCTGAAAAGTGAGAATGAATTTTATTTAGTCCTTTGGTGGTGGCTGTCGTGACATTCCAACACTGTGACAATTCAAGGCTGCCAGCTGTGATAGCAGTTTGAGAATCATTGAATGGTTTGGGTTGAAATGGACCTTAAAGATCATCTAGTTCAGCCCCCCTGCCCTGGGCAGGGACACCTCCCACTAGACCAGGCTGCTCAGAGCCCCATCCAGCCTGGCCTTGAACGCTTCCAGGGATGGGGCATCCACAGCTTCTCTGGGCAACCTGTTCCAGTGCCTCACCGCCCTCACAGTAAAGAATTTTCTAAATCTAATCTAAATCTACCCTCTTTCAGTTTAAAACAGTTACCCCCAAAGGTGCATTTGAATAAGCTTGCGTTTTTCTTTCCCTAGATCTCTGGCGTTCAACAAATTCAGTTCTCATGATTCGAAGAAAACTTTGGATCTGGGAACACGAGACGGAAGCTCTGCAACTCTAACAAAGAGGCAGTTTTAATGACTGGTGAAGAGATTTATCTCTTTGTATATTAAATAGCTGTAATGTAGCTACCTGAAGCTTGACTAATTGAGGTGTGAGTTCTGACTCAAATCTTTTTCATGATGATTTAAAAAAAAAAAATTGGATTTTAAAGGTATTAAAGTATTTTTGTTTTGTACAAGAGTTTGTTGCTCTGTATAACTCCTGTATGCATTGTATATTGCAATTTATTACTGTCAGAGATTTGTAGACAGTTTCTTATTTTCATATTGAATCATGTTACTTTTGTAATTCAGGTAAACAGCTGGGTTAATTCATGTTTACCCTTTGAATAAAATTGTAAGGGTAAAGTTCATTTTTTTGAATGCAAGTTGCCTTTATTATAAAGATTGAGTTGGTCTTGGTTACGTAACTTGGCTTGCATGACACCCTCAACTAACTTTACATGTCAGCGTATTTATTGAAACTTTGAAAGGGACGTTTTCCTCATGGAACTAGCAGCTCAAAAGCATTGCAACAACTGTTCGGGTTTTTTTTAAATGTAACTTCAGAATTAAAAGTTAATCAAAACCAACCAATGCTCTTCTCCCTCTAGAGACTTAGAGCTTATCAACAGTGTTGACAAAAACACTGCTGGGTGCGATGCAGGTCTTCATTTCATTGGTTCTTTTCAGTTGCATTAATTCTCCTTAGACTTAACTTTGATATATTTAAGGTAGTCTTTGTGCTACTGAAATTACTCTTCATTTTTATGTGTGGTTTTTAGAATCCAAAATGTAGAAATTTGAGGGTAGTGAAGATGGGGTGGGGGGAGGGGATTTTTTATAGTCCTTGTGTAAAAGATCTCATTTTAACTTTTTACTGAAATGTTTTAAGGTTTCCCGTGAGACTGCGGGAACTCAACTGTGTTAGTGACTTTCTGTGTGCAGGGCGCGTGTGTCTGTGCGCGAGTGACTGAAACTTGAACGCGTGACAGAGGTCGGAAATGGAGGACAGGCTGCTAGTTTGCTGTCTCTTCCCCGGTTTGGCAATAAACGCGACCTAGATAATGTAGTTTAGTGAGCTGTTCTTCGTAACGTTAGCTGTAACTTTCTTCGTAACATTAGCTGTTTCTTTAAAAACCAGGGGGTGATCTGGTTAGATGCCATGTCTTAGCCTGCCTAGGGCAGGGGTGGTGGTTTTAGTAATCTATCTTATTCAGACTGAATTTTGGGACCTTTGATATTTTTACTGTTTGCAATGGACTGAAATGTAATATAATAATTATCTTTCCACATACCTGTCATTAATTTAAGAAAACCACACCTTGAATCTGTTGCCATATAATTTTCTTGCTGGTTCTTTTTTTTTTTTTTTCTTTATAAAGGTAACTTTTTAATATTGGGGAAAATAATTTGAACTAAGACATCCCAGAAGCCTGAAATGGCCAGTTCTTTGCTAAACAAAAATTTTACCTGTGTGCAGATTTGAACAGTGTTTCTTACAAATCAGCGCCTTCCTGGCAGAGCCTCTGGAGGCGATCCAGGCGGATGCTCTGGGTTTTGTGGCAGTCTGTCAATCTTCAGCAGCTCTGGCTGAACAAATGGAGTTTTTCATTAAAATGTACAACTGAGTAACACAACCCCTCCACGAGCCCCTTCTGTTTGTATTCCGTTTATTTCAGGGCGTTATGCCCTGTTCTTGATGGTCCCAGATTTGCGATGGAAAAAGCTGTGGTCGCAGCTAAGGAGAAGCTCGGGGAGATGCAGCAGTTGGATGTGCAGAAAGGGGCTGAGGTCACCCCTCAGGTTTTTCAGTCTGCCATCTCTTCTGTGAGTTCAGGTTAAAGCGTTCCGAGTTGGTGGTTTACACACCATGACGTGCACAAGGGAGCTGATACTGCTTTGGTGTTTCTTTTTTTTCTTTCTCTTCCTCCTCACCCCCAAAGGCCCAGGGACAAAACTACAACCACCTTGCTCATTCAATTCCTGCAAATACCTGTGCAGAAGTAACAGTACAACCCTTCGTTTGGTCTCTCCCTGAAACCGTTCACCTCGTAAAGTTAGTGGGGTAGGGTAGCGCTGGTGGAACAAATGTGGCTGAGGAAATACTTGCCTAATTTATATCAGTAGCAGCACGATCACCACGGAGTCTTTATTTCTGTTTAACAACCAATAGGTGTTCTTACCTTTCTGTTTCTAAGTACTCAAAGTCTAAAAGTAGCTCAGACCCAAACCAAGAGTGACCACCTTCTGCTGTATCCCATCTGCTTCTACAAAACTGCCGTCTTTGGTTCTCTGAAGGTTTTGGTTGAACCAACATAACCCCAAACTGAGCTTGGGCTCTGGACAGCTGGGGCAGAGAAAGGCTGCTTGAAAGAGCAGTGCTGTTCAAAGATCTTTCTTTCCAGGCACGGTGACTTTTTTTAGGTGGCTTTCCATGACACGAGCAAATTTTACTGCATTAATTTTTTTAATTAATTTCAGATCCTTCTGATCTTTCTTGATAGAGTTCTCGTGGTGTCCTTAAAAACATGGAAACGCTGTTATCTGCTGTCAAAACACAGTTATGAGAGAAGCTAATCTGGGTGGCATTCTTTTACATCCCATTTTCTTTACAGGCTTAACGGGAGCTGAGGCTCTGCCTTTACCGGTCTATTCCTCTGTTCTGATCTCTCCTGAGCATTAAAATATGTGTCTGGACAGTGCAGCCAGAACCCAGCGGGAGCCTTGGCGCAAGGCAGTAAATCCTAAATATCTCCTGACCCATATTTATCTGCCTGTAGCTAAAAATCAGACGGAACTACGTGGGCTCTGCTTTCAAGAGCCATTTTCCTTGAACTGCACCCTGGATCCTCCCTGAATCATGGCAGATCAGTAGATGGTCCCTATTGCAGAGTTTCAAGTTGACTCTCACTGACGTGTTATAATGGTGTATCGGTGATTTCTCTCTTGCCTTTGGCAGGAGGGGAAGCGCATGGGCAGCTGCACACGCACAGGAGATTCCTCAGTGCAAAGCAACACCGAGAGGCAAGGGCTGGTATTTTTCCCAGCACTTTGCTGTCATGGTAAGAGCTGGCAGCAGCCTTGTTTATAGCTATAAAATCCTGCATGTGAACGGGATTAATGTTCTAGTTAAGCCAGGCAGACTTGCTGCTTCACTTATATTTGCAGCGATAAGACAACTTGCTGCAACTGCATTCCCAAAGGGTGCAGGCGAGCCTTTTTTTTTTCAGTCTTGATTTGTACCAAGTAGAAATCTTCAGTTAAATTTGAAGTTAATTTTCTTGTGTTTATAGATTAAAAACACCCCACTCCGTTGATTCGAAGATGAATAACACTATAGGGAAACTGTATTTTATAAAGGGTGCAAGCCATCCTATAGGAAGAAGTTAAGTATTGATAATGTGGTTACTCTTACATTTCCCTTTCGAATCAGTTTGGTGAGAAGCGCAGGGGTGGAAGGATGCCTTTTGGCTGAGGCATGTACTTAGTTGAAAGCTTGGTTGAGCCAGCNTTACCTTGAGGGTGGCAGAGCACTGGAACAGGCTGCCCAGGGAGGTGGTGGAGTCTCCGTCTCTGGAGACATTCAAAACCCACCTGGATGGGTTCCTGTGCAACCTGCTCTAAGGTGGCCCTGCTCTGGCAGGGGGGTTGGACTAGATGATCTCCAGAGGTCCCTTCCAACCCTGTGATTCTATGCAAACACGGGCCCATTTCTCCTCTTTGAAAATACGAGATGTTGTTCTGCCATGATCATTCACGTTTTCAGCCTTTAAAAGGCTGAAAAGATCATACTTAAGCAACTGACTATTGATCTGTTTAGCCATCGATTTGTGAAATTGGCAGGATAATGGACTGCAATGTCACCTCTGACCCTCAGTACGTAAAAATTTAATGGAAAGCTCTCTAGAAACGCAGTGCCAGTTCAGCTTGTGCTGACATCCAAGGCCAAATGCTCTCGGGAGTGAGGGCAGTTTGCTCCCGTGCGCAATGTCTTCCAAATCGGTGCCAGCTGCCCCATGTTTATTACGTTACAGTCCCCAAGTATGGCTGCCGAGGCGGGGAGAGAGGCCAGGCGGCGCACAGCCGCTTGGAGGGAATCGGCTACACCGGTTTAGGACATCTTCCAGGCAAATGGCCAGGCTCGTTTCCCAGAATATCTTATTGCAGCGCACTGGGTCAGAGGATCCATTTATCAGGAGTGATGGCACCTGATTTGCTTTTGTGTGAAAGAAAACTATCGAGGGTTTAAATCTGCCGGGCAGAGGAGCACCCTTCAGGCTGCTGCCCTAACCCGCCTGTGCCTAATACTCCAGCTGCCCCAGCCCGTACAGCGGCGGAGACGGCAGATGAATTTTAGGACAGAGCTGCCTCAAAAGGTTTGGTTTCTGGCTAACAAACCACAATACCACGTGGCTCAGAAAGCACAGCGATGCCAGCGCGTTACAAACCAAGTTTCAGCAGTGATTTACTCCCGGTCAGAATCAGCTGGGGTTTTTTGGCCCTGCTGAGGGTGCAGGCCGCTCTTCTGCAGACACCGCTGGGCGCAGCGTGAGGAAGCACTTTTCCTGCTGCTCCCTGAACTGCTGTCACTGTGCAGCTTCTCTGTGCACAATAAAAGAACAACAAAAAGGGTCATTTCCAACTCAGAGCGGTTCCCCGCCCTGCCTTGGTGCACAGCTCTCCCCAAACTGGGGGTAGGGCATGGACCTTGCCCCTGGTTGTAGCTTTGCCCAGTGACAACTACAGCAGAAAACTAATGTCTTGAATGCGTTTGCTCCAGGTGTGTCTTTAGCATGGCAGAAACCAGAGGCAAAACTACAGAAGACCCGTTTTTAAGTCAACAAAATAATTCTGTAAATAAGGGCAGGGAGTCTGCAATGACACACCTGCTATGGGGAGAGCATCTCCCACCCGAAAGGACACAAGAGCAGGGACAGCAAATAAAAGCGCCTTCCAGCCGCACACCTCAGACGCACCGGTCAGATATAAATGCTCTGTCACCTGAAATACAACTACAGCGGAAGCGCCGTCACCCCTTTATGCAGCAGCAAATTAGGAGGGGTACATACTATTTTTCCTCCTCTCTGCACCCTGTAGGAAGACAAACAGCTGGCCCCATCAGAGGTTACGTCCCACCACTGGTGAGAAGAGCGTGGTGCAGATGAAGGGCTCAAGGATGCCCAGGTTTGTTTCTGCAGTGTCCCAACTCCTTGGCCCCGGCCATGAAATCCAAACCCTCCCAGAGGCCCAAGTTCCCTGTGTAACTGTAAGACGCTGGGAGAAGCAATCTGGTGAGCAGAAAGCTGGAGCCAGCCGGTAGGAAAAGCTTAAGCACGGAGGGAGAAGGGAAAGGATCTGAAATCTCACCTCCAGCCAGCCGGAGAGCATTTCTCCTACAGGGAAACAGGCTTCCTCACTTAGGGATGAGAACACGGAGACCGTGGGGCCTGGGAAGCGCCGTTATCAGGGGACGAGTCCGCTCTTACTCCATTCAAATCCAGCAGCCACAGCCACGTTTTACAAGCCAAGCAGCCACGACTCGCCCAAGGTGTGTCTTGGGCGGCTGCACTGAGATCAAGTTCTGGACCCACCAGGAAAAAGAAATCCTGCCAATAACTGGCCATTTTGTGTTGTCTGGCTTGACAGCTCCCGCGTTGCCTCAGATGGGCTCAGCAGCACCTTCCCACAGCCACTTCGTCTTCCTAACCTTCTCCCAGCACCGCAAGTACAGGAAACGGATCTCAGTAACTAATCTTTGCATAACAGCTACATAAATGGTCTGCATTTATACTGAACCATTTATGCTGTGACATCAGTAGGTGATACCTCAAACGATTAGATGGAAATTTCAAGTCTTTTTTTTTCCCCCCAAGACAGTAATTTCAGAGACTTGCTCCCAGGCTCCGAACATTTTCCTTCTGGAGCAGACAGCACATGAAGTCAATGTATAAAAGTTTTCTCCTTACTCAGGCAAAGTGCAATGAGGAAATAATTACAAAGCTGCTACTCAAAAAAACTGGGGGACTTCTTAGTGCTGCTCAAAGTTACGAGCTACTGCTTGTACCGAGTAACTTGTCGTTAAAGGAGAATTATCAGGACTGCGTATAAGGTGGATCCTAAAAGGCAGTTAAGAGTCCCTGGCAAAAAAACCCAAACACATTTAAATGAGAAAATGCAAACAAAACCAGAGATGATGCAACCAAACCAAAGAACGGGTGGTTTTGAACCTCCTCAGATGGCATATATCCAGGGTGCCTCTTTCAAGGAGCACTTGGAAATAATTGTGTATTGATAACTTCCATGTGTGCATAACAGTATTTTATAATTTCATCAGATACAGAAATAACTCTCTGAACACTCCAGGCTGTTTGGGACGCGCCAAAATGCTTCATCTCTTTTTTCTCTTTGAAGATACCACATCCCAGCCCAAAGTTTCATTTTAAGGAGCTGCTGTACCAATTTATCAGTTGTCATGTATCGAAAACAGATGCTTGCGAGAGGCAGGAGCCCCCTCAATGAAACAATGACAGCAAACCAAACCCAGCCCCAACTTGGTTTTGTGGGTTTTTTTTTTTGTTATTGGCAGGGCTGTAAGTTGAACCAGGAATGTGAAGTAGTTCAGGCTTTTGAAGGATTTGGGGAACAGACCAAGATGTGACTTACCACCTTTTTAGATGCCAGATTTTCACGCCGTAACGTTAGGCACATGTGGACGGAGTTAAGACAAATGGCCCCGCTAGCTCACAAAGATCTCTCGGGCCTTCCTCCCATCCCAGCCCTCCTCTTCCCTCCCCCTCTCCCACCCAGGCAGCCCAACCCCTCCCCTTCTTCTCCTCTGCTGCTTCAGCCCAGCAGAGCAAACTCGCACCATCTCATGTCATCTGAAATTAAACTGGGTGCCTAAGACACACCAGCATCCTTCTGGGAGGCACGAGTCTCCCGTTATCCGTTCTGTTTCTCTGCCCAGCGATTCCCACTACCGTCAGCAGCAGCATGGCCGAGTGACGGCTTCTGTGCTTGACGGGGGGCTCTGGGGGCGAGGAAAGCCAGGGAGAAGGGGGCAGAGGGGCTGTGGCTCCAGCCCCAAGCCCCACAGGCCTGGGCAACCCCGCTGATCGCAGCCAGCCAGGGCTCCCCCTGGCCAGCGCTGGGGGCTGACACGTGCCAGAGATGCCTGAGCCCCCTACAAACACACCCCGGGTCGCTCATCCCCGCACCCCGCAGCACTCCTGGGCTGGGTTTGTGATGCTGTGCCAAGGCCACAGCAGGGGCTGCAGGGGGAGCAGAGAAATTCCCTGGCTGACCGGGTCGCGTGCCCAGCCTCCCCCCCAGCAAGCCGTGGAAATTTCCTCTCTCTGGAGGAAGCACTGGAGGTGCAATATCCCAGACACTCATTCCCGCAGCAAAGAGGATCCATTTCAAACTTGCCTTACTGCCACTTTCAACTTAACTTCTGGCCGTTCTAATAAAAGGGATCTCCACTTAGCTTCAGATCGATGGAAAACACACCACCATGGAGCCTTCACATCTATCAGCAGGAGGAGGAACACACCAGCTCATAAGGCAAGGCCAGCAGCCGGTGCTCCACCCCCGCCCTGGGAACCTGGAAATGTTTCGGTGTCACAACTGGAAGTCACAGAATAAAAGCCTTTAGCTCACTAGAAAATGCTATAAAAACACACCAGGAAACAGCTAATGCTATAAAGAAAGAAAAATTCTGAATTGTTTTGAAGAGAAGTTTGTAAAGCAAATTCAGGACTGCCTTAAAGAGAAAATAACTCCTACTCTAAGAATCTTCCTGAGAGAAAGAAAAAAGCACGAGGGAATTCTTCACTGATTGTTAAGGTTTTCCCATTTGTTTTCCACAAATGCAAGGATCACAAATAACTGAAAATAACACAACAGCAGTGTTTCTAGGTATTAAAATAGAGTAACAAGGAAGGGATCAATTTGGAGCAGACTGCTTTTGGCAGTTTCTTATGTAAAGTCTGCTGAAAAGGTCTAGAAACACCACCACAGAGGTTTCAGTTCACTGGCCGTGCTCTGCTCCCCTGCTTCTAGAAACATTTATTACTTGTAATCAGAATGGTTTGGGTTGGAAGGGACCTTAAAGACCATCTAGTTCCACCCCCCTGCCCTGGGCAGGGACACCTCCCATAGACCAGGCTGCTCAAAGCCCCATCCAGCCTGGCCTTGAGCACTTCCAGGGATGGGGCATCCACAGCTTCCCTGGGCAACCTGTTCCACTGCCTCACCGCCCTCACAGTGAAGAATTTCTTCCTAATGTCTAACCCTAAATCTAACCTTTTTCAGTTTAAAACCATTGCCCCTTGTCCTGTTGCTACACTTATTTCCCTAGGCGTTCCCCACAGTCAACTGCTATAAAAATTTAGCAACTTGCCCCAAGATTGTGCCGTTTTTTGCAAAGCAATTCGTACCCTGAACTAGAAGCCTCCTGAGCACAGGAAGTGCTCACTCACGTCCCATCTTTTCCACAAACTGTAACAAAGCAATACCAAACCCTTTGTCGCTCATTTTGAGCAGCGGCAACACAAACCCGCTGTATGGACAGGGGAAGTCACTTCAAACTTTCATTTCGGAGGCCGCAGCCAGCAAGCTGTGGGGCACAAAGGCTCGGGAAGGGGCAGAGCAATGGTGAAAGCACGGCAACTGCAGGAGAAGGTGGGACAGGGAGACTGGGGAACCTCAACAAAGACAAAAACCCATGAGGTAACCAGGACGTAATTCGGGAAATAATTTTTATGCAAGGGTGATACTCAGTACTACAATGCTTATCGTGAAACCCTCTCCCCCCACGACAAACATACTCACTCTATTCTCCGTATCATCCCCTTTTCTAAAGGAGGGCAGAAAGCTGAAGTTTGCACACGTGCACCTTCAAAAAAGCAGACATAGTCTTCAGTGTTTACAATGCGCTTGATAGGACAACCACTTTATTACAAAGAACAAACAATGCTTCGAAATAAGACTGGTCAACTTGAATTGTACAAAATGTCAGTTTCCTTGTAGAGGTCATTAAGTAACAGGCCGTAAGACAAAGTTCACGTCAAATCCGCTATCCTGAAATATCAGATAACAACAGTAATACTTATTATATCTTCAGAGTTTATGGCATGACCATGTGCTCTACTCCCAACTACATTCAAAAGATATTGCTATAATTATTTTGAAAACACAACGTGTAGGTTATTGTTCACTTCATTTCCACTTTCACAAGGACATTCTGAAGGTGAAGCTGTAGCAGTGTCTGCCGCAACCGGCACGACGGTCCTATGCTTAGAGAGTCACAACCTCCCTAAGGAGTTTGGTAAACCTAGACATTTCCACAATGTGGACACTGTCATCTGATAGATTTCAGCTTCTGTTATGTGTCCTTTAGCGATCGATGAAACAAATGGATGACACGGATTCTCAAAGAGCTGATGTCAACGATCTCGCAAACCAATTTAAAAGTCAAACAATCAGTATTTGTCTGATATCTAGTTGATAGGCAAAACAGGCGGGATTTCAACCTTATAAATACAGTTCTAAAAACAGACCACAAAGTGTATTTTACAGCGTGTACCACAATTTCATTTTAAAGTAAAAGTGTGAGGAACTGAAAATTTGCATATGATCACTATTCAACGTCACCCAACTTGGACAAAGAAGAGAAAGTGACATCTTATGTCAGGTCAGCTGAAGAAAGCACACTTACAAGGAAATTATACTTTCATTGAAAACGCCACAGTTTCACCCTTTGGTAGTCATGACATACCCACCGAAAAAAGAAATTGTGCAAAGCATGTGAAACCAAGTGCAAAAAAACTCCACCCAGACATACCCAACGGATTTTATTCTTAAATAACAACTCTACGAGCACAGCTATCAACCAACAAAATCAAAGCCACAAGTGTTTTCTCTAAAGGCTTCTTTCACAGTACTAATAAGAAAAACCAGTTCTAGTCTTCTAGTTAACAGTTCGTGTGTACGGTACTTTAGTTATCAGACAGTATTGGTAGTGAGATCAGACCTGATAAAACGGACCATTAAAACACAAATATTTTAAAGCCAGTTAGCTTCAGGAAAAGTCCTATACATTCATACTACAAACACTGTTTAAAGTGGATCCGGGATATCCGTGTCGTCATCAACACAAGATTTTTCTCTGGAGTAAAACCACACGTTATTACTCCTGTGCCACAATTAACGCTATTACAGCAATTTATGGTCCCCAGCACTTTTTATATGCTATTACAGCATGTGATGTGTTGTGATAATTAAGGCTGTATCAGCACTTCCATTACAACCCTGATTTTCAGGGTAGCTAAAACTTGGCTATTAAATCTGCTCTGGGATACTTGAGCTGTTAAATCTCTAATATTTTAATGATACTTCTCCCACCAAACCAGGCACGTCATTTATTTCAGTTTATATATTTACAAACATTCTTAAGACAAATTTAACTGGCAGAGGCAAGAAATTCTACCTTGATGTACAGTCTTTTGGCATTTGGGGCAAAATTAAAGTGCAAAGTATAAACTTCATTGCACAGTAAATAATTTAGATTTTATTTTAAAATAAATCTTGTTCAGGTGCCTCAATCTACTCACCTAGTGACCTTGTCCAACTCAGCCATTTTCCTCTACACTTTGGTAAACATAGGTTTATATATAGATACATAAATAGCATTTAAAACGTTTACCGTTATTTCACTACTGTGAATATTTATTTTTTTTTTTTAGCACAGGAATGGATCAACCTATTCCTAGAAGTAATGCTTGTTGAATTTATCAGCTAGCTAGTTAATGTAAAATGATGCATAGTAAAAGGGAGATACTGAACTTGATCGGTAGGATATACTGGTAAAGCAAACAAGCACTTAAGAAGATTAACTGGAATAAATATTTTGAAAGTTGCCATATAATATGTGCAAAATTGCTTACCATGTATTCTAAACTTTGGTTAAAATTTTCAGATTGAAGTTTTACATTATGGAAGCAACAGAAGTGATTACAAACACAGGAATGAGGTAAGTTATTATTAGTGCAAAAAGCAAGCATATGCTAAAAGCAAAGCATATGGGTTTAAAAAAAAAAAAAAAAAAAAAAAAAAAAGAGAATGAATCTCATGGAAGTTTTAATACAAGACCAGAAAGGTCTCTTGTAAACATTGGTATCTACAAGTTTAAGATTTGTACAACTATAAAAGGATGATTCTAAATATTAGTAGTGCATTTACAATGAATTTACCTTTTTTTGTAATAAGAGCAATTACTAAGTTTATCTTTTTCCTTTTAAATCTTCAGGGGATATCTTTCAAGATTAAGATATTTCTTACAAATAGTAGAAAAATCATTTCTTTACAAAAAAAGTATATATTAAAATATTTATACATTTTAAGTTACCATATAATAACTGGAAATTTTTGCCTCGTACTCAGGCACCACAATGAAGAATGTGGTATAAAGAACTGAAACCAAACAGAAATTGCTTACATACCAAATCTCATGAATTATCTACGCAAGACCTGTAGCAATCATGGGGACTCTACCTCAAATAAGACTGCATGTGCCAATTTTGTCTTGATTTATTTTTAATTTGAAACAGTTTGTTTTTTACGTTTTAACTATCACTACCAAAAAGAGCTACTGGATAGAGTGCGGTCCTCCATCCCGCCATTTTCGATATAGTTCCTATATGGTACTCATACCTGAGCAAGGCTGTATAACGCTGATGTTTCAAACGTAAAAAAGGTTATATACTTCTTAAGATAAAAACAATGCAAAAATAAAATATTTGTAGCATTTACAAATAGTACAAGAGTTACATTAAACACTACACTGGAGACTTGAGATTTATTACGTTGTTTCTATTTTGAGCTTGATGTTTTCATATCTGCAAAAAAGAAGGAGACATTGTTAAACATTTCATAATTTCACACCATGTATATGGTCAAACACTTACAAACAACTACTGTTTCAGAGTTCTGGGATGCGGATCATGGTCAAACCCCTTGCCAATCAAAAGGTAAAAACAGCATCGGAATACTAAACCTTAGGGAAGACAACTTCTTCGTTGTTGCTCTCCACCTTAGGAAAATGGATGTTAAGATGTTAACACATAGGGCTGTATTCACCAGATGGCTTTCAGATCGCACCCTGTGGCTCACAGCCCACGGAAAGGAGGTCAGCTAAACCCATACAACAGTTTGCTGCCCCCCGAGAGGGTGGGCACGCTCCCCTTGCGCTCCCCTTCTGAACCTTCCTCCACACTCACAGGACCTCTTGCTGGACAAAGCCAGCTCCCAGCTAGTGGAAAGCTAAGCCAGGAAGGGGAAGGAGCAAAATGAGAGAAGAAGCCGGCAAAGTTTCTTGTTTTGAGCCCCTGGATTGGCTTACTTAAGAGGTGAGCCAGAAATAATCAGGCTAAAAAACGGATCTTTGTTTTCAGTGGATCCACCTCCAACTGATCATGAACCTGTACAAATTCAAGCTCAGGGACAAAATGACAAAAACTCTTCTGGCTTTAACACAGACTTTAAAGTGTGTATGCATCACAAAAATGCACCTTATGAACATTTTTTCGAATGACGTAGGGGAAAAGATTGAAAAACCCCCCTGATTACACCCATGCATGTAACTGCATTACTTCTTAGTAGAATGAGAAACCTTTGAGCTGAAGTGAAGCCCAGGGAAGTCAGCAGCATACTAGGCTCTTATTATTTGAGGGGCTGGGTAAGACTCAATAACCAACATTTCAGTACTTGCTTGTAATTTTTTTTTTTTTTTAAACGTTATGCTAAATTCATCAACTAAGTTTTCTTAAAACTTCTGTAAGGAACAAAACATTTCAAGAACTTCACATGCACTGCTGAGAAAAGTGTTGGTTCTGGAGACGCAATAGGCCACTCTCTCCGCCACACCTACAGCCCATTTAAATGCTGTGTCGGACACCGACTTTACCTTGAAGCCATCGAACTTGCGTGGCTGGTCCGTATCCCCTCTCATTCTTCGCAGAAATTCTGAACACTATAGCAGGTCGGGAACTGTAATCAACATGAGCATTTGCAAGCTGGGCAGCAGTCACTATACACGACGTTTTAAGACCACAGTATATTCTCATAAATACAAGCTGACTTGGATTTTCCTGTAATTGCGTGGAACGGATTGCTAAGTAGGCAGAATATTCTAAAATATTTCCAGAAGGTGAAGCAGGAGGCTCCCAAGAAAGATGAATACAGTCTACACTCTGAAGAAAAAGGGAGAAAATGCGATAGTGTGTAGGTAACCATTAGATGCCTGAGTATATATGTATAAATATATACATTAAAAAAAATACAAAACCACCTCTAAAGATCATCTGGAAATTATGACCTAACATCATCGCTCTTTGAAGGTAAGGAGGTGTCTCTTGACTTTTTTTTTTAAAAAAAAAAGGGTGGTAAACCCCTATAGATGTAAGGACACACAGAAAGAGAAAATCACAGGGAAACTATCATATGATTAAGTGTGTATCTGGTGACATGATCGTTTAAGTCTTAAAATAATTCTTTATAGCAAATTTCTTAAGGAATATTTCATTGAGCAGAACTATCCAGGTAAACATCTGACACTATTTTATATGACAATTTTAACTTGAAAAAACGCCCCATAACAAACAACAAACCAACTAAAACCAAGAGGTCCAACATTAAGCCTGTGACCTGAATTTTAGACATCAGAACTAGAATTACCTATGTTTCTCACCTTAGTGATTTTGACTGTTGAAGGAGCTCCAGGAAAACCTGGAATGCAAGTCTTGAATTCACTGATTTTACTGAAAGGCCCAACGCCACAGCCGTTAATTGCAGCAACTCGGAACCTGTAAACTGTGCCTGGAAAAAGATCCTGTTTCTTAAGTAATCTGTAGTCTGGTGCATTGGCACTTTCCGTCTGCAAATAAAGCAATATTTGTGTTAATTTTTAAAATACTCTAAACACAATTAGCCTAAAAAAATATAAAGTGGGTAGCAATAAACTGAGATTAGTAATTTTAATGGAAACTGAAAATCTCTCTAATACTTTTGTAATTAGATTTAATTACAAAAAGGTTCTGACTGAGGGACTAGCTCACCTCAGAACAGCTGATGTAAGATGCAATGTAAGACTACATCTCTAACCACCCCCCCCATTTTTCAGTCATTTAAATTGTACTGCACCTCTTGGTTACTTTTACTTAGGAAAGTAAAATCAAAGTAGCATTTCCAACTGTAAAGCTTATATTAGCATAGTATAATTAGCACACTCTTCTGTCCTAAAAAATATTTTTCTTTCAAAAAAAGTTATTCCTATAGTTAGGAGCTGCAATTTGACACATAGGTAATTAAAATATTTTTAACAAAAAGCACTGTAAGTTAGTAACAAACAGGTTTCTGAAACAGAAGTGCTAATGTATTTCAATGTTTAAAATATGCATCAATGCATCCTTGAAACTTCCAACAGAACTATTTTCCTTCTGAATAACGTATAAGGAATCACAATCAATGCAAACACTGCAAAATGCACTATGCTCTTTCAAAGTACGATGTGCAATATTTATAGTGAAGTGCTTTCTAAGAAAGTGTTCTGTTCTTTTGTTTCTATCTCAGGAAAACATATACCCATCCTCTTTGTCGTTTGCTGGGACATCATTAATTTATACCACCACCACCAATCTGCAACATTATCTCAAGTTTCACATGTATAGCATTTTCATACATAAACTTATATGTGCAACAGCATTAAGTTAGAGAAACCTAATACAAAACCCACTACAGTTCCATATTTAGTCTTTTTAAACAGCCTAGCCTTGTCTTATTAGTATCCTTAACAATTTGTAAGCAAATATTCTGGAAACAGAGGAAAAAACCCCATCAAACTTTGATCAAAACATTTAAATCCTGAACTGAAATAACATGATAAAAAGTTGCGGGTTTTTTCAGTTTTTAAGAATTTTTACAGGTTTGAAAGTTTACAGAGTTTAAAATTCTTTCCGAAGGCTAGAAACAGAAATACAGAAATAATTAGCAATAGCAAAATACGATGTTCCATATTGTCACACCAGAAAAACAGAAGAAAAATCATCTGGTTTAGAAGTAGTAAAAAAAGGTGAGCAAACTGCACGAGGAACTACTGGTCACAAAATACAACACTCCTATAAGCACCAAATCCTGCTGCAGTGTCAGAAAAATCGCACGTTTTGTTGTCAACCACATGAGCAAGAGATTCTAAAATACATATGTGCAGGTTATGTCAGAGAAGAATGAGCAGGTACCTTGTTAGAGATGTTCAGTGTTTCCTCTGGCAGCAAGTAGAACTGGCTCACCACAGCACTGTTGTTCTTAAAAATTCCAACATCATACCACTGCCGGTCTCTTGTTTTCACCAGAGCCATCTGTCTTTGTGGAGTTTTCTAGTATTTGAAGAACATATTATATAGACTACGCATACTTCAATGTAATGTAAAAAATATGTTAAGACTCTAGTATATGTAAGACACAATCCCCTCTTATACTAGTGTTACTTTCTTATGCCTCAAATAAATATGCAAATATTACTAAACTACTGTTCAAACCCAACTGGTTCTTACACATTGATTTAGAAGCAGTCTATCGTTTAAAAGAAAACAGCTGGGATGTCACCTCTGACACCTTAGTTTAAAGGGGGTGGGGGAGGTCGGTGTAGAAATTTAAAGCTGTAGAACTAGGTGTTTGTAGCAGCATGTAATTGCAAGTTAATTTCACTCAGAGGTCCAGAAGTTCCACATCATGGTCCAACATCAGCAGCTGTACTTGGGATTCAGCTATACCTCAGCACCAAATACACACTCTTTCAAGCTGCTGCTAACCCCCTTGCAGCTGAGAAGAGGGCCTCTGCTGTGGCATGAGGCGATGGTGGTGGTGGACATGGGAACCGCTCCCGACTGATGCCGAAAGACAAACTGTCTTTCTTGCTTGGCTCCAGGCTCCAGGGAGGGTGCCTGCATGGTCAGCGTGCCCAGCACAGCCAGACCATGATCCTGCCAGCATGGAAAAGGGGCAGAAGCAGCAGCTGCTCTCGGCAAAAGCACCCCAACCCTTTAGTGCCAGCTGCTGCTTCCCATCCCTAGCTCCTCTCTTGTGGTGGCAACAGTGGCACCTTGGGTTTGTGTTTAAAGTTGTAAGCAGGTGAAATAGGAAGCATTTACTTTTTCAGGCAGTATTTACAGCTTGCATAGCCAGTCCCCATCTCCTCTAGGGAAAAACATCAAGATGTCAGTTTAGTTACGTTTCAAACCTATAGATCAGCAGCTAACAGTAGTCTGATCTAATACATACTTCATTTTAAATTCAGCTGTGCATACAGAAAAGCATTTTACATTTGCACATCATGCAGCAGAGAGACCATTCCACTGTGCCAGTCGATAAAGGAGATTCAACAGCTGAAACACATACTTGGATCTCCTCCCAACTACACAACTGCTACTTAGACTGAAATCAAACCCACACAATGCAATTAGTTTACAACAGAAATGTTTACCCCCTATTATTCACTTCAAGCCCTGAATATACATTGTTTTTCTTTCAGAGATAATTAAAGGAAAGCAGGAGAGCCCTTACAACTAATCAACAGAACAACAAATACAGCAATTTGATTATACTTTTCCAGACTTACAGAGGAGGGTGAATCATTTGTCTGTCCAGTATTGACCCTTGTCGAAGGCATGATATAAGCAGTTTCAGCAGCTAGAAACAAAAAGTCATATTTAAAAAGTTTAAGTGGTATGAAAAATTTAACACAGAATCCAGAATATGAAAGTTGACCTCAATTGCCAGTTACAAGTATTTGTTGCAAAAGTACATATCAGACTTCTCTTCCATGCAGTTCTATTTATAACATCAACCACTAATTTTGGCTTGCGTCATAGTCACAGAACAATTGTAAGAGCCTGGCACTGCAGGCTGCTACAGATAATACAAATAGAAGGCAGGACTCAAAATCCTAAAAAGTGACAGAACTAGGAAACCAACATGAAACATTTGTGAACAAATAATCTAAATACCAGATTGAGGCACAAACTGATTACACTGTATGAACAGTCTAAGCATGAATGCATTGTTTCTGACATCAACACAGTCTGAATGCTGAACACGAGTAGTTCATCTCTAAACAATCTTAACAAATGGTAAAAAGAGCATTTATTAAATTTAAAATGTGATCTTGGAAAAAAAAAGATAAATCAAAGCACATAAGCATATGAGCAACATATTAGCGTTCTATACTTCTGGTTTTTTGCTTTTAAAATACAATACTCTTTGATAAAAATTACACTATTCACACACTGTCAATAAGAGAATACAGCTAACAATCAAAACAACAGTAAAAGCACAGCCTGCTGATATTCACAAAAACCAAAACTTGAAAAACTAGCAACATGTTTAATTTCTGCGCTGCTGATTATTTTGGGTATTTCAATCAGACTAGGAAGAGGTGACCACATTTGATTAATGGTGAGCAAGCCACAAGAACTGGCCATATTTGTTACAGAGGTCAATTGTTTAAAATAAAAACCATCTAAGCTTACTATCTGTAGTCCTTTGCTGACTAAATAAACAGACAACCACTGAATGAAAGCAAATGAGCTCTGGGTACCAAAACTGGCTGCCACTGTTATTTAGAAAATGGGCTTCTGCATAAATGAAGATTTAAAGGACTCTTCATTCACAGGAAACAAAGAGGTTTACAAATGTTTAAAAGGAATATCCTGATTTTAAAAGATGTTTAAGTCATAACAGAGATCATCCAAGCTGCCCAAGGTCCTCAATGCCCAAAACCCTATCTCAATCCCAGGTGCTAGTCAAGATGGGAATCCCACCACACTAGAGGAACTCTGATGGCCTTAGATATATATGGCTCAAAATACAGTATGTGAAACACATTTCAAACCTTCAGATTTTGAATTGAATGTTGTTAGTGAAGTTTCATCTTTAACAACTGCCCCATTTGTACTTGATGATTCAGTTTTAACAGCCTGCTGGGTTACCATAGTTTGTGTGCTGGAGACAGTACTGGATACAGAAGCATCAGGATTTACAGTTCGTTTGTCCAAGTCATGTAATTCACCTACATTTGCTGAAGTCTGAGGACCTTAAAAAAAGGAAAATATTAACCAGAATTCAGTACTGGTAACACAGATTGATTACCAAATCTCAACGTGATCCAACGGCTTTAGTTTCACATAAAACCAGAGTTTAGCTCAGATGTAGGTTAGAATAGACCTGATTACATTAATTGCTAATGCTATCTTTAGGTATATAACTTAGCAAAAGTCTGTCTGCACAGTCATAAAAAGATATTTGTAAACAGTTATATTAAAACAGTGATTTAATTTGTTTTAAGATTGTTACTCTACACCTGTTTGGTTATGAAAGGATTAATTTGGAAAAAACTCTACTATAAAGAGGAAGTATCCACACAAATAAGTACCACAGATTTCTAGCAATCAACTTAAGATTAACTACTGTGGAAGTCTCTTTCTCACTTAGCACTAAGAGTCAACACTTCCACACAATACTTAAATTATACTGCGAGGAAAATGAAAATCCCACAACCTATAAATTACATGAAATTCAAATATAAACAGATCAGTTGATTGAGCCTGGATTCACCACACCGAACATAAGGCACTTCAGTGAAATGCCTCAATCAGTGCCTAGTCATCTTCTATTTCCTCTACAGTCAGACAGAAACACGCTCCTCTCTACACTGCCTAAAATTTTACATCATCTAATAGCTTGTCACTATTAACACACAGAAGTAATGTCAAATAAAGCCTGGGGTTACTATTACTTTAATGTTGTAAAATGAATCTGGTCCTGTCAATCTGTTCTTTGATGTTAAAAAGGGCTATTTATGTTTAGACACATTTGCCATCATAATAATGAATATATTATTGAGAATTTCATGTCCCTTTCAACACTTCAAACAACCTAAGATTTCATTTTTCCTCATATATTCTAAAAATACGTAGTCATAACTAGCACAAGTTGGTTGTTTTTAAACTATAAAGGCCTCTAAAATAATTTTAAATTGCAAGACAGAAATAATCTTATTTTATGTTTATGAGATGAAATTTAACTCTCACTTTTAAATTATTTTTTATTCTATAGTCATCTTACTTGAAGTACAAACAGGCAAAAGAGAAGGGGCATTTGAGTCTTTGAATCCTGTAGCATCTGCATGGTTTTTCATAGTCTCCTGTGTAATCTTGTTTTCAGGTGCTGCAACCTTTTCTTTTCCTTCTACTTTTAATAATGAGTTGGATGAAAGGGAAACTTGGACCTAACCAAAACAACACATTTGTTAATGCTTAACTGCAAAGTTGAGAAATTTCAGTTGTAAACAGTATGAAAATGCTTGCTTGAAAACAACAAACAAAAATCCTCCAATAAATCCCCCTAGCACTTTAAATTAAAACAAGAAACCAACCTCACAATCCACCTTATTTTAGCCATCATATTACAAAGATTCAAACTTGAAGTTGAGTTGAAAGTGTTCCTGACACATACTAAATTTTATCTGGGTGAGCTCATGTTCTTATATTATTACATGGAAGTTCACTTATGCATACATTTAGCCTGTTGGGTGAACTTGAGGGGATGGGAAAGAAATAAAATAAAATTTAAAAATCATAATTACAGAGGTTTTCAACCTTTGCTTTCCTGGCACATACCTAAGATGCTTATTTACTAACTACTGTTAGAATTACTTCTACAGGCGTTTTCTACAAGAATAAATTATGGTCCCATACAGATCCGAGGCCTTACACAATTAAGAAAAGGTCTACGTTGCTAGAATTGTTACCCTTTAGCCAGAGTTTTTCCTCCCTCTTTCTTTTAAATTGGGAAAACAGCGGAACATGTACAACTGCACAACCAGAATAGATAACAATTGGGTTTATACTGTAGTAGGAACCTACAACAAAGCAGACTAGCATAAAAATACCAACAGAGAAGGAACATTCCTTCTCCTTTTTGCCTCCCACATTGATTTCAACACATTTTGAGGATTAAGGGTATTTCGACTGGTATCAGGCTCACAATTAGCATTCTGGAAGTCAATACAGCTGCAGTTTCCTTTCTGTATTACCAGGAAGAGGATTTTAAAAACTGTCAATCATAAAAATAAAAAGGATGTAAGAAAACAGACACAACTACTTCAGCGGGTGCCTTTTTTTCTTTGTTTTTGGGTTTTTTCTAAGGCCTAAAAAGTATGCAAGCCTTTTAAAAGACTTCTAAAACAGAGAAAGTGTTTTACCAGTTGTCTTACTTCCCACACTACTTGGCCACTTAGGCATTTTTCAGTTTACACTTACGTTATTGGGAATGACATTATTTGTTTGGCTGGGATGATCCACCTTCATTTCTGGATAAGGGACAATAGGCAATGATTGCAGACTTTGATGTAGAGAAGAACCACCTTTCAGGTAAACAAAAGCAAATTCCAATCAGTTACATAAAACTTAATATTATGTTGGTTGGAATCTATTCCAGTAAGCACGAGGGAGACCCGATGTTGCCAGAAGGAAGACTTGGTTGTAAGACTGAAATGAAACTGCCTGGCCAAGCAGTCAGATAAAATCCCTTTCTCAGTGTTTCCTTTCTCAAATAGTGCCCAGCACTGTACAAATATTTTCACATTCAGATAGCTGGCCAAAAGTGACAGAGACAAGTTAAATTGAATTTTCCATAATTACGATGCACAGATTTTGGGAATAACCAAAAAAAACCCAACAGTCTCTCACAAAATCATTTAAAAAAAGAAACACTAAAAAACCAAACTTGTATTAATTTCTTATGCAATCCTCTACCTTTGCACAAACATAAGCGTAATGTGATCTGCTTACTACCTTGTGCACTTGGCACTGATGTTTCGGGAACCCCAGTACCAGGTACTCCAGCCACTGATGGCACTGGTGAGTCAGCATGTAACTGAAGAAGATAGCCTTCAACTGTAGGTACTTCATCCCATTTCACTTGAAAAGAGTTGGTTGTAGCTCTAATCAGCTGTACCTGTGATGGTGCTGGAGGTTTCTCTACAAGAGGCCAATAAAACACAGATAGCATGTTGAAACTGACCTCCGTTATCAATTTAAGAAATATCTATATAATGTAAGCAAAACCAATAGCTCCTTTTTCACTTATGTACAACATATACCAGATTCAACAAGAAGCAGCTGTCAAAGGTGGCAAGTCAAGTCCCAGAATATTATAAAGTGCCATTCTACAGTGTTCAAAAATGCTGAAGTTCTGATGCTTTGCTTTTTAATGGCTTTTCTGCTGCCAGTAAGTCTTTGGGTTGAATATGCATCATTACAGGGATTACAAGAGATAACACATCCTTGTCCTCTCCTAAAAGGCTGCATGCAGTTCTTTGGCTCCTAAAGCTTTCCCTATTCCTGGAACGGATTCAGAGAAGATTCTGCTTCCTTTTTGCTTCTCTCTGTAGCTAAAGTGAGCTCTCCCTCAAACTTCTGCAGAGGCTGAAGCCTAGGCATGATTCAAAGCCAATGACCTACTCCTTCCACTTGCCTTGACACCCGGCTAGGCTGCACTCTCAAGCACACCCCTCCCCTACTACTATTTTTCATCTTCTGACTTTCCTGAGCGGAGGAAAAAAATCAAAACAAAAAACAGGGTGAGGGGGGAAGAAAACATGATCTCCTACGTATTTCACAATCTCCAGTAACCGTTCTAATGCTTCTGCTTAAGCGGGCAGCAACTCCCTCCCAAAAGGCAGGGAGATATTCTCGTTCCCTCTCTTCAGTGTCCTACTATCAGGCCAGCTACTAATGAATGAGCACTACTCCAGAATTCCCTTCAGCCCTGGGAACAATTTGGTCCTGTCTCAGATTCAACAGTATCTTTTTGCAGTCCAAGAGATGAGGAAGCAGCAGCAGCAATGATCCCAAGAGAAGGAGGGGTTTGGTAAAAAGGAGTAAGCAGCAGCAGCAAAGATCACTATGAAGAGAGGCCAGGACCACCGAGTTTAGGTAAAACACCCTTTAGCACCTTGTATCCACTCACTATGGCATGCAATGCAGAACCTAGCCACAAAGTTCTTTCAGAGGCTTTAAACAAGCCTTCCTAATTTTTTTCAGTTTAAGTTATAGCTGTAGCCTTCAAACAATCAACAGCAAAGTGTGGTTTGCTTCAACAAGCTTTAAAAGTTCAATAATCTTTGAGTTTGCTACAGCTTTAGATGTTCTGATCATCAATGATGGCAGCTTCCCATGTTAATAAAATATGGAACACGGTACAAATGTCTTATTTATGTCTGACTCACCAGTATCAAGGTACCAAAGATCTTTGCAGCAAACTTGATTGTTCCAAGCTTTTCTGTAACCATCTCTACCACTCCAGATATACAGACGAGTGCCAACCGCTACAGCACAGTGTCCTGCTCTTGGCCCTGGGAACAAGTTACTTTTGTCCTCCTGGCAATCTGAGATCAGACCTATCCATTCTGTGGTATCTAGTAAATGAAACTCGAAAAATTTAGTTTCTAGATGTTTTCCAAAGCAAGCAATACAGATGTTAATACATTTAACTGCTTAGAGAAAATGAAAATAAATCACCTCTGTTTTTATAGACAATTGCATTTCAATTTGTAACATTACAAAGAGAAGGTCGTTTTCCAATTAGTTTGCAAGATACGATCAATTAATACAGGATGAATTTTCTGACCTCTGGTTGTCTCTGTCAGGTAAATACAAGATCACAAGTTGAGGATTCAGGGACAGTACAATCATGTTTAGAACAAAACCTCATTTCAGGATCTGTCTCTTGTGCTGTACTACAAATGAAGGAGTATCTATATCACTTAGCATTAAAGTTGTATGAACAGAAGATTTGCATCAGCAAACCTGCTGAATGTCCAAAGAAAAAAAAAATCACTTCTTAAGAAAGATGTAAAAAACTGGCATCTTCTTTAATCAGCTAGGATTACAACTGTGTACCCTAAAATTTTTCTGAGGGTCTTCAAAATATGTATTCTACTTGTTGAGAAAGTATTAATTCAAAATGCCCACACCCAGAAAGGCAGAAACACTGACCCAAATTAAGATAAGAAAATGAACCGGTACATTTCCATTCACCATCACGAGCGGAAATTTCACCTCCCGCTGACTGTGGAACCCATCCACCAAAAACATACATTCTGAAATATAGGAAAAGAGGGAAAAAGAAAAGAAAAGCCAATTAACATCCAGATCTGCTGCATATGCTCTCTCAAAGTAGGACAAAACAGAAAATTTCCAGTGCTCTACAGTTCTAGTTTACAGCAGATTTTATTTGTGTCTGCTCTCTTTAGAAAGTATTGTTGAAGACATCTACCTTCTGAAATTTTTTAGTAAGTTAACTGATTAAAAAAAACACAACCAAATAAAAAAAACCCCAAACTCCTCAACAGCTTACCAGAAACAGAAGTTAATACTGTATCTTTTTACAAACCACCAAACTGCTAACACTCTCCAGAAATCACACATTTACATGGAGCATCTACAAGCCTCTGCCACAGACCTCTCAATAAACTATTCTAAAATTAGACTAGTATCTAAATCAGATAGCAAAATTTAAAAACATAAAGCAAGCAACAAACTAATAACATTTTATGTAAATAACAAAAAGCTAAGCCCTTGGATCACAAGATAGCAACCTTTCACATTTATTTCCTGCTTACTCTTGTAAAACGATATAAAACGAACTGAAACCCAGGTTTAAAAGTCTATTTTATCAATGCTATCTGCCAAAACAAACCACACTGGCAAGAAGCAAAGTCATGAGGAACAGACTACAGACAAACTGGCCCACAAAAACATGGCATGGTTTTGCCTACTCTCTGAGCAGTTTCTTTGTGTAGCTAGTTTATTGTGTCACAGACACAGAGGCACTCAAGTTGGCGCTTGACAGAGCCAGCTCAGGTCCAGCTGCATCCGCTCCAAAATGCAAAAAGGGGCATTAAGAAGCCTTGTAAGCTGCTTGTGGGTTGGGCAGACTGTCCTGCTGGCCAGAAACACTGACAGTTTGATAATCTTAAATTCACTTTTTCATTTCCGCTGAGGACAGCAGAAGCAGAAAAGTACTCTACAGGGCTGACGGTTTATACTGAGCAGTAGTGGATAAGCATCATCATTCTCCTACTAGGTGTACCTTTCTAGAGTTGAGCTTTTAACAACAGACATACTTGTTTCCTATTACATTGGCCGTATGGAGACTGCGAGGAAGTGGTACTGTCCCTTTAGTTTCTGGTCTTGACCAGGTCATGGTTTCTAAAAGAAAAAGAATAAAAACGCTCAGAAAACATATTACTATGTATTTCACTACCTGGATTTTAGGAGGAACATACCTCTAACATCCAACAAAATAAAATTTCGTGGTTTTAAGATGGCCACTTTAAAAAAGAAAGCGTGATAACAAGCACTTAAAGCTTTTTTTAAAAGTCACAGGAAACACTGACAAACTAATTGCTTACCAGTTTATCAAAAAGGTATGTTATGGTTTAATTATGGCTATTCAACTTGGTTATCATAGTGACAGTCTTTAAAGCATTCTAAGGAAAAATTTCCCAGTGTAACCAAGATAATCAGTGAGGATAATATGATGTAAACAACGCTGCAGCTATTTAATTCCAAAAATTATAAACGCTTAACACTATGGTGTAAGTCCCCATAATATCTGCACCACATCATGCCATTAATTGCTATATACTGTAATTTTTCCTCTTAGTAAAGCCCCTGCACTGACTTCTACTGGAAAATCAACTCACCTATGTCAAGTTCCCAGAGATCATTTAGCCGACAGCCACACATCCCTCCAAAAATATATATCTTTGGACTTCCCAAGTCTTTTCTGCAGTATACAATGGCTGTGTGAGATTCTCGGGGAGATGGCAAGACACCTTTGGTCACAGGAATACTCCAGCCGACAACGCCAGAACCGTGTTGCAGCTCCAGTTCATAGAAATCATTTAAATATCTAGGGTATTATTGACAAAGTATGACAAATTCTCTTGTAAGCAAGATTACAAGTGAGCTTTAAACCCTAACCACTTCCAAGTATTACAGACTTCAGTTTTGGGAGACTGTACAACTTTAAAAACCTGAAGCATTTGATGGTATTGCGGACAGTACACAAACTAAATGGAATTAAAACAAAAAATGAGTTATTATAACTTGTTGCCTCTAAGAAAAACACGCTTTCATCTCATACTTGAAACACTAATATTACATGAAAGAAACATTAAAAATTGGGAAAGAGCATTCTTAGCAGAAATTACTACATTTGGACAAACTTGGAATATATTGCAAAGTTGCGAGCAATACATGATGATGTGGGACATTAGAGCTGAATTTCTGCAACTCTAAGGCAGAAAAGAAGTGAAAGTGAAGTTCTAAAGGTGAAAAGAAGCTGTTTATTTTCTGATGTCTTCAGGCTGGCCAAGAGACAATTAGACATTTGTTGCTGAATCTATTGGCAAGTTATTTTTAGATAACGGTCTTTCAATCTTGGCATTCACACTAGATGCCTTTTGTATACTGAGCTTAAAATTACCAGTTTATAGCTCAATAAGCACTCTGAATTGCAGGTGAATATGGATATAAAACTTCATTATAACACTGCTGATAATAAAGGCAACTTCAGCTGTTACTTTAAAAAAATTTCCAGATGAATTCATAACTGTTTTCCACAGCATTATAGAGGAAACTTCCATTGTGAATTCCCTGATGACTCATGAAACTTTTCTGATTTAAGTAATTCTAACAAACAAGTCATTCTTAAAAACATCAACAAAAAAATACCAAAGTCTACTCAGGTTTCCCTCCAGAAGTGTTAGAGCTGTCAGTCGTGTTACATATTGTGTGATTAGCAGAAGAAATATTTATAAAGAAATACTTAAGCTTCTTAGCATGTAACGCCTCCACTGCATAAACAATCCAAATGTGAGTACTTGGTATGCAAGACAGCCTCCCTAGAACACTCCTCTTCAAAGTTGTTGTATCTGGTAATTTACTTTTAAAAACATTGAATTCAAAACAAATCAGCATACCTGGGAACGTTATTATTTGAATCTTCACTTTCATTTGCCAGGCCACCAAATAAATAGCACTTGTTACCATATAAAGAAAAGCTGTGGCCAAGTCGAGGACAAGGTGGTGATCCAGTGGAAGGAGCTTGAGGTTTTACTTTTTTCCAGAGCCATCGACTTGCCTTAATGACAAGAAATACATATTCAGAAATATCTTCATTTATAGTCGTTCACAGTCAATAGAATTCAGACAACACGAACAACTGTATATTTTCTGAACTATTTTTAAGGGGATGCTGGGCTTTTCTTAGGATATACATTAAAAGGGACACTAAAAGCTAACCTTCATAAAACATTAAATATACTTTATTTTGACTAGATGGAAGACTCTTTTTCAAAGTTATTTAGATTTTCTCCATCTTCAGAAACTATTTAAAGAGTTTATTCTTCCTGGAGCAGGAGAAAGCTCACGTAACTTTCCTCTGCAGTTGGTATATAAACTACGTTTGAAATGAGGTAGTCCTTCATACATTTCCTACCTGTAATTCATATAAATCATTACTGTATCTTCCATATTCAACCATTCCTCCAAAAACTAGTATTCTGGTACCGTCACAAACAAACCCATGTGCTGCACATCCTGGAGGAATATCTCCCCTTACAGCAGGAAGGAACCACTGATTTGTAGCTGTAGTGGGGAGAGAGGGGAAGAAAAGAAAGAGACAGATTTCAAACACTGAGAAGGAAAGCGTATTTTTAAACACCTCTGCTTTCTGAAGAATTACCTTTTATCTGTAGATAACTGTGAATGGGATGTTTGTTTAACACTAAGTTTTAACTGAATATTTAATAAATAATAATTCAAATAGAAAGATTAAATTACATTCATTAACTCATATAGTGACTACAAATATAACAAATACAGATACTATCTTTTAATAATGTAATAAATCATTATTTTTTAATAAAAGGAAAAGCAAACACCTCTATCAAACCAATGGTACTCCATACATGAATGAGCACGAGGTCACTGTAAGTCAGTTACCAAGGGTCACCCAGCAATTTAATAGACTTGCTAAAAAAAGAGGCTGATGAGGAACATAAGTGCAGTTCCACACAAAGAGATAACTATGCTAACTCAGAGGAAGCTAGCTCTAGAGACAGAATTATTAGAGCTACAGCAACATGGCAGTGTGCCTGGACTTAATAGCCCTATTGAAAAACTAATTACACTGTTCTCGGACTGATGTTAATATCTACAGAGCACTGCACTGATACATGGGAGAGAAGAGGCACAGAGGCAAGAAAGAGCAACTGAGACTGCCTGATTCAGCAGTAGCATATTGGTGTTCAAACTGTTCTGGAACAAAAGAATCACAGGAGATACTGTCTCCTTTTTCCTAAGCTTTTTTCATGAGCATGAAGAGGAAAAGTGTGAAATTAAAAGCTTACAGTGAATGCTGCCGCAGAGTATTAAGACGCCCTCACCCTCACTGTGTACCAGCTCCTCAGAAGTTATCACGCTCACAGCAAGAGCCATGGACGACATCCAAAAATCAGACAGCCCAGGTCACAACCCCGCATCCCAGTCCCCTCAAAAAAAAAAAAAAA
>VXBO01004617.1:879379-908928 GCA_013400135.1 Rhinoptilus africanus
GGCGGCGACCGTTACCCTCGTCCCTGAGAGGATAACGGTCCCTCGACCCCCGGGGGGGCGGTTGCCTGCAGGGTGCCGTCCCGTCCCCTCTCGGTGAGGGGATGTCGGCTGAGAGGCGCGCGGCGGTGATTTGAGGGCCGCCTTCTCGGCGGCCACGGCCGCTACAGGCCTCCCTCCGCCCCTCAGGAGCCCCCCGGCCCCGCCAGGGGCGCCCGGCGGAGGCCCNACAGACGCGGAGCCCGTAAAGAGATTTTCCAGGTTCCTTTTTTTCCCCAGAAATGAGCGCCAACTCCGCAACACCAGCCAGGGTGCAACGCAGCCCCAGGAAAAACCCTCGCCAAGAGATATTTTTTGTCTCCCCACCACCACCGCTTTAGACTCCGGCCAGCTTTTCAGCCCGGCGACAGCCTGCCCGCCACCCCCCCAGCGCCGAGCCCCCGCGGGCAGCCCGGGGGGTGTGGGGAGCGGCCATCTCCCCTTGCCGCTGTGAAGNGCTGCTGCCCTCCCGGCCCGGGTGCTGAGGTGCTCGGGACACCACGGATGTGCTGTGTGCTGGTTTCGCTGAGGGCACCCAGCTCTGAGTTCAAACCCTCAGAGCTGTGCAGCAGTTTTGGTTTGGGGTTTTTTTGTTTTAATAATTTACTAGGGGTAGGCGGGGTATGCAGCCTGGGAGGTAACGCGTTTTTGGAAGAAATGAGTTGCTGTTTAAACACTGGAGGTTGAGATTAGAAACTGAGGTTTCAGTTCTACAGTTAACAGCAGACGATCTGAGTAAACCCAAAGATTTCCTGCAGGACAGAAGCTGCCCGCTTTCCTGTGTGAGGGGGGTGTTAAGTGAGAATATAAATAACGTGAGGCTGAAGGAAATCCAGAGAAGGTGCTGGTGGGTTGCCAGTAATCCATGGGTTGCTGCCAGGTGAAGCAAATGGTCCCGATGCTGCAGGTTCAGACAGCTGTGTGTGTCTTCTAGCTGTTCAGGATGCACATAGAAATGGAAGGGAGATGAACAAAACACGGATGGATTTTAATGAACATGAGCTTAATACAACTTAAAAAAATATTATAGTACAGAAAAAGTAGTGATAGTTGTGGCCATCTACATAAAGCACATAGGTGTATGTATAGCTCTTCATTTATTCTTCCTTCAAGCAGCTCTGCAAGAGATGGATTTCTGTACAAAATCAGAGATAAGACAGTTCTGTCATGTTTGAGACATACAGTCAAAACCCCACATTTTTAGTTCCTGCAAATAGAGCAATAATTTCATTCAAACTAATTTATGTTTTTTAAAACCGCTACTGAATACTGCTCATACATTTTGCACTGCCTCATGCCAAAGATATGAAAAATAGTTTAGAATTGACGATGATCATTATTAGTATTCCTTTCAGTACTCATGAAAGTCTCATAATGAAACAGTGTTTCATCATATAATTTGAATAAAAGAAGTGACATAGAAACAAAACTGCAAAAGCATTAGCTTAGGAGGCAGGGTATCAACATGTGCTAGTTACCTTGATGTAAGGTCCCTTTAAATCCAAACTAAACACCTGGATTCAGATTCTCTTAACTGCTCAAAGATTCGTAAATTACATGATTCAAGTCAAAATGCATATTCAGAGTTGAATTTTGCAAGTTTCCCTTAGCTTTCAACTCAGAAGAACTCTGCAAACGGACACAGGGAAAACTTTGGCTTTCAGTTTGACTTTGGCATGATCTTATTTGGCTCTTGCACACTAGTTGTCTGTTCACATTTACTGTAAATAATGACTACAAACCTAACCTGCAACTAGACTGTTGAAGTAACTTTTGGAAGGGTTTGTTTCCTTCTCTTTCCTCCACCCTCTTAAGACTTTTTGTCTTAGGGGATTTGTTTGCAATCTGCTAGCTGAAGCTCTGAGACAAGTTTGCCAGATCTGGGGCTGCATCATCGTTCTGCACATCTGGAAGTGGTTTATGGGCTCTCATTCCTTCAGTGCGGCGTCTGGACTCAGTGCTATTCCTCAGCAGCAGAGAAAGGAAAGAAAACCAGCACAACTCCAAAGTAAACTTTGAAGAGTTTGAAAAAGGAATTGAATCTTAAAACTGTTACTGTGCCCTGTAAGGCTCTTGCGTGTGGGACTTCAAAGGAGGATGATGGTCAAGGAAGCTTTGGCAAGAGTGCTTGCAGCTGTGGGCTATCTAGGATCCAAGTAAATAGCTCTACAGCTCTTCAGGAGAGAGGAGTCCCGAATACTGTGCTGCTTTGAAGAGGTAAAAAGACTAATTAAGCAGGAAATATCTGAGCAGTAATGTCAGTTTCTGAGCTTTCCCTTCTGTAGCCCCTCATTTTGTTACAGGATTTGGCAGCTGAGTTAGGGACTGCCAGGTTCCAGGAACTAATGTCTACACTCAGGAAAAATTAATAGTTGCAGGGGAACAAGTATTCCTCTTTTTCCTTAAAAATCAGTGGGTAATCAATTTGAGTTTCTGAGGATTAGGAATGCTCTAATTTTGGAACTCAAACTTGTATAGAGTCTGAGTTTGGATTTTAAAGTTTAAAACATACTTCAGTTTATGTTTATTTAATAATTTTGGAAGATACCATGAAGCTGTGTCTATCCAACTTTCATCTTGCAGTGATCATTAGTATCGTTTGTGACTAGTATTACAAATGTTAATTAAAAGATAGCAGTCAGCTCTATGAAAATCAGGGGAAGACTGTGATTAGCTAAAGTGGGGTTAGAAAGTTACTCCAAGAGCTTAGGGGGTTCTGTTGTCTCTTTGCTTACCTAAATGAATAAATTTTTTAAGTGGCTAAGAAGACAATGCTTGTGCGTAATGCGTGAGAAGGGCTTTCGCAGCAGTGTGGGGGTTTTTTTGACCGATAGGCTTGATTTCCTCTCTGTGTAAATTAATGCCACATGAAGAGAGTGGACTGCTGGAATGTAGATAAGTACTGCAGATGCAAAAGGATTTTCAGAAATACCCTCTCTCACTATGATTTAGTCATTATTTGGGACCTAAATACACATGAATACAAGTGGTTTGTAAACAAAGCCACATCTTTTAAAATATTTTTATTGTCATTTAACTTGCTAGTCGAAGTAGAGACTGATTTAGGATGCCGCCCGAACTTGAGCAGTAACCAATGAGAGGCGGTCAGTTTTGTGACTCAGGTTTTAAGAATTCTTTCTGTTCCATCTGTCTTCTCAAGGAGTCAGAATAATCTTCATTTTTATGTGTGCACAGAAACCATCATATATCCTTATCTATGCTGTAATGTGTCCATATCTGTATGTATGGAAACAGGAAAACGTGGTTTCTGTGCTATGTACAGCTACCATAGTGTAAAGGTTAGCTGCACACACACTACACCCCCGCCCCAACTTCTGGTGCTGTCTTTTACTGTTGTTTTTTTGTTTGAGGTGTTGGGTTTTTTTCCCATAAACAGTAGGTTTGGGTCCAGAATTCAAGTGAATGTATTTCCCATGATCCTGCATTTTAGGGATTATATTCTGTCTTTTCAGACATAAAGTCATGTCCACTCTTGCATCTGGTTTAGAAGCACAATTTTAGGGAATGCTACCTCATTTTCTTCAGCATCATAAATAATGTGCTTAAATGCAAGCCACGTTGCACAAACTTCCCCCTTACTGTTAGTGGAAGGACACTGCAGTTAGGAACTATTTTCACTATCACTCTGAAATTTTCTGGGAGTCTGAGACACTGCGCCATTGTAAGATTACCCTGTGTTTGGGAACATACTCCAGCAAGAGATTACTATTTGTGATTGTAAGTATGGTTTCGATCAGATGACAGATAAATGTAAATGTATTTACGAATTTCATCAGTGAATGTTTTAATACTTATTAGCACATTACTTTAAAATATGTTAAAAATCTTAGTTATTACTGATATAGGTGATTGGATGCAATTTATTAAAATGCTGTTCAACCCATTAGTAGCTTAAATTAAAATATGTGATAGTTTGGCCGCAGAATATTAGTTATTTGTCCCCAAAAAGTTATTTACAAAGGTAGAGTTCAGTTTTACTTTTACCAGGTCAACAGTAAAATTTGATGATGCAAAACCTTGTCCCTGAAATAACTAACTAGTATTCACTGCTGATATTAATGATTTGTCTCTGTCCTTTTTTTAAAAAATTATTTTTTTATTTTTATTTTACCACAGATCACAGTTCTCATCCAACAGGACATATGGCTCTTTTAAAGAAAAGTAAGAGAGATTAAAAATATTTGAAATACATATTTTTTAAAAGAGGACAGGAATGTCAAATGCAATTTCTGCTGCAACTGTTGTCACAGTTACATGCAAATGTATAGTTTTAGTTTTGCTAAATTATGCTTACGTGTACAAATAAGCAGTTTCCTGTTTGCTAAGTCAGATAAGTATGTCCATAATAATTTGAAATTACTCACTACTTTACTGCATGACTCTAGGGAGTCTGGAATTTCCCACTAAGAATGAAGGTAGCCGCTGCTTTCATGAGAGTTGTGCCTACAGCACTGAACCTGGATTTTTTACAGAACTCTGCAGATTAATGCTCTTCATACTCACAATTGAGGTGTGCCCCCAAGAAATTTGGGGTTCTTATCAGCTGTCAGGGTCAGTGACTGAAAATGGACTAGTGTGTGCCTTCAATTAGGCACCCAAAATTTCTCTGAAGTCGACGGTCTGTTTCCTCTGCTGGTTTGAATTAGTGCAGGTTCAGTGATGTATGTTTACCAATTTCAATTTATTCTCATTCCCAGTTTTGGCCAGTTGGCCCTTTTGAAATAGTTCAAAACTTTGTTCCCTTTGCTCTTTTGTGCACCTTAAATACCTTTTATGGTGGTGCAAAAGTAACGAAGTAGTCTGATACAAAGAACTCCAATCATCAAAGTCACTGCTGATGTTGTAGTGGGTGAACTGTCCTGGTACCTGCTCCTGGTTGGTTTAGGTGGAGTAACTTAAGCTTGTACAAGACAGTCTGGTAGGAACTGCAAATCACAATACACAGTAAAGACTTTGCTGTTGCACACTTTGTTTTGGTTTTACTAATTAAAGTAATTGTGTCAAAATGTTTATATATTTTCAAATATTTTGGAACATTTCTGGTTTCAGTAGCATGCTGGGTTTGTTTTCCTAGTACGTTTAGAGTTTTGCTCAAATACACCTTGAAGATCTGAACATTGAAATAATAATTAAAAAAATCTCCCGTGTTTGAAGTTTTATCAGGGAAGCATGAGAGAAGGAAAGTGCTAGGTAAAAATAATTAACTTGTGAAGTCCTGTGATGGTAAACACACAAGAAACTATCCAAGAAAAGAACATCCCAGGCTCCTGGTCTCATGTGAATTCCCTATTATGGATAATATGTATATTGGGAGCTTAACTATTTAGTGAGCAAATTATCCATGAAAATCAGGTATGTGGAAGATATTGTAACAGGGGAGAGATACTATTACGTTTTTAACATAAAATGTTTAGCTTGATCAAATAACAAGAGAAAGGAGGATTTGATAAGCACAGCGAATACAGGTTATGACATGTACTGGTTGCAAATTGTATTTTTTTTAAAAATGATACTTGGGAATTAGCTGTTACACTAGTTGTTAACAAATTCTCTTTTTTTTTTTTTTTTCAGTTAACCAGATCTTACTGTTACTTCTTGTCTTAACTGTGTGCGCCATTCTGTATAACAAAGTTCACCAAGTGCCATCTGCATTAAAGAATGAAACAGGTAAATGTCTTGTACTTCTATTTCGTGTATGTTCTTGGTTTATATTCCTTATCTCTTGATTTGAAGAGTGCATTTTGTCTTACTCAATCCTATTTGCCCTGCAGGAGATGTTGCATATGGTCTGGGATGTGGAATTTTTTGCTTCTGAATTACTTGAATAAAATAGTAGGAGATTGATAGTAATGGCTAAGACTTGTCATTCTAATTCAAATTTTTATCCAGGTGTCACTGATGTAGGTGGAAGCTGGAGTATATTCTTATTTGTGCTGAACAGTACTGGAATTGTCAAGTGGTAATAAACTTTAGTCACGACTTGCCCCGTTGGGAATGCTCTTGGCCTACCTATTCATTTCAGACAGATCATCAAATCTTGTCATAATTTACAGCAGAAGTTTTTGCTGGATTTTTTATAGTGACAGAAACCCACTAGGGTTGATATGGTTGGACTGGTATTAAATGTTTATACTAATAGTTTATTCACTGTTCCCAAGATAAACAAACTGTCTTGGTATAAACCAATTTTTTTCAGTATATTTTTGTTAGGGCTCTTATGAGTTTCATGGTTATGTTTTAACCAGTATAAATATATCCATATAAGTTCTGCAAATTAATCAGTGCTAGGGGTAAAAATCTTCCCTAGCAGTAGCGTGAACTGATTCAGTATTGTTTAGATTTTTTTTTCCTTTTATCATTTACTTCCTGATGGTACTAAATTTTGCACTCTTCCTTTCTATCCTGCTTCCCAAAGAAGTGAAGCTCATGCAATTGCACCAGCTTTTCCACTTACCCCCTTCCTTTGATAATTTTGGAGACTATTGTTCAATTTGTGCTTAATATAACTGAGAAGTAGAAGTCTCAAAGGTATTCAGACTTCTTTAGGTTTCATGTGAATAAGCAGCTATGTGGAGGCTGACTTGTGCCCCTGCTGAGTAGAAGGTGCGGAGAGCTCTGTTATATATTCTGTTTGGAGGCATCCAACATTCCGGTGAACTTGCATGTAGTTCTGGCTTGGCGACAGCTTGTGCTGTGTGCCTTGCCAGAAGTGGATGTGTATAGGACGTGGTAAGGCAATGGGGTGATTGTGATATGATTCTGCTGCTTACGGAACTACATACTCATTCCTATGACCCAGATCTGGTACTATAATATTCTTAATTTTCTATTATAATGTCTAGTTTTGTTTCTTGTAGTTGATTTGGAGAGTCCTGAGGAAATGGAAGAAGAAATCCCAGTTGTAATCTGCGCTGCTGCGGGCAGAATGGGTGCAACTATAGCAGCAATCAGTAGCATCTACAGCAATACAGAGGCCAATGTTTTGTTCTACGTAGTTGGGCTGAAGACTACCATCCCACATATTCGGTATGTACCAGCCTGGCTTTGTTGCACGCTGTAGTTAGGGCCAGGTTGTTGCTCTCCTTACCATGGGCATAGACGTTGGAGGACTTTTCAGGGAAATGCTTCCCCCTTTTATTTAAGTAGTGCTATTGGTAGCGATTCCCAGGATTCTCTATGAGTAGGAAAAAGTAGCATTTTGCCCCATGCAAGGCACTGACTAGTGTAAAGGGGTGGGCAATAGCCAGAGCACACACCATGTGCTCTGCCTTTTGCAGATTGGCTGCGGAACGGTCTGCAGTAAGGTACATATATACATGCTTACTTGTCACAATCCCACTTAGGGACACTGCACTTACCTCTCATCTGTCACCATGTCTTAAGCTTCAGAGCAGAAAAACTTGTTGTTTAAAGCTAATTTCAGCTAAAAGGGTGTATTAAAGGTTATAAATAGAGGCCCAAAGAAGCTTGTAATGAAAGCATGTTTGGGTGTTAAAATTTGCAAACATTGTTTAAATGAGGAGGAAGGTGTGACTCAAAATTAAAGCAGATTTCTTAGCACCTTTGGCTACTGCCCTTCTGTAGCCTGTGTAACCTCAATTTGTGTCAAAGTGAAAAGATGCAATGAGTGCTGTTCCACAGGGGGGTTTTCTCAACCAGTTCATCAGTAACCTAGATAATAGATTAGAGAATGTTCTTTATGAACCTGCAGTTGGCATGAAGCTGGAAAAGAGATAGCAGATATCTTAAGGACAAGAGCTGAAAACAAACTAATCCTGATGAATTGAAAAAATGAACTGTAAAATGTGATGAAATTCAGTAGAAGCAATGACAAGGTAATATAGGTGGGGATAGATGATTTCATTGGTTCAGGGTGAAGCAGGAGTTTGCTAGCCCTCATTTGGAAAACTACAGAATTAGGACTGAAAACTGACCACACTGATTAAAAAAAAAAAAGGCATGCATCATAGTGGATGTACATGTTGATATATATGACCACAGGAGATGTGAGGAAACTTTTTCTGATCTTGCAGACATTAAGACATCAGAAAAAGTGTGGTGTTTCATTCTAGGTGCCTTAAGGAAGTATTTAGAAGAGAGGTCAGAGGAGAAAATAAGCAATGGTGTCAAGAAATCTGACAAAATAATGAAAAAAATTAGCTTAGTCTAAAGAAAATAGAGGTGATGTGGCAGTAGTATAGTCTAAAGAAAATGTAGTTAGGAGGTGTTGTGGTAGTCACCTTGAAGGATGTAAAACTGTAAAAGCGTGAAAACTAACCTCTGCTTTAAAAGCACTGTAGATAGGATAAGAAAAAATGGTCTTTAAATGTAGTAAGAAAGACTAGAAAAACAGCATTTAACACTAGGGATGGTGAAAGGTGGGTTGTCTGGGCAACATGTGGAGTCTCTGTTTTTGGCAGTTGGTTGGGGTTTTTGGGTGGTGTTTTTTGTTTTGTTTGTTGTTTGTTTGGGTTTTTTTAAGAACAGGTTAAATGTCTATGTGGAATAGCTGTAGACGTAAGTGATTTTGTCTTGGGATAGAATATATTGAGTGAGCTTTCAAGGTCTCTTATTCTCCTATGAGTCTGTGAATTTAATACTGGAGGTACTTGCCACACACTCTATATTTCTTTTATCGCTTCTTTTTTATCAAAGAAAATGGATTGAAAATTCTAAACTGAAAGAAATAAAATTTAAGGTTGTGGAATTCAACCCTATGGTACTAAAAGGAAAAATCAGACAAGATGCATCGCGTCCTGAGCTACTGCAGCCTGTGAGTAAATGAACATCACATAATAATTTTTTCAGGGGTTTTAGTGCTTGTTACAGGCTTTAAAATGTCCTAGATCTCTGTTTGATTACACGGGGGTGTGTGTGTAAAGCCAGAGAAGCCACGTCGGGTCCAAACACTATGCCCTCCCTCAAGAAGGAAAAGTGTATTACAAGAAGCTCCTTGCAATTTTTTGGTTTTGCTAGGACCCCATTGTTTGGTGGTATAATGTAAATTTACAGGAATTCAGTGAGGACTGGAGTTTATACTTAGACAGTTCACATTTGGTTCACTAAATCCCTTGAGTTAAAGTAGCTGAAAGCTAGGAGAATACTTGGAGCAACTTTTCTGGTATGCTTTCTCAATTCTTACTTTTTACTGAGCATCTGCTTAGGACCACTCTGTAGGCAGGTGCTAGGTAAAATGGTGTGCATCAGTATGGTTGTTCTTACATTCTCAGTCCCCTTTCCCTCTGCTGTGTTCTTCATTGTAGAAATTGTTATCCCATGTCTGTGCCACCAGTCAAACCATTTCTATAGAGTGGAATGATGGCACTATTAAATTTGAAGTGTTTTTTATGATGTATGCTATAAAAATGCATTAGGAAGAGCACTGCCAGCACATCTAGGAATGTGATCTTTCCTCTTTACTCAGCACTGGTGAGGCTGCATCAGGAGTACTGTGTCTAGTTCTGAGCTCCGCAGTACAAGAAAGATAAGGACTTACTGGGGTCCCAGTAAGATGATTAAGGAACTGGAGCATCTTTTATATGAGGAGTGGCTGAGAGAGCTGAGGCTCTTCAGCCTGGAGAAGAAAAGGCTCAGGAAGATCTTACCAATGTGTAGAAAGGGACAAGAGGCAATGGGCACAAATTAAAATATGTGAAATTTCCTCTGCGCAGAAGAGTGAGGGTGGTCAAACACTGGAGCAGGTTGCCCAAAGAGGCTATTGAGTCTTCATCTGTGGAGATATTCAAAACCCACATGGTCCCCGGCAGCCTGCTTGGCTGGACCCTGCTTGAGAAGAGGGGTTGGACAAGATGGTCTCAAAAGGCTCCTTCCAACCTAAACGATTCTGTGAAGAAGCAACTGTTTTGGGCTGTTCGGTTATGGCCATAGTAAATTAAATAGGGATAAAGAATAATAATGGATTCAGGATACTAGTAAAGATACTAGTAAAGCTGGGGGGAGGAAGCAAATGATCACTGGCTAGTGCTCAATGAAGAGAGAAATTAAAACTGACTGCTAATAGAGACAGAAGCGTGAGACTACTACATTAAACAGCTTTCCCATTTAGTCTTTACCCTTTTTTTCTGTTTAATAGCTGAACTTTGTTCGATTTTATCTTCCTCTGCTTATCCAGAAACATGAGAAAGTAATATATTTGGATGATGATATCATTGTTCAAGGTAAGTGGTCATCCAAAAAGCCATTTCTAGCAGAATTAAAATCAAAGTTATTGTGGCTTTTACAGTTGTTTGGAAATATGAGATACAATAGAAACTGAGGCAGCTGCTATGAGTGTTGCACTCAAGAAAATGACAAGTAATGTGTTTGTTTATTTAAAGGAAAGTCTGAAGAAGAACTTCCTATATCTTTTGAGAAGTTGATTTTGATCAAAATTGTATGTATGGGTTTCATTTTAATTGAATCTGGTCAATTGCTGAAAGATATAATGGATTTCACTTAGATGCTGCAATACTTGTCATTAAGTATGTGACATGCATTTCCTGCTAGTATTTGAATTCCCATAAATGCTACCAGTTCCTTATCCAGAACTGCTGTTCTTGAGAGCAAGAAGAATTTACTCAAATAAGAGTGTTAAAATTCCAAACACTCAGAATATGATTTGGAGCATCTTCAGCTCAGAATCCATAGCAATTTGCAGAATCATGATCAAAGATTTCAGAGCTTATAGACAAATGGGAGCAGTTAGAAGACATTCAAATCCTGAAATTGTTTTTGTTTTTTCACACAAAGAAATTTAACTAGAGGAACAATTTTTTTTTTCAAAATTAATTTATCATTTTTTCCTCTTCTGTTTCCCAGTATATATTTTTTTTCTGTAAAGCTGTTGTCCTCCCTTGTTTTATCATATTGTCATCTTGTTGTTTTGTAACATTTTTTACTCAGAGTGTTGTGGTTTAACCCTGGTGGGCAGCTAATCACCACACAGCCGCTCACTCACTTCCTCCACATCCCCACCGCCACTGGGATGGGGGAAGAGGAAAGAAAGAATAAAAGCAAGATAAAACAAACAAACAAAAAATTGTTTAATAAGTAAAGGATAAGTGGAAGAAGAGAGAAGAAAACAAAACAAATGATGTAAAGGCAACTTGCCACTTCCAGTGGGTAGTCTGATGCCCAGCCAGTTCCCGTTTTATTGCTGAGCATGACATTATGTAGTATGGAGTATCTCTTTGGTCTTTTGGGGTCATCTGCCCGGTTGTGTCCCCTCCCAGCCTGTTGCGCACACCCTGATCTAGTCACTGGAGGGGCAGCATGAGAAACGGAGAAGGCCTTGATGCTATGCAAACACTGTCCAGCAAAAGCTAGAACATCAGTGTGCTATCAGCACGGTTTTGGTCAAAAATCTGCATCGTATGAGCTGCTATGAGGAAAATTAACTCTATCCTAGCCAGGTGTCCTGATTTGAGGTAAAAGAGAACCAATTTTCTTTTCAGTAATTTTACTGGCATCAGAGAGAGATTAAATTGAAAGTAGAAAACACAGCGCAGGGAAATTGTGCATGCCACTGTAGTATCTGGCATACAGTATTTTCCAGATACTGTGATTATTACTTTCTTGCCAGATACACAGGAAACATAGTGTCCCCTGTTGGGGAGAGCATCTGTCACTCATTTTAGTGGCCAGCCCAGGCCAAACCACAACACCAGGCCCAGTATGCAGGGACGACAAAACCATTTTACCTGTCCTTCTTAAACGTTCAAGAAATGTTCCGATGAAAATTTCCTTTGGCCTAGATTAATCTTTGCTGTAAAACATTAAGATCAGTGAATTTACATATGACAAAAGTATAATTTTATTCTTCACTGCTTCTCTGCATCTTTTTATAGTTTTGTCTCTTTAGTGGCAGATTTCAGGACATCTGCACTTAAAGAGACCACTATTACCTGCTTTCTAAAATATGATTAATCTGCGCTGTCCATCTCATTTTAATTTGCAATAGACTTCGTATCACAGTTTCTTCAACATGTGTGTTTCCAGTGGTTGTCTCTGCTTTTTGGTTTTGTTGTTCTGTCTGTCATCAATGGGCAACAGCAATATTTAACTCTTTGAAAGATTCTTAAAGTCTTCATTTACACTCCAGTTTCACGAGCACTTTAAGCTGAGCCCACGACTTGCCCTGCATCCCTCCTCCTTGCACCTGTGCAGGCATTCACCAGACAAGGAACTACTGGAGAAAGTCCAGAAGAGGATATGAAGGTGATCAGGGGACAGGAGCATCTCTCTGATAAGGAAAGGCTGAGACACCTGGGTCTGTTCAGCCTGGAGAAGAGAAGACTAAGAGGGATCTCATCAGTGCTCATAAATATCTAAAGGGCGGGTGTCAAGAGGATGGGGCCAGATTCTTTTCAGTGGTGCCCAGCGACAGGACAAGGGGCAATGGGCACAAACTGGAACAAAGGAAATTCCATCTCAACATGAGGAAAAACTTCCTTACTTTGAGGGTGACAGAGCACTGGAACAGGCTGCCCAGGGAGGCTGTAGAGTTGTCTTCTCTGGAGATATTCAAAACCCGCCTGGACTCATTCCTGTGCAACCTGCTCTGGGTGACCCTGCTTTGGCAGGGAGGTTGGACTAGATTATTTCATAAGGTCCCTTCCAACGACTACCGTTCTGTGGAATGGGATTACTTTCAGCCTAAATTAGTTCCCTGGTAGGAGTCAAGGCAGCATGGCTAGGAGAAGAGAGGAGGTAGGGCTTTCTCTTTCATTAGGGGTGTCAGCTTATGTCAGATGATCACGTTTCTAGAGCAGCGGGATAAAGGTGCAGTTTCACATTACAGCTCGTGGTAGGCTGATGCTGACGGAAGTGGCCTCTCCTGTCCTCAGGCAGCTCTTGTTACTTGTGTCATATCTACAGTTCTGCAGCTGCAGAATAGGCTGATTCAGCTGTTTGACCTGGTAGAAGACTAGTGGTACAAAAAAAAAAAACCAAAAACCCAACCTTTTAAATTTTTTTTTTCCTTTGCTTCAGCCAGCCTGTCTTGCTCACCCTTGGGCCACGCAATCAAAGTGCCCAGAAGAGGGGAATAAAGATGGACATGTGGGAGTGCGGTGGAGGGAGGGAGCTTGTTCTGGCAGCCGCTCACCGTGTCTCAGCTGTAATGTGAGACTGTGCTCTCTGCCAGATTGTCTCTGCCACAGGAGTGAATGAAGCTTCTTACAGGATAAAGCGTGAACGGGGTTTTCTGTGTTTAACTTTGGGATCATTTATTTGTTGCTCATTGCTTTCAGCATTCAACAATTAAGTGTCCATAGATTCAAATTGTATTTCTTGGTGGGACGTGAGTCCTAAACCAAGTTTTCCAACCAGCTGATGAGTTCAGACAAAGAAAAAATCTCTGCTTATTTCAGAAATAGTAGTTCCACTGTTTGCAGTATGAGGAATGTTTTCTGTTACTCGGCTTTTAATGAGCTCACCTCAGCCTGCTGGGCCATAGGCAGCCTGCCAAGGCAATTCATCTTACCTGTGACCATCCTATGGCCAGCAGCAAAGCTGGTAGCTGTAGGGTGCTTGGATGCAGACTCACTCAGTTGCTGCGGCAGCGCTCTGCTTCCCACCTGCCCTGAAACTCTTCTGCCACATCATGGGTACCTGCTGATGAAAGGGGATGAGTGAGATGCCATGCCTTACGTTATTTCCCTCCACCAGGAAGGAGTTGGGTGGTCTGTGAAGCCAGCAGGGAACGGTCAAGTGTGACAGGCACATTTCAACTGGCCAGTGCTGGGAATCCAGGTATCTTACTGGGAGGTATAAACGCAGTAGGAAGAAACTGATCTGTACAAGAGATTGCAGTGTCACTTCTGTGGGACTTGAAGAGGCTCAGAAAAATTGCCTGTACCCTCACTATCCCAAAGGCAAGCTCTATGAATGCAGAACTTTGTATCCAGGCTTCTTAACGGTGTTATCAGCTTCTGCTGTAGCTGATTTAGACATTCAGACCAGAATATGGACATGTTGAAAACTGATGATAATATCTAAAGATAGACATCCAAGTTCAGGACTCAAAGTTTAAAACTGTCCCGTATTACAAAATTCAGCCTTCGTTAACATCTGGGCTATGCCCTAAAATTGGTAGGTTCGTAAGTAACACGAGAAGAGAAGGTATCCTACCAACTCTGTGGCAGTGAAGCAGATTTCCTCATGCTTTTGATCTTTCTGTAATCAGGTGACATCCAAGAACTCTACGATACTAAGTTAGCTCCTGGACATGCTGCGGCTTTTTCAGATGATTGTGATCTGCCTTCTACGCATGAGATGGTTAGAAGTGTAGGGATGCAGGTAAGATGCCAGTTTGGAATTCTATTCAGGAATGTATTTACCCACAAATGAAGGAGGATTTTATATGTTTTCCCTGAAGTGAAAATTATATTTTTATTTTTGCAGTAGTTTTGTAATAGTTTTACACGTAATTAAGAACTAATTTTTGTAGTAACTCTGTAATGATGTGGTGTTATGCAGAGTTGTTTTCTGTAATTTAGATCTCTATTGCTCTTTGGATTCTACTAAATTGTTTGGTGTTTTGCTATCAGCAGATCATGAGCACTTAATGGAAAACATAACGAAGACAGAATGTTATGATTTGTAGTAGTCAAAATGGGAACAAAACTCAGGAAAACAGGTTTAAAGGCTAATTCCTGAGCTGAGTTTCACAGAATTGTCAGTGAGTCCCTCTAGCATTAGAGCTGTACAAGCGTGATGCTACATCATTTAGACTGAGCTACAGAAAGACAAACACGTGGTGAGGGAAGAGCCCTATCAAACTCACATGGAATGATACTGTGGAAAAAGTAATTCAGTAGCTGGAAGTATCCTGCCTTTCAGCCTTGTGTCATAAAGAAATCAAGACAGGTAGCAATCTCTAGAAACTCAGCTTTGGGAGCACATATTTAGTCTCCCTGTGAGTGGTAGAGAGATGCATTTACTCTTACCTTTAGAGAGATTCATAGGGGATAAACCTACTTTTTTTTTTTTTTTAATTTTGTTTCTTAGAACACGTACATGGGATTCCTGGACTACAGAAAGCAAGCAATTAGAGATCTTGGCATCAGCCCCAGCACCTGCTCCTTTAATCCTGGAGTAATTGTTGCTAACATGACTGAATGGAAACATCAACGCATTACAAAGCAATTGGAAAAGTGGATGCAAAGAAATGTAGAGTATGTGTGGAAATCTAGCTTTACACTTTACTTTTAATGCTCATTTTACAGTTTTATTCTCTGTTTAAAAGCTCTTTGAAGTTTTTTTAACTCCAAGCAGTCTTTCTTTGAGATCTCATCAAGTGAAGTAACTCATGTTCCAGAATTTCCATCTGCTTAAATCCGATCAATTTTGTACCAGGAAATGACCACCTGAAATTTTAGGCTCATGTTTAATCACAAACCACACTTAATCCTGAGAGACACTGAGAACACATGGTTCTTGTTTTGGGTGACCAACCTCACTTGGGATCAAGTCACTAATGATCTTCCCTTCCTGAGGCAGGCTTAAAGGAGGAGGAATGTTTCCTTGTTTGTGTGGGGTCTCTCCTGTTGTAACATCAGCCAAACTGTAATTGGACACCGTATTTCTTAAATGCCAAGAGAAAACATTTCTTTTATAGATGAACAAAATTGGACACAAAAGATATTTTTTTGGCATTGACCATGCATAAGTCACGACTTAGTGAAACAATCACTGTTCATTTTTTTGTGAGTTCACTGTTAACCTGTATTTGCAAACTTGATGCTTACTTTTTTCCTCTGCAAAGGCTTAAATTTAAATTTAGCAAGGCTCAACTGAAACTGAATAGCTTGTGCTACTGGACTACATCCATTACTTGTCAGTTTCTGAAATGAACGGAGGAGAGACACAAATGATAAGCATGTGAATGAATGAAAAGCCAAATGTCTTTCTCTTACTCTGTTTACGCAACATATCCTGACAAGCTATTGCTGTGCTTTTTAGGAGGTTGAAAAAAATCTGTTAACATTACCGCAGATTTTATCTATGAAGTTGATTTTATCCCTTCAAAAACACATTCATGTTCCTTTTAGCTGGATTTTAAAATGACAGTGACATAAATTGCTTAGCAGTTGAAACCTAGTTCTGGAAGAAGGTTATGATTTTTTTTGTTCTGTGGCCTCTGAGCATCTCTTGGTGCTTCCCAGGTTTCCTCCCTGTTGGCCGGGTGGGCGGCACAGTGTCCCATAGCTGGGGTGGCTTCGCCCGTGTGCTGCTCCCCTCCTGATGCCCCTCCTTACAGCCATTTGGCTTCATCTAGCCCTAAATTTATCACAAAATTAACAGGAAATTAATACTCTTCAGATGTCAGTTTATACTAACTAGACTTTGGCAAAATCTGAAATTAATTTATGGGTCTAAAAGCTGGGGGAAGGGTGAAAGGGGAAGAAAAAGGGAATGAGATACATGGAAACATGTACATTTTCTTAAGAAACCAGGCTAAAATATGTTTGATTCCTTAATGTTAACAGCTCTTTTTTCTACTGTAAACTTTGCCGGCCTTCTAGGCTATATGAAGTGTGTATATATATATATGAAGTATTTGGCTTCATGTTGGGTTTGGCTCCCATTTTGCTTGGTAGCAACGATTTACTCAATAGGAATTGGAGTTGCAAATACAACCAATTAACAGCATTAGGAAGGAGCATACTGAAAACTGGTCTGTACAAAATGATTTTGAATTTTTCCAGAATACTTATTTTTTAATCTGCCTTTTGTACTAAACATTCTTTGCTTGAAGTTTTGAATGTTTTCTTTTTGCCTTTTGCAGGGAAAACCTCTACAGCAGCACCCTTGGGGGCGGCGTAGCAACCTCTCCCATGCTGATTGTATTTCATGGAAAGTATTCCACTATTAATCCTATGTGGCACATAAGGCATCTTGGTAAGTTTAACTTCCCACCGTTTGCAGCTGCAACTAAATAAAAGGAGCGGTTTGTAAGATTCCAATACAGGACCTTACATTACTGTACCTCAGTGCGTTACTTTGTAACTGAGATGCACGTCCTGTAATCCCTGCTTCCCCCAGCACTCATCAGTCACCCTTTTTCAGGGTAGGGCAGAATGTGGGGGTTCCCCACGGGTGTCATTATGCAAATATCTTAACAGGTCAAGCAAACAAAATAGTTGCACCCTTGCAAAAAAACCCGAAACCCTAGTAGTCATTAAATTGGATAAAAAAAGGAAATAAACCCCCACAAATACAAAGGACAAAATTACGTGTTTAAAGACCAGCTAACCTATATTGTCATAAACTATGGAAAGAATATATGAAAGATCTGAATACAGTGAGAGACTGAACAACATCAGATGCTCTTCTAGTAGGCACAGGGGAAGAAGATGGGATGCCTGGCAGTGTTTGTGTATTCTGCAGGATGTAGTTACCTTTCACCTCAGAACAGCAAATTATCCTGGGAAAAAGACAATGGCTTAGCTGGTACTGTAAAATGAATAGTAAAAGGAATTTTTTTTTTAACCCCAGCTATGCCAAGATGCTAAAAGTGTTAAGAGGGAAGAAAATTGCTGAGATTTTTTGCTGATGCACCATTAGAGGCATGAAGCTGAAAAAAAGCTACTCTGTCATCCAGCTGGGCGTCTATTTACAGGGGAACCATACTGATCAGACTTCTTAGGAAAATAACTCAGTTTATCTCACTCCGTAGTGTCCTCCATTATCAAAAATTGGATTTTTTTTTTTAATCTGCCCCTGCAGGTTGGAGTCCTGATACCCGTTACTCCGAGCATTTTCTTCAAGAAGCTAAACTTCTTCATTGGAATGGGAGATACAAACCTTGGGATTATCCCAGTGTTCACACTGATCTCTGGGAAAACTGGTTTATTCCTGACCCTTCAGGGAAGTTCAAATTAACTCGTCCTGATAGCTGATACTGAAACCACTTAAATGCATCCATACGCTATGTTCTGCGGTATGTAATAGTTTGAGATGCAACACATGGTATAATTAACTGATTTTAGAAAACTAAGTATTTGTAAAGCTATGATCAGTTTTCTGTGCTTACGGCTGGAGAGGGAGGCCAGAATGACAGTCAAACAGTTCAGATCACCCTGACTTTCATTTAAGTTCAGGAAACAAGTTTGTATGACAACGAAGTATTTTCACTAAATATTTAGAGAGGTGAAATTCAGTGCCAGACAGTGTGTTTTAATGTAACATCTTCATAAATAAGACTCCAATGTTGGCTGGTAGAAAAATCTACACAGGAAATACTTGCAGTATTACATACAAGGTGCCTTTAGTTGTCTAGCCCACATCAAACAGCCCAAAATGAAAACTTAAGCATGATTTTAATGAGTAGAATTCTGTTGCCCAGTGCCTGTGTTTGGCAGAGTTTCTGTGCATTACGTATCGTGTGGTGCATTTAGACCCCTGCTAGCAAGATGCAAAAGCACATTCTAAGACACTGCAATACAATTCCTGATTTTATTGTGAAACATTGATAGATTAAGACAGATTAAGAACTTTTGTATTACTGTATTGAAAAAAGCACCAGTTCTGAGGGAGTACACATAGAATTGCCATATTTAGTGAAACGGTCATTGTACGCTTAACTGTATTTTATACTGGTAGGTGACTCCGTTAAAGACGAGACCTTTCCCTTCCAACCAAACAGGATAGCCTTACAGTAGTTATATCCTACTGTGCTACATACTCAGCAGTGCTAATTACATGCTTCAAATTTTGTTGAAAAATAAAATGGAATTGTAACAAATCCCTGATGCAAGATACTTTGAGCACCTGCAGGAAAACGTCCATGTAAACAGCAATACGTGATACAGTACACTTTAAATAACAGACAAGACAAGGCCTATACCTTTTTGACAATATACTGAACAGCTTTATGCTGAAGCTAATAAACACAATCAGAATCATAATGCACACCTCTCCTTGATTTAAGACGCTCAGAATTAAGCCACATAATTTGGGAAGAAGACTGTAAACATCATGCCTGCCTCACAACAGGTTGACAGTGTGTGATCTCAGTGAGAGCTGTTACAGCAGGATTAGAATCTACACTCTTAACTAGTTACGCTCAATGCATGACAACTGTCACTGGCTGTGAGGAAAGGATAAACCACACCAGTACAGGAATCTCTGACCAGTGTGGATTGCGGAGATACTGTTTGTATCTGGTTTTCAAGTAGCACCTTGAAAGCACCTACTATCATAAGATCATCAAAACTTCAGTGTTTTGATCAACTTATTGCTTTTACTTCATCTCTTCTTCACATGACAAAAGAGGGAAAGAAGATGATGGTTAGGCACAAGCATGGAATCTTTTCTTTCTCAGTCACTAATATTGGCCAAAACCACGTAGCATTTAAGCAAGTTCCTCAGAAGAGAGCTGTAGTTTCTACAGCTGACTTCTTATTCATGGAACAGCTGCCCTTATACTGAATTTAGTATTTTTTACTTGTGAGAGGAAAAAGGAGAACACCCTCTATGGTCATACAGATTGAAGATAACCAAATATTAAAAACTGCTAAATTGCAAACCTCTTTCACCCTGTGCCAATCGTACCTGACATAAACAACATAGCTGTACGTGGTTTTTACGGGGAATGTGGTCATTCCATTCCCTGCAGTGTAATCCATTCAAAGGGACTGTCTCCTGCTAAAGGGCAGGTGAAGAGATTAATCACACAGAAATGACCGAGAGTCTAAACGCCACAGAATTGAAGAAGCACCGTTGTTGTTGTGATTTTTTTTTTTTTTAAAAGGAATTCCAGTTCCTTACATTGGAATTTAAAGGGGAGAGAGACGGAGCGGTAGGGACACCTTACGCTTAGACACCTCAGCTAGAATATTTAGGCCCTGTCCTGTGCGATACAAATTTTCCTCCCCAGTGTTGCGACTTGAGATGATGTCTCCACTCCCTTAATCCTGAATATGGTCCAATGACTCAATAGACAGAGCTTTCTCTTCCCACCCAGAAAATACTCAGTACTCACAGCTGCAGAACACAACTTTCTGCACTTTTTAAGAAGGTAAAAGGCAGGCTTAAAAAGCACAATTTGCTTAACTGTGCATGATTAAAAACACCACTTCATGTAAGATGAGGGTACATTTCCCATTTTCCCTCCTGGATATAAAAGGATTATGAGATATCCAAATGTTGAGGCATCAGTAGAAAGTATACTGCTGCTGTTCCTACTATATTATGATGTATGGAATAAAATTAACGCCCCAAAGAAGTCTTCACGAATGAGAAAGCAATTTGTCAAAAAACTGCAAGAAATGGTATACATTAAATATAAAACTCATATACAAAAAAGGGCTAACTTTTTTTTAAAAAGTTTGGACAGTTCCTTAAAATTATCTAGTTCATTGATTAGAGCCTACCACACACTTACTTTGGACTATAATAAAATAACTAGGGGAGATAAAATACTATTAAAATGCTTCAGTTGGAGAACCGAGGTACCAATCTTGATCACTGCATTAAAACTGCAGCATGTATGCATAGCCGAGAAGAAACAGCTCTTATGCACTGCTTCCCTCTTCTTCCCGTGTCACACCAGCACTGAACTCTGGAATCTGGTCTGCAAAGGACTGCGTCATCCATTGTCCATTAGGAACTTCACCAAAGGACGACCCCCCACAGTACTGTGGATTGCTCGCTGCTAAACCAAACAAAAATAATAAAATACAGTTTTTAAAAAGCAGTCGCTACCACTAAGTATTTGTTCAGAAATAATGGTTTCCAGACTGAATGCCCCCAGCACCGTACTCTACCGTTTCCATTTGAAGAGAAATCACACTGTTCGCTTTCGTAGGGCGCACGATCGCAGTAAGCTCCTCCATACGCTGCTTCATAGCCCGGATCGTATTTTTCTTCTTTGACAGCCATCTTTTTAGCATCCTCTGCAGAAAGAGACCTCAAGTATTAATATAAAAACGATCAAAGAGCATTTTTGTCAGAGAACACTTGAAAAAACAGCCAGACATTCTACAAGATAATTCCTGCTCCCCTTAGATAATTAAAAGTGTACTTAAAAGAGAGTGCAATCTGTAATTCTACACCACATGATTCACAAAAGATGGCACATCTCCCTCCTCCACTTAAATTCTTTATTTCTTTTTGCCTGGGAAACTGCTAATTGTGTTGCACACTACATTTTAATGAAGCATTAACAAAATAACCACTATACCTTGTGCAAGTTGCAAGTCAAATGTGTACTGCACCTCCTGCACCTCTGTGTTTGGTGCGATGCCTTTCAGTTGATCCCTTAAGTCTTTCAGCTTTATGTAATAATGAACTTTATCTTGCGCACGAGGAAACTGAGCACATCTTGCACTGGATGATGGCATAACGTAGCAGAGCTTGAGACAAAAAGCAAGAAAAACAGCGTTACTGGTCCCTGAACTATGAGTTAATATTTAGTGCATCGAGAATAACTTAACAGTTAAGCTCACTGCTTTAACCCTTTATGCAAACGTCAGCTAATACCACAGGCGTTTGTGGAAGATGATAAAAGGAGCCTTTCATTTTTCTTGGCCAGATAGGTGTCTTGCCCTCATTGCCCTCAAGAGAGGGGCCAATTATCAGCTGCTGAAGCGAGGACAGTTTTCACCAGTTGTTTATGTGCTGCAGGAGCAGCAGTACCAGTATGTGTTACAAGAAGTACAATTTACAGCATATGCCAGAGAGTTGAGCACGCTCCAGAGCTCCCTGACTGAGCCAGGAAGTCCACAGAGGAGGACGTGACAGCATGCAAACACCCCAAACCAGTGATGAGGCATCACAGGTTAATTAGCCTGGCTTCTTGGACAAGTGCGGCTGCATCATGCTTGCCAGGGTTTGAAACTCTGGAGTTAGCGTGGGTGAAGGCAACTTAAGAGTCTCCATCTCTGCCAACAGCCCTAACTAAAGACATAAAGTTAGTTCAGGAAAAAGGAACTGTATCCAATACTTATATTACCATGCAGTATTTATGAACTACTAGTACTAGTAAAGAGGATTATTTATCTTTCTTACAAATACAGCTACTCTGGAAGTTTTTAAGAGCTACTTAAGACACATGCACTTTATCACCAACAGCTCTTCAGGCTCTGATGGCAACGCTTCACCTTTAGAGGACAGCTTAAAACGAGCTTAAGCTTGCAGCACTGATAATTTGGGATTGAAATAAAAACAACCCAACCTTTGAACTGACAAGGTAATGACGCTTTGGAAAAAGCTACCTTGGCAGGTAGTGCTGGCAGTCTTGGCCTTAACCTGTTTATAACAGGTTAAACAAACCTGTTTGTGATGATATACGGCTGGTCTCTTGAGATATCTCCCAGCACTAGATGTCTATGAGTAATGCACTCTGCATCAAACTGTTTGTTTTATCTTAAGTGTCCAATTTGGTTTCAAGCTGCAAAGCAGCTTAACAAGACGGAGTCTGATGGAAGTGCTTGGCCATGCCCAGATCCAGCAATGCTGCAGCTGCAGTGTATAACACTATAATGACGGACTTACTGCTCTTTCTCCCCCACTGTGGCACAGCTAGCACCATCGTCATGTTTGGTATCAAAATTCAGTAATACAGACATACAGGGAACTGGACACAGAGAATTAGATGAAATTAGATGACAATTATCACAAAAGCACCTATGCTTTATTCGTATTTTACATAGTCCACTAACCTACTAACCATAATACATCATTTCCCAAATACAGTCCACAAGTCTGAGGAAGCTGCATTAAAGATGTGTCTGAAAATTGCACTGTTCCCCTTTATTTAAGTAAAGAGCCTTTCACATCCCTTGTACTTTGGGCAAACTTTGACGTTACTGTAAGTGTGCGCAAGTCCTGAGACTTTGTTAGTTTTAAAATAACCAAAATGGAGTGCCTTGTTTTTTGTTTCTCAGTATCAACACTTACAGTTTCTGTATCGGGCACCTTGTGTGGCTGCAGTCCAAATTCCAAATTCTTAACTTTTATTCCAAAAACTTCTTTACTAAAAATTTCATAAATACCTAAAATGAAAAGAAATTAGGATAAGTGGACAAAAAAAAAAAAGCTACTGACAGAAAAAAAATCATTTAAAATCGAAGTTCTCACATTTTCCATTGAAAGCTGCTATACGAGGTTTATACTTTTGTAACTTCTGCATCAGAATTCGCCCTCCTTCCCGAAACTCTTTGCTAAAAGAGAAAGTACTCAAAATTATAATCACAACTATTAATTCATGAACAAGCACGATATTCCCCCTTGTTACCCTACCTGGAGAGGTCTTTGCTTCCGGGTGTTGTCCTTTCAACCATGTTTGTAAATCCAATCCCATATTTATGTGGCAAGGTGTGATCATCCATATGGTTCAGCTGTTCATTACTTAGACCAGACATGAACAGGCACTTCCCTGTGAAACAGGAAGGTAAGCATTTGCCTTTTTTCTAAGGAAGCTAAAACAAAACCAGACCCTCCCTTGACTATCGGAGTACTGGAATGCTAAAGGAAGAATCTACGTTAACAGAGCATCAGTTAATTTGGGAAAACTATTGCTCTATCCAGAAAAATTTAAAATAGCCAAAATTACTTTATCTACTGCAAGAGGACAGAAAATCCCTAGTGAACAACAGGAATTCCTCACCATGATCATGTGCATGGAAACCAGTCTTTTATTCTAAGTTCAATACAGAGCTTTAGATTTTGCAGTTCACTTAAGCAAGGAGTGAATGGGATCAATATGGACTTTGTGGGAAGAATGTGGCAAGTACAACACGTCTGATTTCTTTTACGATCTTGGCATCGCTTCTGCTTGTACTGGGCCTCTCTGACAGAACCCGTTGACATCTTACATTCATATTTAGCATATAAAAGTACAGTTTGGGTAATGTGCACTGCCAATCTCTTAAGCACAAATTAACTACAGCTAGCCCCTAATGATTCGGGAAGATTTGTCAGAGCATGCGTATCTGGTCTGAGCAAACCCCCCCGTGTTTACAGCTCTGGCTAGTCTGCGGAACACTGGAGAAAATACCCAAGCCCAATTTATAACTGCTAGGCACCGGAAGCATTTTGGCTGGAGTGTCACAGGGCTGCAAATTAGCCCACGTGGAGCTCCCAACTACCCCAGCTGGAATGGCTCCCACCAGTACTCCGAGCATTTCAACGGAGTTCATGTAGGATCTTTCCTTATGAGAAAGTGCAGCAAAAAACCGTTGGTTAAAATGGAAAAATACCTATGAAAAGATGTCTGGAGAATCAGGTATGCTATATGCAAAGGCCTGCTGGGAAAGGACAGGGGGTTTTGCTTTTTCATCAGTTAGAAAGCTTGTTTAGGAAAAATCAATAAATGCAAACAGAAGCTGGCTTGCCAAAATGTATTTCTGGGAAAACATGTGTAGTTTTATTTTCTATCAGAAATTGATGCCGATTGACTTACCCTTGATAACTCAAGTACTAGGGATTTAATTTTTATTCCTTACATTGCATACTAATACACGAAGAAGTTATTTTATAATACTGCGTTTACAATTCTAAACCTGCACTGAAAGTCACCAATTATTCCTCTTTTATGCCTTTTTATGTAAGGTATTTGACAGAAGTAGTTACGGGATTTAAATCACTCTTGGATGGTTAAAAACAAAATCGTTCTCTGCATCCAAAAAAAAAAAAAGCAAACCCCCCCAAATCAAACCAGTTTAATTAAAATGCCACAAGTTCTAACAAAGTTCTGCAAATTCTATAAGAAAGGAAAATAAAAACGTACAAAAATGGTTTCCAGGTCCAGGGTAATGATGTCCCTTGTAAGCTGCCATCAAGCCAGGGTTTATGCCAATCTACAAAGATACCAGTCCATTTTAAAGATGAGAACATGGCTTGCTAGTCAGGAATTTAATTAATTTACAGTAAGGAAGCTTATTCAATTCTCTTTAAGTTACTGTCAATAAAAAAACCCCTGTGTTAACTGTACCTTACATCATTATTTAAAAAAATTGACAATTTTATAGCAGTGTCTCATTTAGCTGTGCAATGGCAAAAGAGCAGCTCACAGTGTTTTACAGCCACTGGTGTAGGGCTTCCAGTAAATACAGTGTCAAGTAACGGTCTCTCATGACTACGTATTGTACATAAGCCTGACTTCACAGAAATTAGAGCTATGTTACTGTGATTTTTACCAGAAAATGCAAAGCAGCTCTACACACAGGAAACACTTTATATACCTTATCTTGCAAGATCTGGCCATATAAGCAATATAGATAAGTAAGCAGAAGGAATGTAAATCATAACCAGCAGGTACAGACTATTCACTTTTCTACCTACTCTTGTAACGGTGAATTACTTACTATTACAATGTCCAGATCAAAGGTTAAAATATCAGGTAAAGTCTTGGTCAGAAGTTCCGCTTCAGACACACCATTAAAACGGTCCACTTTTCTTTTGACTTTAAAAGTATCCGTGATCTTTTCTTGTTTGCCTTTTGACTTGGCTGATTTTTCTTTTTTAGCAGCAGGCTTTTTGGGTTGCTTTGGCTCAGTTGCTTTGGCTTTTCTTTTCCTTCCTCCTTTTTTGACTTCTGAAACACATAGCAAATACCCTTTTTGTACATTTCTAATAGTGCAGTACGGACGTTCAAAAGGAGCGTGCTAAATGTGTGGATACAAAAAGAAATCGAAGATGAATTTACCTTCAAAATTCATTAATTTAAACAATTATCAGATGAATCTCCATTTTCCAGGCTCAACGCAGAGCTAGTTTGGGTGTCTCTCACCCTACCGACAAGCAACTGTGCTGACTTAGGATACAAACCAAGAATAAGCTCATGGCTAGGTTATGTTGTTTAGATGGAGGTTATGCCAGAACATCAAAGATTAGGCTCCAAGGAATGCGACAATGAGTTCTAGTCTACTCTTCACACTGCAGCTTCTAGATAAGAAACTTGATTGTTACAGATTACATAACATGTTGAAGAAACTGAACAGCACCTCAAAAACAACAGCTCTCAACGATTACCTACAGCATAAGATATAAGCTCGTCAGGAACACAAAGACATAGACAAAGACTGCGTAAGCTATTCACAATTTATTGTTTACAGAATAAAAACTGTCCAGTGCGTCATATAGCAAGGTAACGTATGAGACCTTCAGGATTTCATCAAACCCTAATTTTTGTTCACAAAACGCAAACATCAGGTAGTCACTGCTCAGCTCACTCAGTTGAAACTTCCCCATCTTCTGGCCCTTAAGGCTTAAAGCTTCAATTATCACAGGTACTGGTCATGACAGGACAACCCAGAGACTGCTCTCTATCCTGGTTCATTAATAATGTCAAGGTGCAGAACACAACTTGAAAAACATGAAAACATAAATATGAAACCATACTTAGCAGCAATCAGCAAAGAGCCAAAGTAATCTGCTACTTCAAAATTGAGACTTCATCTTATTTTCAAAATTCCTAGATGAAACCCTCTCTCAGATAAGAAATAAATACAGTGGCTACCAGGGCACTGCCCTAAGACTGCAAACATTTTTTAGGCTGTTCTTGTAAGAAAGCTGTGTGCAAATGAATAAAGGGGGACAAAAGTCATGTGGAATTCCCACTGCGTCAATGGAGCAACTGCTTAGGAAAGCTGTAAGTAACAGTACCCGAGCTACAGCCTCGTTACAACGAAGAGGAGACTAGAAGGGCGCAGACTTGGTGAGGCACGTAAGCAGCTTTTGTCTCCTACCCCTTGAAGAATTAGGAGGTTCTTCATGTGATGGCAAAATGCCAGAGATACATCCAACTCGGAGCAGTCAGAGTACTTCAAATGAAGCAGGACAATGTTCTCCTAACTCTCATGCCGATCAGGTACCCACCAACCAGACACTGTCATGAAAGATGAACAATGTCAGGGCAGCTTTTCACAGGGTCATCCTAAAAACTTTACTTTTGTCATCACAGCAGGTAGCTGGACTCCACATCTTTGCCTTTCATACGCACTCCTGTGAATTTCACACGCGTCTGGTAAATCTTCACGCCCTGCCTTTGAAGGCTTTAGTTAACTTCCAATTCTTGCAAAAATATTTAGGGAACAGCTTCATAACAGAAGATTACGGTTGTCAAAAATACTTGTAAGTGCAGTCAAACAGCGTGCTCACAGTGACACCATTTTATACAAAAACAAAGCTGCAAAAGAAGCCTAACTACATAGCACTTGAGATGCATCCTAACTGTCATGGATAATTCTGTCAGTGAACTGAGCAGCTGCAACTATTTTAAATTGGAGTTTTTCTTCCTATAATTTCATCTGGCCACGCATTACAACTAAGGAAAAAAAAAGAAAAAAAAGCTTATCAAAGGATGCACTTAAACAAGCAACGTCACTGCACGAACTGGCTGATAGATTACCTTGGTACAGAGAGCTCTGACCTATCTCTAAATATCAAAAGCAAGATGGAACTCAGTGAGTGAATATTTGCTGTGGAATCAGAATTTAAGCACAGCAGACATCACTGCCTTTTTCATGTGGTAAAGAGGAAGCGTAAGAGAAGCAGAACAAGGGATCTTTTCTTGGCATGGTTAGTGTAAAGCCTAAGCGTATAAAATCCTAGTCAGGGAAAAGAAACGTACAAGTTCATGAAGTACAAAACTTGTGTCCCATACAGGAGCTTTCCAGCACTGTTTGTATTTGTTTAAATAAGCCTCTTTAAAAACAAACACTCCTTAGTGTATATAAGCAATAAACTATCTGTGATTACTACAACACACTAAACTACCCTGAAAACAAAAATATTTCCCATGACCAGTATTATACTGTCCTTCTCTCGCAGAAGTAAAAAAAAAATATTTTTAACATAGACTGAAAAAAGAAAACTTCTCTAACGTAATATTAAAAACCATGAAAATTATACATTTATCTACTGAAACAAAAACCTGCTTTTCCCACAACAAGATAATTTTGTGAGACTGAACAAAGTGAATGCTGTCACCTCGGCTTCCTTCTCATCTTTTTAATTGTCTGTTACAAAAAGTTACTTAAAGAATACAATTAATCAATACTTCCTTGGAAAGCATCAGGCAAAGGAAATCCAACAGGTCCAAAGAAGCAGTTTAAGACCAATAATTTTTTTCCCTCAATCGACTACTAAGGTTTTATCTGACTTAGCGCAGCCAAACTACCTTTCGGAGGCTCCTGGGCGATGTTTGGCTCTGGAACGCCCTCCAGAGTCGGCTGCTCAGCCAGAATTTCCATGTTGGGTGCTGCAGTCATCATCGGATGGAACGGAAACGCGTAAAAAGCTTGAGCTTGCTGAAGATAGGCGTAGTATCTTAGAAAGAGAGAAAGAAAAGAGGCATAATTTGTCAACAATTTAGAAATGCAGTGATGCACCAAATAGGCTGTAAACATCAATCTTTCACAAGGCTGGCGTGTACTGCACTGACATTCTCCAATCACTCTATTAACAGGGCAGTCAATTATCCAAATCCACTAAGCAGTCCGACTGCCTGCCTGGTATCAGGGGATGCTAAACCAAACGTCTAACAGTCCAGTTCTCCTGTGATTACTATAACGTGGAAGAATCACAACATTTGTAAGTGAAGTGTAGACCTTTTCCCCCCCCTTCCCCCCCGAAAAAACACTCTGTAGCACACCTTACCACGGCAAACAGTCTACCAAACATCCCGACAATTTACAACACAAGCGAGTTAAAACTCTTTGGACTTGAAGTTTCCCAAGTTTTACATTTTCTCAGTGTTACGTCAGTTGCTTTGTCCGATATGATACAGAACGGATGAATCATTCTGGGCCACGAAGCATTACGAATACACGCCGCACTAGTTACTGCGCAGATTATTAAACAGCTTTAACAAACTGCGTGGCAGATATTGTCCAGTTATCGCACGCTGGATCCCAGCACAAATATTGCGCTTTATCTCCACTGAAGTGTTCATACACGCTCAGATTCAGCCTCCTTCCACGCACAAAGACATTTTTCCATATACAGCTCTTTTTGCCCCACACATGTATTAGTCACCTACAGCCCTCACACCCCAACACAAACTCCTCCGTCATACTGTCATTCCCTACCTACACAGCCGCCTTCTTGTCCATAGATTCTACCGACGTACAAATACACAGAAAAGGTTTTGTGCACAGTAAATTTTCAGGAAATAATTTTATCACCTTGTAGCTATTCACAAAACCACCAAATAATTTTCAGATATACAGAAATATCTCCAAAGAAGGGACCGTTCTCTATTATGCAACGGGTATTTATGTAGGAATCCCACTGTAAACCTGCTTTATGCCAGAACAGCCGCAGTCTTTGTGATCAGGCCACTGATTTTGAACCAGATACCTGCCCTGAATCAAAGAGAATAAATTTGAACGAAGGTCTGTTGGATTCCTGGGGANCCCCGCTGCGGCCCCCGCAGACCCCGACGCCCCTTCCCACGGGGGCTCCGGCCCCCTTCTCCACGCAGCCCTGCTCTCCCACGGCCACCCCCACGGGCGCACAGGGCCGCCCCACGGCCCACCACA
>VXBO01004617.1:911231-946113 GCA_013400135.1 Rhinoptilus africanus
CGTGTTACGTAAGCGTGTGCGTCGGTGTGGGGGTGTGTCCAACCGTCGCCGCGGCGCGGGTGGCCCCGGGGCCCTTCCGTGAGGAGGCGGCGCGGTGCCGGTGCCGGTCCCTCCCCGCCGCCATGCCCGCCGGCGTGCCTTGGCCCACCTACCTGAAGACGCTGGCGGCCAGCATGCTGGCCATGTTCGCCGGCGCCGAGGTGGTGCACAGGTACTACAGGCCTGACCTTGTAAGTGGCGGGGGCGGCTGCGGAGGCTGGCGGGTCCTGCGGGGCCCTGTCCCTGAGGAGGGTCGGCGTTGGGAAGGTGGCTGGGGCTGGCTGCCGGCTCTGGAAATGACCGGGCTGCGGAGAAGCAGCGAGCGGGGCTTCCTTTGGGAACAGCCTTCAGAATGTGGGCAATTAAAAAAGCTTTGCGAACTTCTTCAGAAGGGGTTTCTGCCGTGGGTTTTGAAAAGAGTGTGCAAAAACGACGAGAGGTTTTTATATTTAAATAGACCTTATTTCCTCCCACAGTAATGTAAATGGTTCACGTTAGAAACAATGACAGAAACAATGATAGACATAGTCGTGACTGTCAGAATTAGGGCCACGGAGAACCAAACTCCAAATGAGACCATCCACCAGGGATATTAATGGTTGATTTGTGTCCAGTTCTGGGCTCCCNAGGCCTTTTACCTTGTAAGCTTTACTTCCTCCTGCTCTTACATACTTTTAAAATATATAAAATATATACTTTAAAAACACTGTGCTATAATTAAAGCAGAAACAAGTTTAAAAATCCCATTGCTTGAGCTGTCATGTCAAAATTTAAGCAAGGAGGCTTAAATCATTGATAGATGCGTAAGAATGCATGAATTTTAACAGTCCCTGCTGTAGCCTTCATTACAGGCAAATAGGCATATTTATTCAGAATGATCTGCGTCTCTGAAACACAAATTTTGAGGAGGTATGGTTTTTAAAATGTCATGTGATCTGGTATATTTTCTTTTTTAAAATTTTATCTCCAGTTTCAGTGCTTAATTTCTAAACCAGAAAGTTAGAAGCAGTGAAACTTTTTCTTCTGTCACCAAGAGAAGGAATGTGTGTGGAAACTTCAACAGTACTAGACATCACAACCAAATTTTCTTATATGGCAGAAAGAAGCTTTGTTCCTTTAGAACAAACTGCCTGTTCTTCCTTTTTCTCAAATCGTATTCTGCTACTTTAAAATCAAAGTAAAATTACAAAAAGGTAATAGGTTAATTTTTAAGATGTTTCGCATGTAAGAATTATACTCTGCTTAAAAAAGAGGGCAGTATAATCACATTTTAGCTATAATGCTGCCTTTTGCAGAGTATGCTAATTTACTGTTTTGTGAGTTTAGGTTTTTTTTCCTGTCACAACACTGACATCTTTCTCCATTTTTAACAGAGTATACCTGAAATACCTCCTAAGCCTGGAGAACTGAGAACAGAACTGTTGGGTCTAAAAGAAAGATCAAGCAAAGTTCAGACTTCACAACAGTGAACAGAATTTACTTACGTTGTGAAAACTAGAACTGATAAAATATTTGTTCAACTGTCTCAACTGCAGAAATCCACATGTGAAATACTGGATTGCCTTAAAGCTGGTTTTTTATTTGGTTTACTTTAAGCAGACTTAGAGGCAGCATTAAAAATAAATGTACCATGAATACGGTTGTTAAAACTCCAATTGGGTGCGTGCCAAAACGCGTATGATTTCTTCATCTTGATTGCAGTGTAAGTATCCTTCAGAATAAAAGGTGTAAGCTCGCAGGGGTGAGTCTGTTGGAATTTGAAACTTTTAAGCTAATTAACAAGTATAGGAAGTTTAGCATATTGAAAAGTCAAGCTTTTATGGCTGCTTATTAGCCTGAATAAGTTCACCTGTTCCTCTGCAGTGGAACACCACTTACCCATTGGCATTTCTCCCCTTTTTAAATTTTAACTCTGTATTACTGGATGTATCCCAGAATGTGATAGAGTAAGTGGTGGCACATACAAATACGGAGGATTCCTTACCGCAGGGCTTCTGGCAGTGGTCTCCTAATGCTGGCTGCAGCAGTTACATTGGCTTTATGTGTTACCGACAGGAAATCTGCTTTGGCCCACTGTGTGACTGGGGAGGATCTTACATCTTGGTTGTATTGGCTAAAATGGGGCAAATATGTACAGGCTACAGTGAAATGACGTACATTTGTACTCCATGTGGGCATCTTTTGTTTACAGCTATTTTTGATAGCCTAGATATACAAAACTCTGAAGTAAGAAGTGCAGGTTTGCTTTTCAGGAAATGGGATTGCCAAAAAACTTTGGTACTGTGAACTCCAGAAGATACACACAGTCAATGTCCTACAAAGGTGGTACGACAACCCATTTTGGACTGGTACGGACTAGAGCTTGTGAGGGTGGAGGATTACTTTCCCTTGAGAAGGGTACCAAGACAAGGCACAGACTTCATCCTGAATTCTCACTCCGGTTTAACTCCGGAAAGAAAACCACAGGCTGACTGATCACCCGTTAAGGAAACAGAAAGCTCCCTGAGGACTACTGGCCAAGTACTTGGAGCTCTGGTAATGGCAGAGGGATCCAGAAGTTATTGCTGGAGGTGCTGCTTCTACATCAGTTCCAGCTGTGAAGTTCCAGCTGTGAAGCTGTTGTTTATGTTGGTGTAAGTTGGAGCGGTTTTCCTAGGAAGAAAGGTTTATAGCTCCTCTGTGTGTGTGCGCCGCTGCTCTCACAGTTCTGCAGCTATTGGCTGATGCAGAAAAGCAGCCGGGGTGGGATGACATCCCGCTTTCCTGCTCTTACGTGCCCAGGTGGATGCTCAGGCTGCAGCCTGGACTTGGTGTTGCTCGATCTCAGCCGCTCCCTCAGACCCTTTTATGACAGCAGTCATTGATAGAAAGGACTCCAATCCATCTCGGATGTTAAGCCCAAATGAAATCAATGGATGAGAACATTTTTCTAGGTCCAGTTCTGGTGAAACTACTTTTCCCTTCACTGTACCTAAAGAAAATGGAAATTGACAACCTTCTACCTCAGCAGAAGGGAAAGTTAATTGAAGAGACGAAATGGGGCAGCTTAGTAGTTTTGTTCCTGCTCTGACTAGGGCAGGAACAGCAGTTTTTCAGTTACCCATTTACAGAGCCAGGATTCACCATCCCTTACCCTGTCACNCCATCTCTCTACAGCCTCCTTCACTTCTGTCACTATAGTTGATTTCTGACATGAAAGATGCATTTCACCCTATTTTCCAAAGGCTTTTCAGTTCTAAAGGCTGCAGAGGGAAGTTACTACTAATTTGGGTTGGATTTCTAAGTGTACCCTGCTACTAATGGAAACTGAGAAACGGGGAGCGTGTGTTTTAGGCCCAGCCTTTTCTAGCAGAGGAACCCTTTCTCCTTAGTGCCCACCTAGGAACAGCAGAGCTGACACCCCCCCAGGGGCAGCGTGACTGGAAAACGCCTCTGCCAGCATTGACACTCTTACTTCACAGAGCTGACGTCCCCCTCCCCCCCGCCAAAAAGCATGCCTACATCTGCATTTTGTGCTTATTAATAGCAAACACTTGCCACTCCGGGGTAGAGAAAGCAGCTGGACCACAGCTATGCTGCATGTGATACCCTCAGCTGAGGAACACGAAGAAGCACAAAGCGTGACTCTCAAAGTGTGCTCTTTATTATTTCTGAAATTAAATCAGGTATGCCATGCCAAAACCGATCCAGGCATTGAGAACTTCAGCTATGTAACAGAACAAAGGTTGCTTACATCTACAAGTAATTAACAGATTAAGAATACTGTAGCAAGCAGCCCTACGCTTCCAGTACTCCTCTTCAGTTTGCTAAGTGCAAAAGCGCCCCTAACCGTACAGCAGGCGTGAGCCACCTTTGCTACTCGAGCTGGTCAGAGATACGTTTCTGGGTAGATCATCAGTGCGTGCCCCTTTGTATCACTAGAAGTGGCGATTTAGGAAGGACTAAATCAAAGCCTCGGCAGCAGTCGATTGCTGCAGAGCACAGAAATTGCTGTAGTTAAGAGGACCGTACCTTAAGCAGAAATGGTGCATCTTCCCTACTCAGTAAACTTAGCAAAGGACAGCTATTCAAGCTGATACTGCTAGCCCCTGAGCGACACTCTAGGGCTAGGCCACTCCGCGTGCTCTAGTAACAGCGCATCTGAGATACTGCAACTACAGCAAGCAAAAACCAGAACAACCCCAAACTCCCTCAAAAAACCCCAAACTAAGCTCCCATTCCTTTAAGTCTCAACATCTCCATATAAACTCTAACTCAGTAACCACAGTGATACATGGCATTTGCATTTATTGCATGTAAACAGTATTTGGGCAATGTAGAAGCAACCTAGTAGAAGTAAATAGAAAGCAAGATCTTCAGGTCAGTATTTAGTGCCCTCACCTAATCAGAAAGTTTATTTCGCTTCAGATTGCAGAACCTCAAACTTCACAAGAAATTCCGTTAACAAAACAGAAAAGTGGTTCTCAAGTAGAGTCACTGTGTCCTTCTTCCAGAGGAAGGCAGAAAACACTGTCTGCAAACCCTGTGAAGATGTTTTAAGGTAGAGGCACTAGTGAGAAAAGGCAGTGCTTCATTTGAACACTGCATACAGCTCCTACAACAAATAGAAGGGAAAGTGGCTCCTCCAGTTCAACCTGTCTACAGTACAATTTGGCATCAACAGATTTAGCTTGAGTTAGATTAACTATTCACAGTGCTTTGCTATACTAAAGAGTGAGTGAGTTTAGGAACAGCAGCATCAAGGAGTAACTGTGACAGACAAGACTTTCCACCTTTAGAAAACTGCAGGAAGCAGGACAGTGCAGCTGTTGTGAAAGCTACATTAAAGGCAGGGTTACCCAATCTCATAGAGGATGGAATAAGCTCACAGGCAGCGACGCACTTCTGGGGGTTATTGTTCACACATTTAGTGCATTTTTATTTTTTTGCTTTATCTCAGCTGTAAAAGCTACCACTGCCTGTTGTCATTGTCTACAGCAGAGTCAAGTCACGTGGTTCAGGACTCCAGTTACAATGCTATTTTTAAATGCCCCGTCTCATCTTCTGAAGACAGCAGTACATACATAACTACTTGAATACTTATTTCAATGGGCAAGTTAAAAGGCTCTTGCATACCAGGTAAACAAGAGGGCAGGTTTGTTGACACAAAACCCAACCACAGGCATATGCCAGAGTTCTGTGTGGCTGTGCCAGCGTGGCAAGGCGTGAGGACTGCAAACTAAAGGATCTGAACACTCAAGACAATCCCTTCATTTCTTTGTGCTAGCCCGCAAGATAAGCTTACTATGTAAAATTTAGAGTGAGTGGTGTTTGGGAACATTTTATTTTGTACATGACAAGATTTTACACCAAGTCAGTTAAATAATACAAATTTACATTCATGAGGAATGTTTTTAGAAAAGTCAACTTAAAAAAAAAAATCCTCCTTTACCCTTAAACCCCATACCATCCCTCAACATTTTACAGTGGAAAAAACCCAAAAACCCTAATTCACATTCCCTCCTAACCCCCCAGTGCAGGACGGTAGTTGAGTGCAGCTTACAGTTCATCTTTCACATCTGTGGATTCCTGTAGAGATAAAAAGAGTATCAGAATGTTGTTTTTTTAAAGTGGAAAAGGTTACAAGAGTGGTCTCAGAAGACCTGAACCTAATTATCTATTAAGACATCATTAAAACTGCAGACATTAGCTAAATTAAGGCTGACCTCACGTAACAGTTGAGCTATTTATAGGTAGCGCTGTCGCAAGCCTGTACTGTAAGCCTTTGAAACGAAACTCTTGGCCATTATTTGTTATTGCCCACAGGCTGTGGAAATCCAACAGAAAACATCAAGTTGACTGTGGAGGATTTGCTGCTGCTCTTCTCTTGCCATAGGGCACTCTGTTACAATCTCTTCAGTTGAATTTAGCTCCAACTTTGAACATATTGAAATGTTTTCTTCTTATAATATAGTTTGATAAGGAATGAAGTGTCATTTGTGCTGCAGTTTTTTAATTTCCCCTTCAAGAAAAGCTTGGAAAACCTCACACTAAAATCTCATGTCAAGGAAGGCAAAGTGAACAAATTTGTTGCCAGGAAGCACCACAGGCAAAACTGCACATAAATATTGGCAAGAAAAGAGAAACTTGAGACGTTACCTTCTGTGTTTCGCTATCTTCAGCATCAGCATCCACCTCCTCTTCATCTTGCTCTGCCTCCTCAGCTGCATCTTCAGGCTCTTCAGGTTCCTCCTCCACCTGTTGAAGGTCACAAGCGATTTATTTATTGGCTTAGAACGTTTACTAGTTGCAGACTAGCTAAATAGAGACTATGGAAGTAATTACTTCCTAGCATTTGCCCCAGGCTACCTGAAGGAGAAGGCAAGTTCTGTTTAGCACTGACACACTGTCATGCCGCCTCCAGCAAGATACCCAGCATAAGTTCTTGCACAGCACCATGAGAACCCATGTGACTTATCCCCACTTCAGAATTTCTCCATTAATGAGATGGACACATGGGCCTTACTGACTCCCACGGATCCACCACTTAGTTAAGGACAGGAGAATACCTGAGAAGTGTAATTAAAGCACAGAATCACAAGCAACTGAAAAGAGTGGAAGGAGCACATGAGCAAGAACAGACCCATCAGTTTCCCACCCAGGTACCTGAATTGGGCTTCTGGTGGCCCACTTAAGTGTAGGAAGCTGGAGATGGATACATTTCGTTTTACACAAGCCTATCAAGTATTTGCTTTTTAAGATGTAGTAGCAGTAAGTCAATTATCAGCCCCAAGCTGAAGGGAAACTAACCTTTGCATCCAGGTCAATGTTTAAACTTAAACGAAGCATCCTTTCTATTCTGTCTCCATATTCCTTAGTGTCTGGTAACATGTATCCTGATCTCAAAGTTGCAGTTTCAAACAATACCACTGCAAGATCTGAAACTGTTTTGTCATCTTCATTTTCCTAATGTGAAAGAGCATTAAAAAAAACAAACAGAACTGTTAACTAGGTTGTATGCAGCCAAGTAGTCAATATTTCTGTTAACTAGGTTGTATGCAGCCAAGTAGTCAATATTTCACTGCTGTTATCTGTTTACCTTGACCCGCCTCAGCATGTCCTTGATCAGTGGATGCCTGGGGTTAATTTCAAATGTCTTCTTTTGGCTAGCGTAGTAACTGAAAAGAACAGAAGTTACATCACTAAGATTTGAAGTAGCTACATCTTTAAAGCCATGGATACTGATTACAGCCACAGCAATGAGTCTATTCCTTCCCCACCTCCGCTTTACTACTAGCTTAACTCTAAAAAGCATTCAGGGTACTAAGACAGTTCATCTTCTCACCGAATGACAGATAGCAAATGCCACTGATGAGTCTTGCTCACCAGGCAGTTTTACATACCGGGCTTTGAAATAACAATGTAAGACCATGGCAGAGACTGCAATTTGGTTATAAATGACCTTAAAACCACGAAGGATCATGTGCCCACACCAAGCAAGGCGAGCCATCAGCTACATTTCATGTCTGCTGCTACGTAACTGAAAGCTTACTTTGTAGAGATATCCTTCCCAGTTTGGTAAGCTTGAGCCTTCATGATTCTTTCCATGTTACCAGACCATCCATACTGACTAGCCACAAGAGCACATGGAGACTGGGTTAAACGCTGAGATAGCACAGCTTTTTCAATCTGTAAAGAAAAAGCCTTAATGTTAGTTCACAGAGCTCATAGCCTATACGGGGAATAAAGTAACTCTAAAGTTTCCTCTCACTTCAGTATTTTCTGCAGGCAGACATTCTGAAGATGACATTTTAACTCATTATCTTCCTGAAATAAAAGGTACTAAACATGCTCATTAATCCACAGAAAGACAGAGAAGCTCCTGTGGAGTCTGTGCTCAAAGAACCTGCAAGGTGTGTTGCAGCAAGTACAACAGCATTTACAAATAAGCATTACATGTAGCATGACATTGTACCTTGTCTTTTAGAGCTTTGTCTTTCATCCAGTTTAAGAGTGGTTCAAATTCCTTTTCCAAGGCTTCCCGACTCTCCTTAGACTTTTCACTTTCTTCGAACTTAACTCCTTCTTTCGCTACGTTTTGGAACCTCTTGCCATCAAACTCTGGCAGAGCCTGAATACAGTATTCATCTACAGGTTCAGTCAGATAAATCACTTCATAGCCCTTTTTCAGAAGACGTTCAACAAATGGCGAGGACTCAGCCTAAGAGAACAGAACAGAGCAGATGCCGGTTTAGTCGCATTGGTACCAGCAGCTACTGAAACCTGTACAGCTACTTGACAAATGCTGGCACAAGGAAAGCTGAGTGGCAGTAAGTAGTACCATAAGCATGAAGTCTCCACATTTACAACAAATACACAGTTCACAGCGTTTACGGTACTACTTTAACTAGGAGCTGTAATCTTTCCCTTTTTCTTTCATGCTCACGTACCTCCTTTCTGCTGGCACCTGCCATGAAGTAAATTTTGTCTTGCTTCTCTTTCATTCTTTCCACATACTGGTCAAGGCTTGTGAGGTTGCTTTCATGATGAGAAGACTGGAAGCGAAGAAGTTTAGCCAGTCGTGTACGATTGGAGTGATCCTCAATAACTCCAAGCTTTACATTAGTACCAAACTCTTTCCAGAAGGTGTCATTGTATTTTTCCTCTGCAATTTTCTTGATCATATCAAGAGTTTTGCGAACAAGTTTCTTTCTGATCACCTAGAAAAGCAGCAATACCAAGTTATAACAGGAAGCACTTGGAAGAACCCTCAACTCAACCCCACTGCAAAGTATGGATTCAAGTGTCCCTGAACTGAACAGAGGTAATCTAAAAACAGCAATGTGTGACTTTAATATTAGTCACACTCCTTATAGAAAGTAAAATTAATCAAGCAGCTATTCTTCTAAATCTTGCTAATGTCATGTGTTTACAATGAAGGATTTTAAGATCAATTAGCTTACCTTTAACAATTTATGCTGCTGAAGTGTTTCACGAGATACATTCAAAGGAAGATCATCAGAATCCACCTAAATAAGAAAGAAACTTCTTAAGTATAGCTAATAGTATTTTAAAATTAAAAAAATAATAATCAAATGCAAGCAAGACTTGTAATACTTACAACACCCTTAACGAAGTTAAGGTATTTGGGCATCATGTCATGGAAGTCATCGGTGATGAACACTCTTCGAACATACAACTGAATTATAAGAGGAAACAGCAACCAGGTTATGTTTGGGTCTGGTGTTTTGGTGTTTTTTTGTTGTCTTTTCGTTTAAAACATGAAACCACACCCATGCACTTGCTTGTCCTACCTTAATGAAATCACTTTTTTTGGATCCGTATTCATCAAACAGGCCACGTGGAGCAGAATTAGGAACAAACAAGATAGACTTGAAAGTTACTTCCCCTTCAGCAGTGAAGTGGATGTAAGCCATTGGGTCATCGTGTTCCTGTGAAGAGAGAATTCTATGAATTGACATGGGGAAAATACCAGCGAGTCAATACATTTACAGTAATAGAATTAGTTTGCCAAGTAAGTGCAGTTATTTTACAATTAAACTATCTAACCACGCTTTGTTAGAATCTATAATGGAGACAAAAGTTCCACCAGCTGAGCTGAGTTATTCCCATCTTTGAGACCAACTGTTTTTTTTTATTTTAAACAAGCCAACTACCAAAAAGTTACCAACAGTGCAGTGACCAATGCAGTATCATCATAGCACATTTAAGAGACTCACAAGGACATTATGCTGTATTTACACATAAAGACAATGTTGTTTCTAGAACCCCACATCTTCCTCTTTCTTCCACTACATACAACACAAGCACCACCACTCAGACTAAATAAAGTGTTTCCTGTTAACATTTAAACACACCAGGAAGCTGTGTATCAGCTGGAACACACTACTTTTCAAACCTACACCCCTCAACACTTGGGTGACAGTACCTTCTCTCTGGAGAAAAGATCAACTCCTGACTGAGATGCTATGCCTCCTAGGCTCTCTGCAATTCAGTCTATCTACTGACAGCAATTGATTAATTCTTCAGAAATAGCCCATCCTATGAATGCTCATTTTTGTTTACGCAGCAAGAGATGCTATAGAAAACCTCTTCCTTTGGAACTATCTTGAGGCTCAGAGCTTACCTTGGAAAAGGTTTTGTAAAAAGCTTTGTATTCGTCTTCTTCAACTTCTTTAGATGGTCTCTGCCAGATTGGTTTTATGTCATTCATGAGCTCCCAGTCCCAGACAGTCTTTTCAACCTAGGCGTGTACACAACATAGTGTAATACTCAGTTTTTACTTCAGGTTAAGTCAGTTAAAGACACTCCACTGAGGCTAAGTCATAAAATAGCATGTCAAAAATACATGCTCCTTCTAATTTACAAAGTAAATTAGGCAATGGCCTGGATATTCTCATTCAAATAAACAAATTAGTCTAACACATGGGAACAAATTTTTTGCCTACACTACAGTGTGTCCTATGTACACTTAACATATTCACCAAGTATCAGTATTTCTGTTCTACTGCCATTCTGAAAAAAGCCTTCCAGTGTAGTATACTCAATTTAAAGTACTCAACAATGTCAGATTACTGAAGTCCACTACCATTTTAAGCAGTTCACTTCCGTTATTTGTAACTAGTTTTGGGACCACTGCTTCACAAGGCTATTGTCAGTCACTTGCCTGATTTCAGGCAGGTCTGTTTTGTTCACAGTCTTATTTCCTGACCATATGTCTAAATGCACTTAAAACAGGATTGCTGTTTGAAAGTGCACACACGCTACTGAACTGAGCATCTCCAAGACTACCTATGAAAACTGCTCAACAACCCACATGAGACCCCAAGTCTGACAAAGCTTACCTTCTTAGTTTTTGGTTTCTTTTCATCCTCCTCTTCTTCAACTGCAGCTTCATCATCATCTGTTTCTTCTTTCTCCTTTGCTTCCTCCTCTTCAATGGGTTCTTCAACAGTCTCTGTCTAAAGACACAATTTAAGCTGGTGACTTGGACTACTTGGCTTCCTACCAGGTATCTTCTAGTATTGTCTCAAAAGAGCTTAATCTCTCAGAGCACTAGTTTAACTTGTGTTATTTGCCTATCACAAGCATTTACCTATAGGTGGCTACGGGGTTTTTTTAGTAAAATAGCTAAGTTTTTTTTTAGTTACTTTTTCATTAATACATGCTTTCTTTTAATACACCAGGACGTCACTGTACTCAAGTTTCAGTTTTTCCATAGCTTTACACATAATGCTAATCAGAGACTTGTGTGATTTTAAGTTAGTGCTATACCAAGAAAACATCAGAATAGGCCTATAAATTAAGATACTGCCCTGTTTTCAGACAGACACCTAACCATGGCCCTGCTTGAGAGCTTACCAAAGCTGCCAGCTACCACACAAAACCACTGGAATAAAGATCTTTCTTAGTGATTAGGGCAATCTTGCTCCTTTGGTAAAGTTGTCTGAGTCAGAATAAAACCAAGTCCCTTGAAAGTTTGTGTTTTTAGCAACATGCTAACTAGTAAAATACTAGCCAGAAGAGTCAGGAATGGAAGAGTTTTAGAAATCAGACAAGTTCTGCATTATAGTATGCCCCCACCCTCCCTGAAAGATCTATCCAGACAGTTTTCAAAACCAAAGCTCATATTGTGCAAGGCTCAGTTAAATACACTTACCTTGCTGCTCCACACATATATGGGGAAGTTTATGAACTGTGAGTACTTCTTCACTAGATTCTTAACAGTATCCAGCTCAAGATAGTCAGACGCTTCCTCCTTCAAGACAAGGCTAAAGAAAATAATAAAAACCAGCCTTCAATCAAAGTGCCCAATGGGTATTTTAAAATAATTTTAGAGGGGGAGATGCATTTTCTACTGTTGCAACTATAGCAATTCAAATTTATGCAAGTGGGCTTTTATTAGTTCAGCTGCAAATACCACTTAAAAAATATAATGCCTATCCCTACTGAACTGCTCCTATGAGGAGAAACACTTAACTGTTTTCAGCAGTTGGGGTGGAACACAATATCCGCAACTCTAAATGAAAACCTCAAATTATATTGATACTTATCAGGACCTTGATGCACTCTCACTGGCTTTACTTGGAACAAAAGCACTGAGATAAACCTCTTCATACTAAGTGCCTTCTTCATGAAGAAGTCCTCTAAACCCAAATAAATGTACCTGCTCATGAAAGCCATGAAAATAGGATTGCCAAACTACCCCTAGTTTGAGATTTGCATCAAACAAGTCTCACTGGTATATACACAGCAGCCAGTTTCCAAAAGGAAGCTCTACAGCCTCGGTATAGGTTTCGACGGGCCGCGACTGTGTTGAGGAACTGAATGGGTTTGCAGACAGCTGAGCTATCTGGAATTACCTGCCAACAGTAAGTTATCAAGATGCTCATGGCTTTCTTAGTTCCTCTAATGGAATGTGAAGCAGACTACATTATCACTCCACATTTATTTTGTATGCAGTTAATAGTCTGTGTGTTTCTATTAAAGTGAAAAAACTGTAGTGCAAGAACCAAACAATGTACAAGTCACAATACTAAAGTCATCCACACGTTCTAAACACCAAAGTGTACCCACACAACTTTTCTTTTAAACCTGAAGAAACTTGATACTTACGTTATGGTTGTGCCACGTCCCAAAGTGTTTCCTCTTGGGTCATCAATCACAGAGAATTCATTTGAATCTGACTCCCAAATGTGTTGAGTATCATTGTTGTGTTTTGATGTGACAATAACTCTGTCTGCTACTAAGAAAGCAGAATAAAAGCCAACACCAAACTGGCCAATTAGCTCAGATGTTGACTGGCTATCATCCTGCATTTCTGTCATCTTGTTTAAGAATTCACTTGTACCAGACTTTGCAATGGTACCCAAGTTCTTAACTAACTCTTCTTTTGTCATGCCAATACCCGTATCTGTAACATGAAGCATGTTCTTCTCTTTATCACACTGAAAAAAAGAGAAAGATGCAGTTTGGCTTCACTTTGAATCATAATATGTAACACACTGACAGAGAATAGTGCTAAGTGGCATAGTAGCTATTCAAATTCAAACATGCCTCACTACAATAAATCGAACTTGCAGTATCTAGAAAAGTGAGGAAGACCAACCAGCAAAGTGTTTCAATGCTTCAGTTACTTTTTATAGAATCAGAAATGTATTTTCACCATTAAAAGAGTAGTCTTTGATAAAAGTTAATTGGAAGGGTCCTGATGTGGTCCTAGTTTGTATTTGCATCAGTATTAAGCCAAAAATTTAAGATTTAATGATGCACTACCTATTTCTTTTAATATTCCTACCACCACTCCTCCTTAAAAGATGATTGTATCTAATACTTCTTACCTTGATTTTGACTGTAAGTTCCTCGTTACCAGCAAGAGCATTTTCGTCAGTTAAGGATATTAACCGTATCTTATCTAAAGCATCCGAAGCATTTGAAATCAGTTCCCTCAGGAAAATCTGAAATAGAAACCAACAGTCAGGAATTCCAGAACACAAACAAACAGTTCTAACATGTTCTACTGATAAAGGCACTAACCTCTTTATTTTTATATAAAGAGTTGATAATAAGTTTCATCATTCTGTTCACTTCTGCTTGAAATGCAAACTTCTCAGATTTTTCTCTGATTTCTTTGATCTGGGATGCATTTAGGCCATCTAGCTGGATAGCTTCTTCCTCTCTGTAAGGACAATGGAACTTGTTAAGTAGTCTTATCCACGTACAGTATCACTAATTTTATCATCTAGCAACAGCAATAATAGTCTAGTTAGAACACTAGAAAGAGCCTTAATCACTGACACGGCCCCAAAGTTACACGATCAAATGAGACGTGCAAGAGTAGCTTATCCTCAACAGCACAACCTTAATCTAAACCTTGAGTGAAAATCCATGCTGGCGAGCAAGGTTTTTTTCCTAAAAAGAAACTGAAAGAAGAATACAGATATGTTAAAACCACTATAATCCTCAGCATGTGTATACCTCACAGGAGGTGAGGTGGTTCATAGGCACAGAGCTATTTCACCAGTAGGCACTCAACTGACACCATTTACTAACATACAAGAGTAAGCCCCTATAAATTTTTTGGGTTTTACTACATGCAAGAGTAAGCTAAGCCTCTACAAGTTAATTGTGTTTTACAGAACTATTAATATTAGACAAAACCAAGTTGAGTATTTCTGAACCCAAGTTCTCAGGCTCACTTCTATTTAGGAGACAATCTCTTCCACAAATACTTGATTTCTCCCAGATAACTAGATCTCTCTGTTGAATGGTGGCCCCGCCTATTTCCGAGGCTTTAAGCATTACTGATGCTCCAACTGACCCTTCAAAAGCAAGGTAAAGCCTGAACGTAAGAAGTAACTTACCCCGAGCCCCGGGTACTAACCTCTGAACAACTTCATCGTCTGTTCGAGACCCTTCTCTGCTTTTACCCAAGTCGTCTTCCACGGTCCCATCCACATCCACCTCCTCCGCTCTGACCGATACTGGGAAAAGAAGGAATCCAACCACCTGAGCACGATCCCCACCGGACACTGCCCGAGCTCTCCCTACGGTTTTAGGCTCAGTTCTGTCTCTCCAACCCCCACGCCCTTCCCCCCGAGAAAACTTCGGCCGAGCCGGAGACNCCCCCGGCCCCCCCCCAGTCACCACCCGCCAGAAGCTTCTAGAAACCCGCGGGCACTCACCGGCCAGCAGCAGCAGCGCGCAGGCCAGAGCGAGCCCCCACACCGACTTCATGGCGAGGTGGGCTACGGTGGCAGCAGAGAACGTCGTCGGCCCCCTTCCCGGCGCTCCCGAGACCGCCGCCGGCCGCAACGCCCGCCCCTCTCCGCCGCCGCCGAGCCCGCTGGAGCGGCCGCGGCGCTCCCCCTCCGCCTTATCAACCCGGCGGCGGGAGGGGGGGGGCAGCCGCTCCGCCGCTGGCCAATCGGAGCGTACCACGCCAAACACACAGCCAATGGGAAGCGCTGGGAGGAGGGGCCTGCGGCTATCGCCGCCAATCGTGGCTTTCCATGTGCGGTTTCCTGCGGAGGGCGCGTGGCCGGCGCCCATTGGCCGGGCGGAGGGGCCCGTGGCCAATCGTTGCCGCGGAGGGGTTTAACCGGCACGGTCTCTTGGTATATTTTTAATGAATAAGCCATTAACGTTTAACGCCGAGGCCACATGGGCCGCAGCCGCTGCGGCCGCGTCCGGGGGCGATGAGGACAATCTCCACATGGGAGGCCCGCTCCTACCGCTTCCGGGGGCACCCGGGATGTTTACCGGGGGAACGGTTGCTATGGCAACGGGCGCTTCCGGCCGCGACAGCCCGTCTCAAAACCCGCGCCTACCAAAGATGGGGGCAAAGTTACGGGTAGGGCGAGCACAGACAGTGCGGCCGAGCGGCGGGAGCGGCGCCGAGCCCGGGCCGCCGGCGGAGGGGCCGCCGGAGGGGGATCCCGCCCCCTACGGCAGGTAGGCCGGCGGTGGGCGCATGCGCCGCCGCGGCGCGTTGCATGCCGGGAGATGTAGTCCGCGGCGACCGGGCACACAGCGCCCCCCGCTGGTGAGGCGCGGGAGCTGCGGGGGGGCGCCATTACAGGGGCCTCCCCCTCCGCCAGGCGCGGGGGACCGGGGTGGCCCTTCTGCTGCCTGTGTTGGCCGGGCTCTGGCTCTCTACTCCCCTCTGGCGTGGCTAGTGCCTCACGGGGCCGTGAGAGGCCGGCTGGCTTCAGCCCGGCATCCCCGCGTCCTCATCTGTGGGGACAGGCAGCCTTGATGGAGGACAAAGCGAGCTGGGTGCCTTGCAGGTCTGTGTTCCTGCTTTCCAGTGCTCACCAGCGACCATCCTCCAGTGAGCTTATTAGCACTCCTTACCCGACCCTTGGGGATGTTGTTTATCCATTAGTGGTCCTTCCCCCTGTGGAGTAGGGGCCCCAGTAGCCATCTCAGCTGCTTCCATGCGCCACTGGTGTGAGGGAACCTGGGAATTGGGCAAGGAAACTGTTCCTCCAGTGCCCCTGTCAGGGAAGGTCTGCGTGAAAAGGAGCTGCTATTTGTGGAACGGTCCCGATGCTCAGGAGCTGGGATGTTCCCTACCTTTTTTAAATGTCCCTTTCAGGGATTGCAGTTTGTAAAATCAAACGCGCTGCACGCAAATTCTGCAGTGCATGGCTGTTATTAGCTCTCACGCCCTAAAAATCTGAACTTCAGTGATTAAATATACTTATTTTGTATGTTAATAAGCTACTTGAAATACCTAATTCACCCTGCCCCTCGATTTCCTGAAAAAGTTTGCCCTGGCTTTCATGTGCCAGTCGCCTGTTTTGTCTTACACGTGTTCAATATTAGATTGGGGGAAAAAATACACCTGTCAAGCAGTGATTTAATGAACTCTGTACTTGGAGAGGAATGCATTTGAAAGCTATTTTATCTGAGATGTTCAATACGAAAAATAAAAAAAACCATCCTCACTGTGCTTACGACTTCACAAACACTTAAGTGAGTCTTTCAGTAGCTGGAAGTCTTGGCAAAAATAAGCTTATCATCTTCAGTTATACAATGGGCCAGATACTTTTTTTTTTGCCTCAAAACTCAGTGTTGTACCTTTTTGTCCTACTCATAATTAAAGTTTATAGAATTGGAAAGGAGCCTCTGTATTACAGTAAATAGTGATTATCTTTGGGTTCTTCTTAATGAGGCCAAGATTCCATCATGACCTGTTTAAAAATAGTCATGAAGCTTTTCTGTATGATTTGCTCTTTCAGCAGATGTTCTTCAGAAGCTGCTGCTTCACTGGTCACAAATTATAGGATAAATAACAAGGAAAATTATTCTCCCAAAATATATGTGAGAATGACTGTGGGAAAAAAAAGTATGAGAGGTCAGTGTCAGGGTTGTAAGGAAAAAACCCATCTATCAGGTATTTGGGGAGACCTGTGTGAACTTGGAGAATTATTTTCCAAATAGTAGTCTTAATTGAAAAAGCAATTTAGTTATTCAAGAGTCTAAGCAGTGAATGTTTGTGTTTTTCTAAAATGCACCTGCAAGTGGTTTCAGGATTTGATTCCCTAATTATGTCTGCGTGATTTCCAGAGTGAGGTATGTTGCTCTATGACTGTGAATAGGCATTTGAGGAATGTAGGGATTCACAGAGTAAATTTATCTCCATCTTGTAGAATTCTTAAATTAACAGGTTTTTCTGGCAGTTCTGTTTTACTGGTCCTTTTGCTGGCAGCGGGAAAATGTAATACTTCGTAACAATCTTTTTGAACTTTGGTAACTGAAATAGTAGGAATGCAAACCCATTCTGTTATTGACTATGCTAAACCAACAGAGATTTTAGATTACATTTGATGGGATCCGAATTTTATTGGTTACTTTGCTCTTACGATTAGACAAAGCAGAATGTTGCTTTTGAAGGAGATATGAAACCTGATAAACCTGTGTTTTGTGCTTTGCATTTAGAGGTCAGACTAGTAAGAAGTGTAACGTGGTTAGCGGCATTGCTTGCTTTATGTAGATTATACTGTTTGCTTTCACGAAAGCTCAGCTGGATTACCCAGGACAAAACTGATAGGCAAGAACGAGGCAGCTGAGTACTTACGCTCTCACAAAGAAAGTTTGATCTCTTTACGAGGAGTTGGCAATCGAAGAAAATATCTTCTTTAAATGTTAAACTTCTAAAAATACTTTCTTTTATCTATTTTAAAACTATGAACACATTCTCAAATACCACTGTCAATGCTTTAAGCAAATCTGAGTGGAATTTCTACTGAAAATGGATGAACTTAGCTTAATTTCTGCTTTAAAAACTTAAGGGAGCTTTTAAGATCTTAGTTGCAGTGACAACTACTGCCATTCATAAGAAGTCTGAGTATCACCTTTCAAGATTTAATACCAAAGGAAAGATGTAACCATTGAGAGGTAATACTTCTTCGCCAACTTAGCTACATTAAAGGCTTCTGTAAAGGAATTAGATATACTTTTATGATTGTGTATATAATGATTGAAATAGTGGATTTAAGTGCTGTATTTGCTCTGTTAACTGAAAATTCAGGGGCATGTGGTGATAGGAGAAACAGAGTACAGGTAGCGGCTTCTTCCATGCAAACAGTAGAGCAAGCTGCCTCTCCAGTCATCTGAATGCAACTTTATCAGGTCATCCATGTGTCCCTGGAGAAGTCAGCCCACTGAAGCATGCCACATGATTCCAACTGTAAGTTGTAACTAGCAAGAAGTATTACTTTGCCAGAAATAGCTGTAGAGATGAACTGAGAGGAGTTCATACCACCTGACTGTGGGTATTTGACTTGACCAGCTAAATTAGCCAGCTAATCTGCCTAGGCTCCATCTGTAATAGAGAGACAGTCTCCTTTCACTGTATTAGCTTTGGCGTATGTCACACTCTTTCCTGAGCTGATTTAACTCTCTAGCCTGGCAAAATATTCCGTAGTTAAATCAGGTTATATCAGGTCCAGGATGTGCCAGACTAGAGCATGGTAAAGAGCAGGAGTTTGTGGGTGATGCCCTGGTTTTGATGGTGGTGGGCTGAGCCTGGGATGTAAATAACACAGGACAAAGATATTGTACATAGGTGCCAGTGTAAGGAAGCCATAAAACTAAACAAGGAGCTTGCATTGTCACAATGTCGCCTCTTAATATACAGTTAAATTGAAATATGAAACTAATGCAAGTTCCTTTTTTGTTCATGGATAATGAAAACGCTGTGATTTGTGTCACTGCTAATTAGCCATTTACTGTCATACTGGTTTTGATAAAGAAGTGTTAGTGATTTTATTTGAGAATAATTAACGCAGTCTGAAGTTGGTACCACTAAATTGAGTTCCGTCTTTCTCACGTGATAATACATTGGGAATATACAGAACTACTTATCCACATTCTCTGTAATTTGAGATTCATTTGTATCTTTATAAAGCAATACATTGAGAGTTAATGTTCCCCTCCTCTGCAGTGTCCTCCTCAGGGACTAAATATTGTACATACAGCACAAACTGAAGACATACGCACTTATTTAAGACGCTCTACAATATTTGGGGCTGGGTGTGAATATGAAACAAAAAAGTGCTGCCATTAGCGCTTTTCAAGCTGATTATCCAAATATTAGAAAATTTTAACAGTAACTACATACAAGCAAGATTAAAATACTATTGTTTGTAAACAGTGACAGCTTTACTAAATGCCCATGCTATGAATGATTCTTACCTGCTTTTTTTTATCAATAAATTCTATTCACCAAAATAACATGTTTTGACTTAAAACTTTTTCCAGGTAGGAGAAATACATCCTGTATGCACTGCCTAATTACTTAGTCTCGGAGCTCTTAATCTCCGCCAAAGAGGGATTCCAGCTGTACTCTAGTTTTAAGAGTTGAGAATCCTAATGAAAAGGTTATCTTCTTCATTCCTGTACTGTGAAAGGCTATGCAGCCACATATTTACAACTTCATGTACGAACATCTTTAGAACTGTTTCTTCAAATTTTTTATTCTTTGCAAAAAAATATAGTATGGTTTGTTTTATGATTTTTTTTTCCCCTGGTTATAATTAATGTAACTTGCTAGGAATAGGTACATTCAGTGTTTCCAGGACTCGGCAGAGTGCTGTATGAGAAAGGTATCCAAAGTGGAGTTTAAGGCTTGAGGTACTTTGAAATATACATGTGTGAAAGAAAACAGTAAGCTTAGAGTGCTTGTGTCTGACTGATGCTCTGATAGATGACAACTTCTTAACCTTCTTTTTTTTTTTCCAATAAATGCAGGCCCATCAGCTTCCCCGACACAGCTGCTAGTAGATTCCCATTAGCAACAGTAGTTTCACCTCCTGCTTTTGCTCCTGTTTTCCTGGGTTTCTGAAATTCAGCAGTTTGTGCAGCTGAATATCAGGGAATCTCACTAGGAAGCTGCTGAGGATCCATAGAGCTAATCTTACTATGGGGCTGTGAATCTGGCTCTTCCCACGGTGTATCATCAGTAGTAGGGGTAATGCTAGATGGCTGGGGTCTGATGTATCATTTTTTGATGTGATGATGTTAACAAAAGTGTAAACCTTTCCAGGGAGCAATAAGCATCAGAGAGTGGTTGTGGGCCCACAGACCATGAGCTGTAGTAAGCGCTTTCCTTACCCCATGAAGCTATTAGTGTATGTATCCGTGACCCCATCACAGGCAACAGGGACAGTGTTGAGAGAAGGAACATCTTCCTTGAACTCTGGCAATGGACGATGACAGCGGGCTGCCGGCTAAAGAGCAGCTCGCTGGACTGCAGTGGGGCATAGCAGTCCTGGATCCAATTAGGCACGAGCCCCCTGTCCTGGCTGGAGCTTTTCCAGCTCCCCCTCCCCTAAATGCCTCCTGGATTTTTTGACCTCAACTAAAATAGGCAATAGATATGACAGATGCCTTTGAAGATGGCGTAGTCAGATGTGGAGCAGAAGGAAAGATTTTACACAGCACAACAGGACTGGCAATGAGATAAGAGGGACTATGAAAATATCCCCTTGCACAGAAACAGGTGCTTCCTGATGAGATGTATTCCTTATTGCATTAATTTTTAGATTAAAGATAGGAGCAACAGGCAAATTTATCCTGTTACTCTCTGGAGATTATGGTAGTGGGAATTCATCTCTGATTGCCAGCTGGGTGAAATACTTTAGGCAGAAGCAACGTGCTTTGGCACAACTGCAGCAATTATGAGACGGTGTCTGTACTGGGACATGCTATTAGGTGTCATTCATATTTGTATATGTACATACATACATACACACACCGTACTTTGGTAAACTCTGAGCATGACAAAGTATTCTGCAACTACCAAAACTTGCTTATCAATGCACAGATCACTCTTAACAATGGCACTAAATTGGAATGTTGCTTTTTAATTGTTACAGTAATATCAGTGCTCTCACTTTACCCATTTTACTGCTAGTTTCCTGAGAACCAACAGGGAGAAAAAAATAACAAAGCATATGAAACAGCATTGGTACACCCACAGACCGGATCCTGAGGAGTTCTACTGTGACACAGCACTATTCATTTTATTTAAAGACTTGAGAAACCCTTTGGTTTATTTTAATTTTTTCAATTTTCTTTTGGTATCAATATTAATATTGAGACAAATCCTCTTTGTTTACTTATGACAAAGCCAATTAAGTCAGTAGATGAATAGTGAGCAAAGTGACACGAGCAAGAACAGTCTGGGCTTTTATTGATTTGTTCTCTTCTTGTCCTCTGTTCTTGCCAGGGCATCCACAGTTGGCTACTGCTGGAGACAAGCTACTGGGATGATCTGAGATGGCCATTCTTAGGAACTATGTAAGTTTTATATGAGCTTCATCATCTTGAATAATTTGAATGCCTAGGGGCTTGAGTGCAGTGGGTGTAGGACATAGTCAGAACCAGAGCGTTGGGCACTATAATGTTCAGTCAAATTGGTCCTTCATCATTCATTACAAAAAGTGGAACAACTGCAGTGAAACCTGTTGCAAGTTACCCATATGTTTTCAGCCTTTTCTTCCTTTTCCCCACTGTTTTCAGATCACTGTTCAGGGTAGTGAGAGATAGGAGGGCAAATACCCTACAGCAGAGAATAAATTGTATGGAAATTTCTGAGCTTGGATTAATATTTTAATCACTGAGCCTCTGGATAAAACCAGGGTAAATGCTATGAATACCAGCTGGTTTTTGAAGGAAGGCAGCAATATCTACCTTCTTGTGAAACCTGATCTACTAAGTATTCTCTAGGCTTTCTTTCTGGACCACAATCACTCTGGGATGAAAGAAGGGAAGTTTGATTTGTGAAGGTCAGGAATGAGCTAGTTTTGTCACTATTTGGCACAATAAGCATTTGCAGTACCAGAAAAGAGACTTCCAGTTCTTGTGGAACTTCATAATGAAAATTGAGATGCTGACAGAGCTTAGGTGGTTTCAATGTTAGGTAACTGCTGGAGAAGCATTTTGGAGACAGCAGTTTTGGACCCATATGTCTCAAGAGGGAACCAGAGGTGAATTACAACTTCCTGTGAATTTAAAGCTCAGGAATTTCCAGTAGGTCGAAAGCATCTTGTAAGAAGTTGGTCTGAAATGCCTAACTTTTCAGACAGTACACTTTCAGGAGACATAGTGCTCATGCTGATATGCACGTCCTAGAAGTCTGATGAAAGATTGACTGATGTTAGGTGTGCTGCACATGGTCAGAGCTGGTGTTTAAACATCTAAAGGACTGGTGTCTAAGTTGTTCCATCAGCAAGCACTTTTGGTATAAATGTTTCTTTCAACACTAAGGCTGTTGTTAACAACACTATCAGTAGGAAAAACCCTTCATCTGTACGTTTTGCCATTTTATATCTGTAACATTAACCTATTTTAAAAATGTTAAATCCTGACTTAAACATCAGTGTCATACTTCCAGTATTTTTATTTCTGCTCTGCTCTAAGTTTGGAAGAAAGTGTTTGTTCTTCAGATATTATCTGGCCTTTAGTCATCTTTATCCCATTCCTCCTGAGACTGGTGATCGCACTGCAGCTGTCACTGTTAGTAAAGAGTCAGTCATCTGTGAGGTTTCCCCCCTCAAGTACTTTTGAAGTCTGCAAGGTGTCCCTTGAAGTTTAATGCTCTTTATTCTCATAAACAAGGGACTGAAGGAAGGGCATGGGTTTTAAGGAGCTTGGTATAAAGGGCAACATCTGTTAATGTGAAGAACTGTAACTAGAAGAATCTTTTTACAGATAAAATAACCATGTTTTGACCATTATAAAACCCTCCCTGACTCTAAAACCTTTTTAAGTTTCAGTATCACTGTAAATCTGCACCTGCAGCAAGATATTTCTGTCTAAGAATAAAAAACCCTATCACAGGAAATACCACTCTTCCTAAAAGAGTTAAGCCATACGCTGACATTTAATTACTACTCTGCACAGCTGAAGAAAGCCTTAGCTTCACATGGCTGAACACAATGAGTACACAAGTGGTGGCATCTGCTATGAGCTCCCTTTGGTTCCACAGCAGCTTCCACCTTGTGGTGCATGATTGGATTTAGGGTTTCAACTCCAGTAGAACACACATTTCAATTAAAAATCAAGGAAACAGTTAACATGTGTGAAGATAAGCAGCTGCTCCCATGCTGTGCTGGGCTGAAGTGTTAGTACAGAAAAGGAGGGAAAAGCTAAAATGGCGAAATACTCTGATTGTGGAAGGGGGCACGTCTCTGTTAAGTGAAGAGGAGCATGTCAACACCTGCAGCGCAGTTGGCCCCACAAACTAAAAGCGTAAAGAGTATCACTTCTGCTTCCCTGCCCGAGGACTGCAGCCGGGGACCGCTGGCAGCAGAAGCGCAGTTGATAAGGTGGTGTCAGGCCTTCGGCTGGTGCCGGTCACCAGGGCTAAGCTGGACTCGGGGAGCGTAGAGCACTGAGGAGCTGCTGGCTGGCGTTACTGTCTGCGTGGCGTCACCCAGACCTGTGGGTATAGCTTCCAGCTTGTCCACGCGAGCTTAGCCAGCTTTCTTATCGCTCAAGCGGATGTTAAAAGTTTTCGGAGTAGAGCCCGTGTCCACCAACTTGACCGTCTAGTTATCCTTGGGAAATGCCATTTCTGCGCGCTGGCACTCGTGTTTTGCTCAAGAGCCGAGGCAGGAAGATACAAAAAGCTTTGAACAGAAGGCATTAAGCTCTACACCACCTGGCGGTTTTGTTCCCTCCCCTGCCCGCAAGCACGGGAGGAGGGAAGGGCGCGCCGCGGGGCTGGGTTTGCTGGGTGAGAGCTCGCCCTGGCGGCACGAAGGGAGCTGGTCCTTTCAAGAGAGCACCCCGCCAGGTCCTGACGTGCAAACGGCTGGGTGACATTTGTTGTTCTTGCTGCTTTTAAGAAATATTTTATAATCTATTCTCCTTTTTGCATTGCCTTTATATGTTCACCCCCGTAAAGAGACATTAAGACTGGAAAGAGCTATTTCTCAGATATTTCAACTATTCTTTGCACATACATATGTATGTATGCATGTATTTAAAATAAGTATTTAACTTTTTAATAGGGATTTTTTTTTTTTTTTGCGTGGTTGTACAAATTGCCACTGCCTTGCAAACGTGTCATGACTTCCCTCTTCTTGTGTCCCAGAAAAAGGCTCTTTGTGGAACTGCCAGCGGAGGTTAGTAAGCAACCTTTCAGTATCATCGTTTGTGTCAGGAGAGTCCTTATTCCTCTGTTCAGAGACTTAAGTAGCCTGTGAACTCTAGAGCTGTTGACTTTACAGAAACGAGCATCAGGATCTCAGTGAATAGCTGGAGGTATAATTTATCTTTTTATCTTTGGCTTTTGTTTCTTATATGTTAGGTCAAACCTCATGCACCTTGAAAATAGATAGTGAAAGAATGTTAATTAGAAAAGGTTTATATCAACGTAAAACCTATGTACTGATTGTATACCCAAATATATTTTAAAAAAGGAAGATCCTTATATTGGGACTGTGAAATACATTTTAAGGATGAGACCCTAATTTTTTCCTTACTAGACTTAGAATGATGATAGTCCATATTAACCAGACAGATTTGAATCTTACCAAGAAGTCACCTTGGCCAAGCCAGGTGTACCTAGAGCACAGGCTATATGAGGGTTAGGCATGGGCCTGAGCTTAAATGCATCTTGGGGCCAAAGGGTGCAAGGGGTGTGGGTGGAGGCACAGATAAGGCTTTTCACAGCTGTTGGCATAGGAGGATGGTCCAGGTTACACAGCTGTGTCATAGCAGAGCATGGCTGGAACACTGCCAGCTGAAGTCTGGGGTGGGGATGCATGACTATGATAAGAGAGATTTTTTTAGAGAAGAAAAGTTGCAGGCTGCTCAAGGTATTTACAGGTGCTTAGAGTTTTGACTCTGAAATGGTATTTCCTACTTTGAATTATGGAGTAGTGAGACACCTTGGTTTTTAGATGTTCTAGCTATGCAGGCAAGTATGAAATAGTTCTCTTCTTGCTGCTATTGTGATGTGAATTCAGGAAACTCCAGTGACCTCTTATACTTTTATTGCTGTAAAAGTGCCAGGCAGCATGACCTGCTTGGTAAGTGAGCTACAGGATAAAATAATGAAAAAGAAATGAAGTATTGATCAGGACAAAGCTCTTTTTCTCTAGGGTGAGTTACTCTTCTACACTGGACTTGGTTTCTTGGTTCTGGAGTACACTAGTCATGAGACTCCTTTTCAGATCTTATCTATGATGTTAAATCATCCTTTCTATTTCTGGGCCCAATGATTTAATTGTTGCATGTAAAGTAGAACAGCTTTAACAGGGGTGAATAAAACTATCTACTCTTTGAATATTTAAAATTAGAAGCCCAGCTACTTTTCTGATATGCTTTTATCCTGGCATTTCTCAATCCTTGTAAGTACTAACTCATTTGGCGCTCTCTTCCATCTCTTGGTTTATGAGCATTTCATGCCTCACTATCCTTACGTATTAGGAGCTTTTTTTCAGCCTTTGTGAAAAGTGTTTCATTTGGCATCAAGGCTATTGAAAATTGTTTCTGTGCCAGCATGAAAATCCTTCTGATGATCTAATCCCAGATTATTCAGTTCTATCTATTCTATCTAGCTGAAAGGTAGCAAGTCAGCACGTGGTTGTAACTCTCAGTACTCCTAAAAGCAAAATGATTTTTAGAGTATATGAGAACTACTACAACAGAGGGAAAAACTGTGCAGTTTTTCTTTGAGTCACAGATAATTGTCAGCAATTGATACTGGTGGGTGCTATATTAAAGCCATTATACTTCTATGTTATTTATCCAGAGCTATGATACTGATTTGGAGGGTTGAATAGAAAGAAGTTTTTAGAATATTATATCATAATAATATTTTCCCCTATTAATTCTGCTTGTGTCCAACAGGTAACAGGTTGTGAAAACACCTGTAGGAATGATTATGTAATGAAAGCAGACAGTAATAAAATTTAGGATAGAAAAATAGACTTTGGATCTGACAAGATGTTGTTTAAGATAAAATGCTGTGGTGCCTGAGTTAGGCTCATTAAAGCTGCGGGGGAGAGAGGGGGGAGTGAATCTTCTGCATTCTCCCAAAAGACAGGAACAGTCAAAAGAGACAGGCTGAAATCTGTTGCAATAGTTTTGTACCAATTGATTCAGAAGTTCTTCAGCTACAGGACTTAGACGCTTTTAAAGAAGTGAATGCTTCTTGCTGTGAGTTTTTAATAGCAATGCAAAATACATGGTTGTTTTAAAGAAGCGGCAGAAGGCAGTGGATGATGTGCTGAAATTATCAATCATATGAAAATAATGAATTCTTTAGAAAGGATTTGCAGTAGATTTTTAAGAGCAAATGTACCTGTCTACAGCTCTAGATTTTTCTGAGTAACTTGTGTTTTAAGAATGGTGTGTTAATAGACTGTGATAGATTTTTAGTGTACACTTTGGAGTAGAATTTCAAAGGGAGCCCATTATCTGAATTTAGACCTATCAATAGGCATCTAGATTTTCAACAGATATCGATGCTCCACAGGACACGAGAGGCAAATCTTAAACCAGACTTCAAATTCAATCAGCATCCAGCAGTTCCTAATCATTCTTGTTATTAAGTGAGGGCTGCTAAGCATTTAACACTTCTGGAAATATTGCCTACAGTAGTTAACTCTTGGCTTGTTCCCACTGAAATGGAGGCAAAACTCATGTTGATTTCAGTTGTGTGTGATCAGGTCTCTAAGGTCTTATTTCCTAATTTTGCCACTCAGATATATGTTACACTGCAGTGACAGAGATCTGTCATAGTTTCATGTGCTAGTCTCTAAGTTTTATCAAGTTGATATCAAATTTTTCTGAACTCTGAAATGCAGAAGCTGTTTTGTATCTCTTCTAGTTTTCATAAAGTTGATCTAGAGGAGGCTTGACCTTCTGTTATTTGCCAAAAATTCATTTCCATAAGAAATTCTTGAATTGTACACACTAGAAACTAAAAGTAGACTAGAAAGTAAAGTCCTGCAGGTGGGGTGAATTATATCGTTAAAGAGTGATAGCGTTTCCTGGCAGGCTCACTAAAAAAATGTTTGGAGTGTTTAATTCATGTAAGATATACATCATGAGCTTGCCAGATGGCACAGTGACACACTGGATGGCTGTAATGCCATATTTCTTCTGTGTAAAGCTGTGTACAACAGCTCCCAGAATAAACAAGCTGATTGGCTTTATGGTGGTCTTGCTCTATGCTGATTACAGTGTATAATTCACCTTGCCATGTTTGGCCAGTAGATGTTTTTGGACATCACATCCTCCTTACAGAATGACATCCACTTCCGCCACATCCTCCTTACAGAATGACCTGCCACTGATTGCCATCACTGATGGTATTTCTACTGTGCTTCTGTGAGACTGCTGTCATCAACCCACCAATTGTGCAGTAAGTTCTACAACATATGGGTTAGTTCTTGAGGGTATTGAGATTTCTTGGCTGGGCATCTGCTGCTTAATATATCAGAAAACAGAGGATAAAGGCAAACATGCATTTAATTTCATATTAGAAAATGCAGAGAATATGAAAAGCACTATAAATTAACTGTCTGTTTACTCATTGTGAAATGAAATAGCCTGAGCCCTTCTTCCAATAAAGCTGATTATAGGCTTCAGAAATTACTTAGATTGCAGATTGAAGCTGTACCAATTTTATCTGAGATCACTGTAATTGCAACAATTCAGTGCCTGCAAATTTGTGTTGCTTAGTAACATTATGGACAAATTTATGAGGAAGGAGTCGTACTTTTTAACATACACATACTTTCACTGACTTCTCTGAATGTCAGTCACTACTTGCATATCACTATTTTAGCGTCATGCCCTGTTGAGACACAGTTCCTGCATCCTGTGTTCCTTGAACTTGTGCCTTGAAGGCTTACCTCAGTGAGTAACTTTGTGCAAGGCTGCTAAGTCAAGTCTATCCATCAGTCTTCGCAGGTTCCAGACATGGTGTAGTTATGCTAAAGTTAGTGACAAGTGCAGTATAACTGTGATGCGATGTAACATAATAGACTTTGTGGAGAGGATGCGCAGGCTTGCCCCATAAAAGGGAGAGCTATGCAGGGGGAGACGGGTGTCAGGTAATAATTGCACTAAGGGAAATTAAGAATATGATGCATCTATCATCACCTTCACCTCACTTAATACTTGTGCTCACATATTCTCATGGTTATAGGTGGTAACATGATCAAAAGTATCTGTTTATCAATAGAAAATTATAATAGAAATTAACTAAAAAGGTTAATTCCATGCACATACTCTCAAATCTAGGTCCAAAAGAGAGAGAGAGAGAAAAAAAATTGTCTTTCAACCTGTGGATACTAGCATCCTGGGTTTTTTGCCAAGTCTTAGTGCTGTAAAATGTTGTGAGGAGGGAATCCTCGAAAGACTACAGGAGATGGGTAGAATCTTTAGAAAGAAAAGCGAGTAATGCACTGAAGGGAAGTGATTCTGATTTTTAGGAGGAAGATAAATTAAAATATTCTCATATACTGGATTGTTCTCTGGAAAATACAGGCTAAATGAAAGATTTATGTGCTATGTTTGAGGGGATAAAAAACCAAAGGATTGATTAGCTAGCTCTTACGAGCTAGTCTTGTGTAGTGAAGATATGGAGGGTCAGATGTGTTTGATTCCGTTTTTTAAAGATCTTCACGGGACAGACAGACAGACATGGCTGCTCTTGACTTCTGTTTTCTTCAGTGAGCATGTGTCATACTTACAGCTAAAATATCTGCCGAGCTGAAGATGCATCTCAATGGTGGGGTCATAATTATAATCCAACCTTCTGAGTATTGAGAAAGAGGTTTTGTTTGGTTTTCTTTCTTTCTTTTTTTTTTCTTTCTTGAAATTGGTACAGGCATATTTTTCATTTGCAACAACATAAGATTTTATGCCAAAATGCATGGGGCTTTAAACTAATTTAATTAAAATGGATAGTTCAACCTTAGGCCATATTTTTAAGGTAGTATGTGTTGACACAGCTGTCATTATTTGCTAATGATATGATCTGGGGCAAAAGTAGTAGACCATGTTTAAAAAACCCAACAACTTACTGTCGTGTTACTACATCAGCCTTAAAGGAACTGTAAAAAGAATGCAGCCATGCCACGCTACCAAGTACGAAGCACTGGACTGTTTTGTTGTTGTCGTAGTCTTTTTGAAAATGCTTCTTTTCCCAAAGTGTGTGGAAGGTTACTTGTTTCAGGCACAGACGAATTAGAACAAAGTTAGGGCAAAAGTTTAGGGTTTTTTTTTTTTTTATGCAGAAGATATTACAAACAGTCAATTTGATTTGGGTAGAACAAAATCTAGTTATTGTAATAAAATGAGGTGCGTGTTATGAAGATCAGAGAAGAGTCAGCAGTATGATGAGTGCATTCGCGTTTGCATTTGTGCTAAGGCTATGAAAAAATTGGGCAAGGGTAACTAAGCAGCGTGGACACTTATTTTGATATGAATTCATGCTTTGCTTTAGGACAGAAACGATATCCTGCTGATACAGGGTAAATTGCAAAAAACCCCAATCTTAAACTGACATAATAATTTTATACAGCTTTAATTACAGCATCTGAAAACTGGATGAAATTAAACCAGTGCAATTTTTCCAAGTAAATGAGGCCTGAGATCACCTGTATGTTTCTCTAACAGGGTGTAAATTTAAATGTGTAAAGTAGAATTTATGCTTGCTTTAAAGCCCATTTATTCTAATCCAATGGTGTAAGACATAATTTGTTTTTCTGGCAGAAATTTTCCTCCTTCTTTTTTATTATTTAAATCTTGTTTAACATTATTTAAATCTTTTAATAACATTAAAACATCCTTTTCTTCCTGACTAGTTAGCATTACAGTGTGAGAGTACTGATGCTTTTCAGGCAAATGGTTGTGTAACCGGATGATAACTTACAGATTTTCCAAAGCAAGAGCAATGGATGCTGGAGGAGGCTGCCAGAAACTGAAGGGGAAAAAACCGTTACTGATCTATATCACAGTTTTCCAAAGCCTTCAGAAGCAAGAAGAAAATATTTCTATATGTTTGATACGATATGTACATATCGTATCTATTTCTCTTTTAGTACATATATCTTCAGAACACGCATACACCTGTCAGCGTGCTCATTAATTTTACTAATGTAAAGTAGTATGTTTTAACCCAGAGATGGATTCAGGTCATGAGTATTTATTTCTGCATTTTCACAGTATAAGCTTGATATATTCAATTTGAAGCAGCACTGTACACCCCTACACTGTCTCTTGGCTTTGAGATGTTGACATTGTTTAAAAAAAGGTAAACCTACCCCTTTTTAAATGCCTCTTTAAATTATACGCCCCGTGTCTAGTAACCGGAAACGTCGCACAATCTTAATATGACTGTTTGCCGTAGGCTTTGACTTTGGCAAAGTTTCAGTATGTGGGCTTGAAGATTTTTACAACAGGCTTTTTTTTCTTTGTTTTGAGATGTCAAGTAGAGATTGTCTAGGAAAAAGTATAAACTGTTAAACTGTTACAACAACAGTGACTGGAAATGGGAGGCTCTGTCCTATGTGCTGCGCCTGTCTCTCTGAGAATCTGCTTGACTGAAGCTGAGTTGCAAGTCTCTTTGCAATTTAATTGCAATTTAAGTCTAATTGAACTTTGTGCTCTACAGGGACTTGGCTGAACCTCCCTGAGGGTGCCACTGTGCAAAGCCCCAGCGAGCCCAGTGGGCTATGGTATGACATTCAACAAACCTTGTGTTTGTATCATGTTTCAAAGTAACTTTATTTGATTTGTTAGGTTTATTGAGGTAAACAAACTGTCCATCAAAAGTAACCATTTTTTTTAGAGCTGACATTTCCTTTTGCTTGCTTGTGTTCAGGGAAAAAAAAAAAAATTAATAATTCAGTTCTTGTGATGTGTGTGGTGTGGGTTTTTTTTTCATTAGTAGGATTTTTGGCTTGAGACTTTTTTTGAGGTGAAGGATATTTCCCTTTACGCTTCTATGCAGGTTACACTTTGCAGGGCAAGATTAATCTTTTGGTTGGAGGTCAAAGGCAGCTGGCAGAGTTTTGAAGTCATCTGAAGAATAGTAAAAAAGTCAGGGCTATATATAAAGTGCTGAGCAATAAGTGACATATAATTATATGATCACCTCGCCTAAATTTGTCTGTAAAGGAAACAATGTTTTATGGTATGTGAAGAATTTGAAACCTAATTCAAGTTTCATTAGTCTGTTTAAAGATTGACAGCTATTCACCATTTCCCCTGAGCTCTTCAAATTTGTTGTCAGTGTTATCTGTGCCTAGCTAGGTGAGTGAAAACAACCCAATCCCCCAGATAGGAGAGAATCCTGCCAGCTGATGGCTTACAGCTGTTCCTTGCCTGCTCATGAAGTCATTGAAAGTAAGATTATCAGATGGGTGTTTACTGAGTTGGGTATAGCGGGGTGGAAAAAACCCAGTCCTGCTTATTCTCATGACATATTCTCATGTGACGAGGTAATTGAGTCAGTCATGTAGAGGAGGGGGTTCTAGTGATGGAGAGCCAAGACAGCTAACACTACGCCATCTCTTTCTGCAGCCCTAAGGTGAGGCATGTTTTGGGGAATGAATTTCCTAGCTCCTGTGCTTGGAACTCCTTGGTGGTCAGTCTTGGAAAGGGCAGTGTCAACTGGTGTGACTTGGAGGACACTCTGGCCCGTGCCTGCTTGTCTATGCAGTCCAGAAATGCTTTGCAAATTCTTTGCTCTGAGCTATTCTAATTCAGATTGGGATAATACAGAGATGCCTGAGCTACCTTTCCAGTATTTCTGCTAGGACCAGAAGCAGTTTGGTGTGACAGCACCAGGTTCTCTATAGGCTTATTTGCTCTGCCCAGGGGCAGATATTTTGAATTATTAGCTAGAAGTGGAATAAATTAGCCCATGGAAGCTCTGGGCTGCTGCAGCTGGATTAGTTTTCAGATGACTTGGAAGCCGACCATGCACTAGAGACCAGGGCAACCAATTTTTTTACTAGATATACATGGGCCCTGCTTCTTATGGAATGTCATTTGAGCAGAGCTTGCTGCCTGGTGTTGTTATATGACAGAGCCAGAAAGATGTTCCTCTAGCAACTCCTGCTGGAGGGGGAAAAATGCCCATGTTAAGCTGTGACCTGGTGCAAGTGCTGAGTTTGATAGTTTTGTTTTAGTTTTTCCCCTTCTGCCATGTGGAGGATTTGTCAAGCACATATTGAAAGTGGGGATAGAAAATCCTCTGCCCTAGTGTAAGGCACGATGAAATCATGTCCTGGCTCCTCTAGGAGTGATACCAGCATTTTGGGATTCCCCTGGCCAAATCAAGAGTGTATCTGCACTTCTTTGGCCAGGTGTTTATGACATGTTTACAATGCAAAATTTAATTACAGTTAGTTGCATGAGGTAGAATAGAGCCCGGAAGACTTGTCTTAGTCCTGGATATTTTTTATGAGAGTTAAACTAGGTTGTGCAAGAGCTAGTGGGAGTGGTTGAGTGCAGTGCCAGGCAGAGATGTCTAGGACGTGACCCATCTTCCTTCAGACAGGTTGGCTGTCTCCGTAATGTTTGCATTTCCTGCCCGCTGTGAATTTAGGTGGAAACACACCTGGCTGTGTCTGCTTTGTCAGCATTATTATTTTGAGATCAGATATAAAATAATTCAAGTTTGCTTTTTTTTTTGCCTTTAAGAATCAGACTTCCTGTTGGAGCAGATGCTGAGTAAGTGCTCACCTGTCACATAACAGGTAGCATGTACTATACTGGATGGCATTAACAGAAGAATCATGGGCTTCTAACTTTTCTGGTAAGTTTGCCCCTAAGTGGATATATAGTTCAAAATGTATTTCAAGTAAAAAGCAAGGTTCATTATTTTTTTTACTGACATTTAATCTTCTCAATACAAGTTTAGGCTGCAAAGCTAGGAAGTCAGGCAAAAGCAGTTACAAAACTTGCATCCCTACTTAGGTTTTCTTGATATTACTGGATCTGTCATTTTTTTTTTTTTAATACTGTACCCATAAACACAATTTTCCTGTGCCATTTTGAATTGTATTAAAACATGTTTAGAGTTTTGGCAAGTTTTTAGGATGTCTGATGTGATGGCTGGAATAATTCACATGGCAAGGTAAAATTGTGCCACTTTGATTACTGGTAAACCTTGTAACTTGTTTGGATTAAGCATTTTCTTTCGGGAGGAGGGAGGGCTGACAAATGCTCACCAGGCAGAACTAAATAGAATTTTCTCCACCAGTTCCACTATGGAAGCGTAACATTTAAAGTATTCAGCTCTGGTTTATATTGAAGTTTGTGAGGAACAGTACAGAGACTCATGTTTCTGATTTCAATTGCTTTCTTTTTCTACTCTTGTTTTAACCTTATATTAAGATGCGTAGGTAATGTGTGCTTATATTCTTGCTTTTCCATATTGGATGTGGCAAATTCACTTCAAATGATTTTAGTATTACTGCCACAGAAGGAAAGGAAGCAAGCAAGTAGCTCGGAAAAGATCATTTTTCTCCAAATAGTTAAAGATGGTTTTCCCATATAGTTGCACATAAACATGGTTCCACTTATTTTAAAACACCAATACCAAAATGAAAAACGCATAAGAATTCAAAGTATGCAAGAATTTTCCATACAGAAACATTTGTTGGTGGGAAAGGCACTGGCTGGCTAAAGGGACTGTCACAAGGTGTGGTTTCAAAGAGGACTCGGGTCAATAATGGCTGCAAACCGTTACCAGCATCTGATGGTTCTGTGGTCTTTAAAGCAAAGTAATTTTTATGAACACGTTTAGGAAGATTTATGTAAGCAGGCAATATATTAAAGATAAAGAAAATAACAATCCTCAGAATCTCTTAAGACAGTGAGAAAGACTTCTGATTCTTTCACAAGAGACTCTTTCTGTGTTGGTTTTGCCCATTCTATCAGTCCAAGGTCATTCACCTCTGTAATAAACTACTGTCTGGTACAATCTCTCAGATGGTTTTATTGCTTACCAAGCTGTTCCGTTTGGAACACTGTACTGCAGGAGCTGCAGCAAGACATTGTCAGCTTTCCTAGAGTTGCATTTTAATTTCATTCAGTGGGACTTTAATGAATTGTACTGTCTGTTAGCCCAATCTTAGGCTTTACTTGAAGGCTGTACTAGCTGATTAGAAATCCATCCTGCAGTCGCTTAAGTGCAGGAGTGTCTTTATTACCCAAGTGGTTTCCGAGGTGCTGAGTGCTCTCAGTAATCACAGACGGGAGAAGGAGCTGACAGGGCTGAGCAGGATGCAGGGAGATTTGCGTGTTTCCCCTGTGTGAACAAAACTATGAAAAGCAAAGAAATTAGATAGTGATGTAATTATAGATCTTGTTTGTCATACATGCTATATGTGAAACACTTAACAGGTTCTCAAGGGTGTTTTATGTATGCGCATATGGAGATCACATGGCATCTTTGTCCTGAACCTTCACTGGTATTAATAGAGCTGGTGTTTGTGAACTAAGGATAATATGCAGCCTCTCCCCAAATTATTCCTGGTCACAAAATTCAGCCAAAAGTAAACCACTTAGTTCATAAGCATTCTGTTTATCTTGAAAGAAATTGTGTATGTTATCCCCACTCACACCCTGGTTAATCCCACAGGCCCTGAACAGTAGTAGGCTGCCAGATATAAATCAGTGTATGTGGTATGTACTCAACACAACTGCATGCCTTTTTGGTTTTAGGTCAGTGCCGTGTTGTCTCTTGCTCTATCCATGCAGTAAGACAGCCCTCTGAGATTCTTCCTTAAATGAGGAATTCTTTCATGAAGCTCTTTATGTTGGGTGTGAATTTTCTTTCCTTTTTTTTTTT
>VXBO01004617.1:948968-1064190 GCA_013400135.1 Rhinoptilus africanus
GGCGGCCTGAAGGGCTCGGGGGTGAGGAGCGGGTGTGTGGGGGGTGTCTGTGCGAGCCGCTGCCCGTCTCCACCCGCGGGGTTTCTCCCCGTGGGTCCGTCCCGCAGCGCCCGGCGGAGCCGCCGTCCGCTCCTGCAGTCACCGCCGCTCCGGTGTCAAAGTGTTGTCCCTTCTGGCGGTCTCCAGTGCTCTCCCAGGCTCAAACTGGTTGCGGGAGTTGGGTCCTGAGGGCCACTCACAAGCGCTGGTGGGGGCGGCTGCCTCTTTTCCTTCCCCTCTTCTGAGGAAGGGGGGTCCCGGCGGCGCCCGTCCGGCCCAGCGGGGCTGCGGCCGCCCGAGGTGCCCGGGGCGAGGAGCGTCGCTCGGGCCGGGCAGAGCGGCCGGCGTCGGAGAGTGTGGTGTGGGGGGAAACAAATGCAAAGTATAATGAAAAAGCTGGTCGTCTCTCTGAAGGGCTTTCTGCTCTTCAATAGCCTGCTCTTCCAAAAAGTTAAAAAGCTGTGAGGTTTGGATGGCTTTTTTTCGTTTTGCCCATGTGAAGCGTTGAAGGCAGGTTGAAGTGCTGGGGGTGTGTGCGTGACGGGGAGCCCTGTCCTGCAGCCCGGCTAGGCAACAAGGCACGGGCCGTACACTCGCTCCTGCCCTTGCTCTGATGGGAAGAGCGTTATCAAGGTGTTGAACGTGTGATCTTTTCAGGGAGCTGAAAGCGGCAGCATGTGTTTCACAACGTCAAATGGAAAAGCTTGTGCTGTAGCGGCAATGGGTAACGCTTTAGTCTTGCACGTTTTACCCTTTAAAAAAGAAAAATAAATTACTGTATTGTCCTGCTCTTAAGAGTCTTGAGCGTGAACTGGGGTTTCGCAGTGCTGGGTGCACACGCAGCCTTGACAAACATAAAATAGTGGCAGCATTTCACAAGAGAAATAAGAAGCCGTGTTAGAAATCTCAGATTGCTGTGGACTTTGGAGGGTGGGATAAGGCATAGGAAGAAGACAGTAAATGCCTTTTGTTTTTAATCTTTTTTTTTTTCTTTTCCTGTTTTTTTTTTTTTGAATTAGCTTTTTTTTTTATTCTAAACCACACCCAAATAATAGTTCAGAGCTGAGGTTAGAGCGTGGGGTAATGTTAAGAGAAAATAAGCCAGTCATTGGGTGTGGGTTGTCAAACGACGAGGCAAGTGCTTCTCGAATAATTCAGAATGTTTTATTACGACCTAAGTTACCCAGTGGTTTCAAGTATGTGACATTCCACTTAGATACAAAGTTAAGATGACAAATCTGTCCTGATTTTTGACCCAAGGTTTATAGCGCTTGGGATGCTGTCTGCCAGCCAGGATGTCTAATAGCTACAAGCTGCTAGCTTTTCAGACAGGTGCTAGTCAAGCTTTTTTTAATCTGTAATATCTTCATATCTGTATCCATAAATACCTTTATTTTTAAAACAACTGTTGACTCACCAGGCTGTGCAATTGTCATTTGAAAAAAATACTTTAACTATAATACAGAAATGGGTGTTGGAAGGTGATTTTGGAAGTTCACTCAAAGCTATGGTTATGACTTCAAGTTAATTAAATGATTCATGGCCCTTTTTATAGAGTAAGAGTATTTGCTTTAATAGTAGTGTGTCAAATTGCATTTGATTATTTTGTTACCTCAGCTGAGCAGCGTAACATTTATCTCCTCTATTACTATAAGCAGTGACTAGAGATAGTAGGAGCTAATGTTTTGATTGTAGCTTATTTTGTTGAATCCCCTGAAATGAAAGATACAGCTTTTCATGTCTGCTTAAGCATGGGGAACTCCTAGGATCGTTTTTGGTGAAAAAGATGCTGGACTTAATCTGAAAATTGGAATTAAACTCAGTGGTGCTGTTCTTTCTCTCTCATAAAAATTAAGACTTGGGTATCTGCATTTGATAGAGTTGAATGGTTTCAGATTACCGTCTATTATTGGGCATCTGTGTAAGTTTCTTACTGTATCTGCCCATCAACTGTGCAGCAGTCTAGGGCATTGCTTTTACTAAAAAAATAATGTTATTTCTCTTTCTATGAGTTGGCCAGATTTTTCAAAATGGAGCACCATCTTTCTAACAGCTTGGGAGTCCCCACGCCTACCTGCCTTGTTGAGAGGATTTCCTCCCATGGTGGAGCATGTAGTGTATCTGTCAGAGCTGAAGGTGTTAAGTTTCACCAATTCCTTCTAGACTTGTATGTAGAAAGTAACCAAAAAAGCATATTCCCTTAAAGCTCACCCTTCCAACCACTGATTTAAGATGAAAGCTGCCCTTTTTCCACTAGCAGAGAAGGCTGGTTTATAAAGATAGTATATGGGAAGGGAAGAAAACATGCTCATGTTTTATACTTCCAGTCGGGTATCATTTAGCCTCCTAACGTTGCTCTTTCAAGTTTTCTAAACAAGAAATACAAACATCCTTGATAATGATGTTGGTCTGAAAGGTACTTAATAAGTTGTGGCTCTGTGTAAGTGGTCTTAACTTCTCAGTATGCTTTTCAAACAAATATCAAGAGAAACACCCCTAAAAATGGAAGTGATTTACACACGCTGGGTACAAGTGCATAGAGAATAAGCAGAATATTTTTGGTTTCCTGATTTTCTAGAAGGTTAATAAGTGTAACAACATATATGTAACTATTGTTTGGAAAGTATGGCAAGCACAGAAAATTTACCTATCTTAGTTGAAATTGAGTAATGTGATAATCTTGAAATGGTGAAGCAAAAGAAATTAAAGCAACGTTAAATTAAAACAAGGCCAGTTCTGCTTCTGGGGCAGAAGCTGGGCCAAATAATGCGAAGAGAAGACAAGGCTTCTATTATAATAATAACAGTAACAATCTTCCAACTCCAAAGTTCATTTTCCAAAGCAGTAACAAACGTGTTAATGGAGCTAGCAAAAACTTATATATATTGAGTCTGAGGTTCTCTGAGCAGGATGCCAAAATGCATCCTCTCTCCTACTTGAACTGTACAGGGAAAAGTGTGCTTCAAATAAAGACTGTGGGGTCACCAAGACAAGTTAGGGACAGCATTTTCAACAGCATTATATTGTTAAGGATTAGCTGGTTAGTGTGAATTACTTTGATAGTTTCCTTCATCGTTTATCTATATTTAGAAATTGCTGTTGGATTTCTATGTATTTAAATAAAACTACAAGGCTGGTATAATGTGGTGGGGTTTTTTTTCTCTCTCTCTCCTGTTCCCAGAGTTGGTTCCTTCAATGATGAGTAACATGCTGAATCCGGATGCTATTTTTTCAAACAATGAAATGAGCCTGTCAGACATTGAAATTTATGGGTTTGATTATGACTACACGTTGGTCTTTTATTCTAAACATCTGCACACGCTGATCTTCAATGCTGCTCGAGATCTTCTTATTAATGAGCATCGGGTAAGTGAAAATAATGGAATAACAATAAACTTATGAATAAAGAGTTTAATAAATGATTTTTAACTGATGGGGGGTGTAACTTCTTTTCATGCCTCAGTCCTATCTTGGCTCCCTTATAACACGTTTCATACAACAGCTACATATGAACCACAGAAGTCCTGGTTTATTCTCAGCTGCAGTTTTGAGCAGAGTGCGATCTGGCAACTGTTAAGGCCTAGAGTTGTATTTGTTTTATCTTTTAATGTGGTGGGGTGTTTGTGTTTTTTTTTTCATGATTGTCAGTTATTGGAGTTGCACTAATAAATAAGCTTAACTGTTACTGTTTTATGCATTACTGTGAGTGCAGTGATGAATTTCTATTTGAAATATTTTTAGCCAGAGTTCTTAGGAGGTCTTTGATTGCACCGTGTGCTTGTGAGGTGCTCTGTATGTGCCCGACATTTCAGCTGAGTTAGCTGATGGGGCAGGCAGTGCAGTGATGCCGTAATCGGAGGCTGAATACAAGAGAGACCCAAGTAAGTGTTCATCTCAGTAGTCCCCTATGAGGGAGCACTGCCCTATTGCCTCACCAAGCCACATGTTTGCACCAGTGACCAGTGGACATCCAAGAACCTTGGAGCTGGTTGTTGTGTAGTTTGGGGATGGGAGAAGTTACTGAAAGCAGGGGGGGAAGATGGGCGACTTGGGAAACTGAGGGTATCGCAGGGAAAAAGACTGAAGAAAACATGGACTGAAAGAAGTGAAGTTTATTGAACTGTAGGTCTTGCAGGAAAATAAAAGACAAAAAGTCCACAGAGTAAATTAATTAATAAAACTGCTTGGGTATTTTATACGACCTAAATCTGAATGGGTAGTGTTATTCTACTTTCGTATTTGAATCTAAAGGTTAGGAGCTATATATAAACATCTATAAATATCCCTGGAAGAACAACAAAACTTCATAGGCGCTACAAGCATACACAACTTGATCCCCTTAAGATTTTGGCATGTCTTTGGTATCCATTTCTGTACGATGTGTAAATACATTTTTATATTAAAGCTACGTGATTCTTGCAAAAAACAATGTTATTGTAGGAGTCAAGATTAATTCTTGTAGACAAAATATTCAAACAGTCCTCTGTCTTTACTATTTGAATGAATTCAGGTAGTAATAGCTTTCCAGTTCGTCTCAACTAAAACCTCTTGAGTTGTAGTAAATGAAGCTGTAATTACTTTTTGAGAGCAGCTTATTGTAATACATCATGTCCTGTTATTGAGGGACAACGGTTTTTATTAATGCTATCTCTGTAGCTACCTATACTGTTAATGTTTTTGTTGCCTTTAACTTTAGAAAAAACTTGTATCTAGTATTGCCTATTATGGCAGTCACAGTCAACATAAAAGATGGCCAATTTTGGTCATGGTAGAGTAAGGTAATTCATCAGAAATTGCAAAATGCAGTGTAGGAAGCAAGGAATTTTGAAGTGTGTCCAAGAGGCACACAAATTTAATGCTAATCTGGAGGTGGCAGCAGGTGTTGAATGTAAACTTTTGCCCTTGGGTTTATTTCTTTCCTAATACACAGGCCTTATCGGGACTGATGTTTCAGTCCAGCTGTATGTATCCCTAGCAAGAGTGGGGTAAGCAAACAGTGCAATTTTTATCACTTTCTTTTTGTTTGGCTTCTAAGGAAGCTTTGATTTGTGTGTCAAGGTAGACTCAATCTTTTTCTCGTGTGTACTGGCATGCATGCAAAAAGACAGCTATGTAGTAGACTAAATTAAAGTAGGAAAGTCAAGTATGCAGAAATTTGAAAAAGTCAGAAATAAATTTCCTTGTTTGTGCTTGGTGTGGCTGTTTTGGGGAATGTGCAGTGCATTGTAGTTTTTAATTGATCACATTCTATATCCTCCTCTGATGTTTTCCCTTGTTTCTTCTGCTTCATGTTCCTAGCCAAATGTACACATCTTCTCAACACATCTGTAGGCTTTTGATGCTGTTCTTCATTCAGACCAGTAGCCTCCCCATGTTTTCTGGAAGTGGTAGTAGGAATCATAGTTCAGAACTTACGAGAAAGGAGTATTTTCTTTGACGGTAGATGCCCATGCTCAGTACAAGCACAATCTACAGCAGTTGCAGAGCAAGTCCTCTTTAGTGTAGATATAAACTTTGTGGAGAAATTGCAATTTATTTATTTTTTGTAAAAGTAGCTAGAGCTCTGTTGAAGCTGTGTAATCTACCTTTTTTCCCTGGAAGCTTGTAAATTAGCCATATAGGTATGGAGATTGTTGTAGCGAAGGCGGAGAATGTAACTGAGATGAATTTGTCAAGTTCTATGAGTGCTGTAGCCTGTGGGAGCGAAATGAAGGATTGCCTTTCAGTTGGTTAATCAAGGAAATTAGAGTTTTCCCAGGCCGTGTCAGAAGTCACTGAAGCATTTTGCCTTTTAAGAACAAATGAACAAAACCCTTAGCCCAAGGCACGCATCTAACATATATGTTTCTTCATGGCTAACCTATGCTTAAAGCAGGAAAAGTTACAATTGTCTGAAAATGGGTTTATACTGAAAAATGTTAGAAAACTCTCTAAACAAGTGGTATGAGCTACCTATGCTATCTATAAAGAACCCGAGGGAAGAGTACGCGACATAGGCATTGAATTCACATGCATCTCTAAACAATAAGGTGTTACAAATGCTCTCTAAGGTAAATACAGTTGGGTCACTGTGGTGTTCTCCTTAAGTGACTCACCCTGATGGCGTTTGATGCCCGACTTGCTTTCAGGATTTGATCTTTGTGACATACAGTTCCTTGGGGAAAGGCCCTATTAGGGGATTCTTCTTTCCTCCCTCCCCATCTGTACTTATTTTCAGTGCACCATGTCTCTAAACACCTCTGGAGTCTATATTTCAAACTCAGCAGTCTAGGATCAGGAGTATGATCTGCACTGAGAGAGTCAAAACAGAGCTGCGCTGCTTTTATTTCTTGAAAACGCTGAAGATTATTTTTTTTTGCTTGTTAATACTGATGATGTTGTATTGCTTTATCTTTCAGTAGGAATGAGCAGTAAAATTCAGGTATCTCTACAAATCAGGCCAAGTTCTTGGTTTTCTAGCTAGAAGGTTGAGTTGGAAACTGTGTTCATGTAGTTTGTTTCATGGGGGGATATCACGATGCAAGGTAACGTAGCTATTAAATTTTAGGAAGATAATACAATTTATTTTGTTTTCAGAAGTGCATATATTAAAATAACTTTTTCAACAAGACGCTAACGTTCAAAGGTGATCACTACAGAGTACCTGGATGTCCAACTTTAGGGACTGTGCTTGACTTAAATTTAAAACATTGACCTTGGATTTTGGAAAAATGTTTGATTTGTCTTGCACTGTACATGTGTTCCTGCAAATCTCACCAACCTCTCAGAAAACTCCTTAATGACTACTGAAGACTCTTAAAATTCTGCAGAATGTTGGTTTTAATTTGTTTTTGTTATGATTTTAAAATCAAATCATTGCTCTCTTTTCTTAGTATCCTGCAGAAATAAGGAAATATGATTATGATCCCAATTTTGCAATCAGAGGACTTCATTATGATGTACACCGGGTATGTATAAATAACTTTGTGATGAGTTATCTAGTGCTGAGAACTTAGCCAAAGAAAATAAATAAGGCTTTTAAGTCTTCCAACTTTTCACGCTGTGTTGATGTGTAAGGATTTTGTTTCATATTTTTCTTTTTCATAGCAAGCTCGTTTTTTTTAGTTTAATTTTATTTTTTTGAAATAGCTCTTAAGTATAAAATGTTTTGAGTGTTTTGTTTTCATGGTGGGGGACAAGGCATGGTGGGGGGGGCTGGGGAGGAAGATAACTTAGAGTGGAGTAGAATAAACCTAAGCAGGCATTTGCTAGTAGGAAAAGCTATTTCTTCATGACTTAGCTCACGTTACCTGACAACGCTTCCTTGGTGATCTGGCAAGCCCTAGGTAAAATCCATTGATGAAAGTATTTTGGAAGCTATGAAGAAAGTTGAAGTGAAGGTACTCAGGCATTCTTGAGGCAGAAAGGTTATAGATAAAATTACTTTGATTTTTATAATTTCATGTCAAATAGTTGATGTGATAAAAATGGATTTATTTTTTTTTCCCCACCTGCAAGGCCTTATTAATGAAGATTGATGCTTTTCATTATATTCAGCTGGGAACAGTTTACAGGTGGGTAAAAGTATTTCCTATTTATAAAAAAAATGTATGCGTTTGTTTTTTTTTAATATCTTAGTTGCATTTGTTAGCGTACCTCTTAGGTTCATATAAGGAATGGTTCCCTGAAAAGCACAGACATGAACAAATATTGCAGTCTTACTGGAAGGGTCTTTCTTTGCACCTCTGTGTGTACACACAGACATGAGCACACATTTACTGACTGATACAGTACGGCTGATTCCCCAGTTCAGAGCTGGGGAAGCTGGCAAGCTGGTTGGTCACATAGTGCTGACTCACTTTGTTTCCGGCTGTTAAATTGTGCTGAAAGACATCTAAAAATAAGCTGATGACTTCTCCACTGTTGCTTTCTATGTAAATAATTGTTACAGAGTCCCCGTTAGCATGACTTTGGTGTTGTTGTAGAGACACTTGAGAGGTCTTGCTGTGTTTGCTCAGAGCTTTTAAGTTTGGACATATCAACCACATCATACTTGAAGAATGGAGCACAAGTGCTTTGTGTCTGCACAGCCTGACACGTTTTGAGTTTACTGAATTGATGTAGAATTGGCAATCTCTGTGCTGTGCTTCGTTACATGATATAGACGTGCTGTATGTGATCTTTGACAGGAGAGCTTTTAGTATGGCTCAGTTTGTTGTAATGAAGCAGTACGCATTTAACTGAGGGGAACACCACACGCAGTACCAGGTTTCAAATTAAACAAGCCTAGGCATATTTCTTAATGTCATTGGACAAAAGGTTTTCTTTTGGGGCCAAAAGATATGCAACCTTCAGGTGATTTGCTGTGGGGGACTGTCTATGGTAGTATGAAACGATGATAATGTGCTCATTACTTCTTTTTGTTTGCCGGTCAGGCAGATAGGTAGATGATTCAGCCGTAGCAGTTGATCTGTTCTTCTATGAGTTAGTCCAAGATGCCCTTTGGGAGAGGGGAGATGAATAGAAGGAAAATGAAAGAGGAAATAAGATGGCATGGTCCAGCATTAGGCTCATACTGTCAACATAGTAGCTATCTAAAGCTGCCAAACCAATGTGTTCTGTATGGATTATGAGAGTCTGAGTGAAACTTTATACCATTTATTTATGTGCTTTATACATGTTAATGTAGAACGCTATTGTATCTTTCAACTGACAAAGCCTGTTGCTGTGATTTTTGAAGGAATATTTTATGCAGGGCTAGGAGGGAAGCAGAGAACTCAGTGTGACAGTCACTGATTGTAAGACGTGTTTAAAAGAGCTGTCACGTTATTTGCTGTGAAAAATGCCGTTTGCTAGACTAAAGGACAGGTGAAGTAATCAAAGCTACATTTATCTGTAGAGATATGTAGGAGAAATATTAAGATTGGTATGAATGGGAACGCGTATGTGTGAGAGCACCAGAAGAAATGTTGACAGTAGGGGAAAAAAGGATGGCATGTGGTGGTGTTGCTTGCATCAGATGGTCATCAGGATATCATCACATCTGTGTGCTGTTTCTCCAAACACCCATATGGGGAGCAAAAAAGAGGCTGAAGAGTTTGAGGTGATGTCAGGAAGAATGATGGTTGACTGGAACTGTATAGTGACCAGGTGAATGGGTGGTGAGTCCATCAGCTGTGTTGCCTCATGACTCAGAGTGGGACAGAATGAAGAGGCAGAAGATCACAGTTGCTATCAGCTCTTAGTACAAAAGGCACATCCGAAGCCAGAACGTGATGACAGGGCAAGAAAACTCTAGAGAGGTGAAGAGCTTGTGTCCCTTGTTCTCCGTGTCACCCAGAGTAATTCTGGACAGGCTGCTAGGCCACACATCTTGGTGCTTGTGAGTGTGTGTGAGGGCAAAAGTGGAAGCTACGATTTCACTCAATACTTTCTCCTAATTTTGTTTAAAATAAGATTTCTGTTCCAACACTGAGCACTGCTGTTGGTTGCTGCATATCTGTAGTTCTTAGTTTTGACCTTCCGTGTGCTTTGCATGTGTGTACGTCAGTTATACAGCTGAAGGTAGCAGCTGTACAGCCAAATGTACAGCCTCATTTGCACTGAGAGATGTATGCAGTGCTGGCATCCCTCTAACGATGCATGTCTCCAAGAGCAGCGGTGGGAGCACTGCTGTAGGTGAACTGTGATGCTTTTAGTGCCATCTGTCCGTGCTGTCAGTGCAATAAAATAAACATTGTAGTGATACGGCTGGACTGTGAACTGTGTCAAGACTATGAGTTATCTGGTAAAACTCACATACAGCTTTGCCTACACAGTTGTCTTGCCTGTTTGGATTTCATGTATGTCTATTGTCCTTTCTTGATTTGTGCTGAAGTAGCTCCTGACCCACAAGTGTTTTGCTTAGCAGTATTCAAATACCACTTGGCATAGCTGTCTGCGGACTAGAAGATGAGTTAGTCCTCAGTTCTGATCGTATTACATTTTGGTTGCATTTCTTCATGTTTACTGCTGTGGAGAGGGCGATGCTGAACTCTGTATCTTACAAAACCAAAGTATTACCTGCCGTGTTTGTGCACACTCCTAACTTGAATGCTGGAGTCCTACCAGCAGTAGCACAGAGCTGTGTACAAGTCGATGCAGCAGTGAGAAGTGCAGTGAAGGAGCTGGTTAACGTGGGACTCTGCTACCACAGCAGTGCTGAGGAAGCTCACGTATCATGCCCTTCCACTGCAAAGCTGGTGTGGATGCTAAACACTGGAAGTACTAGGCTTATTAATTAATTATTTTTTTAATGCAACACAACACCTATGGGAAAGTCCAAGAAAGGGAGGTACTGGAATAATTGTCTGTCTTACAAGGCTGCGAAACGCCACGAGTAGTCTTGGAAAAAAACAGACTAGATAATCTGGTTTTCATTTGTGTTCTTTAATCTTAAGAAAAACCTTAACACTTCTGTGTCCTCTGGTCAGGATGTTTGCATGCCTGCAGTGTCTTGGATGCTTTAGTGTGAGATGCTTGATACTGTAAATGCTCAAAACCAAACAAAACCAAAGCCTTTACTCTCTTAATAGTTGATAAAGAAACTCTGGAGAGAGATGATGTCTCCTTCTTCTCTATTTGTTGTTATATTTTTATATTTTAATTACTTATCCACAATCCTTCAAGTAATCTTAAATTTTGGGAAACTGAATTGTTGATGGAGTCTAAAAGAAATTCTTGTTTACTTAAAGATTGTGCATGTTTTTCTTTCCCTTGCATCTTCAAGGTCATGCTGCAGAATAATCTGGTTTAAACACTATCACATCATCAGTGCTGCATGAAACAAAGGCAGAGTGAAGAATTACTTTGTGTTAAGAAACTGGAAGCTCTAACTACTTTCTTACAAACCCTTAAGGCATAGTTTCAATGGAGACTAATTAGTTCTTTTCCCGTAAGAAAGTAAAAAGGACTTAAAATTGGAATGTGTTCCGTGTGCGTCAGTCTGTTAAAATGTTACTTGTTCTGTAAGGAAAGACGCTGTTTTAACTTACAGACCAAAGTGTTCCTATGACATTATTAGTATTTTAATAAGCTGCCGATCTAAGTGTTAATCTGTCAGACTTTCATTCGGTAATAGCTTGAAAATTTTAATCTGACTTTTGAACTAAAGCTAATGTTGTTTTCCAGAGGCCTCAGCGTTGTCCCGGATGAAGAAGTCATTGCAATGTATGATGGTTCCCATGTCCCTTTAGAACAAATGAGTGACTTTTATGGAAAGGTAAAACCACAAAAGTCTCTTTAAAAATGATAGTGTTTTTTGTTTTGGAGGTGGGTTGGTGCTGTTTGCATTTTGTTCTTGTACTTACTAGAAGTTACGTTTTCTCAATACATGATTCACTTATAGTTCTAGATGTGAAGTTTGCCCTCTAAAGTGATAAATGTCTTTTCTTTCTCGTGTTTGCTGTAGTTTCTTCTTTCACTGTTCCCTTGCCCAGACATAGACAGAGAAGTGGAAAGTAGAAAAATTAAGTGATTTGCTCAGTGTTGCACAGCAAATCTGATAAAGGCTGGGAAGTGAACCATATCCAGTGCCTTACCCCGGCTATGTACTTCTTCCCAGCGGTGTAATGGCTTAGCTGATGTAGCAGCAAGTCAATGTGGGAGGCATCTCTTGCATACAAGCTGGCATAGTGACAGCAAGAAGATTTGATGAAAGATGAATGATAAAAGATAAAGCTTTCAAGTTTAGGATTTGACTTTTGGGGAAAGTTGGTCTTTGTGCTGGTAGGTTCCTTCCTCTTTCTCAAATGAAGAACTATCCTGTCTTTTTAGTAAAAACCAAGTTTATTTTACCCCTTTTACTTATGGGTGTTAATTCCATGTTGACATGAAAGGCCCTTCTGTTTGCTGTGGAGCATTTTGTTGTTCTCACTCTTGTTCTTATTTTAAGAAGTTGAACTTAGAATTCCTAAATTTGGTGCCTGTGGCACTTCTGAATATTGGCCTGGGATTCCTTGTGGGATGCCTTGGTCTCCACAGGTCTATGCCTTTTTTGATTTTGGAAAGAAGAGTGACAGGAAGCTGTGGACACGAACTGAAGAACAGGAGGTTTCCTCTGAACATCAGGAAGCACTTTACTGTGAGGGTGACTGAACACTACCGCGAGTTGGTTGCCTGGGGAGACTGTAGAGTCTCCGTCTAGGAGATATTCATAAGTCATCTGGACAAGGTCCTGGACAACTGATGGTCTCTAGGTGGTCTTTCTTGAGCAGGGGGCTTGGGCAAGGTGACTTCCAGAGGTCCCTTGCAACCTCCACCAGTCTGGGCTTCTGATCTTGACTAGTGTTCTGTCTTGAGTAAAGATGTCTGGTTGCTTTAACCCCCTTCTAAAGAAGTATTTGGTTTGTATTTGCTCTTGTATAATGGGGTTCTCTACTTTTGCGAAACTTAAGTTACAGCTTTTGCAGACTAGAAATCTTTTCCTCTGTCCCTGCATGAGTTATTGTAGATTCTTATGACTTTTTATTGTCTCTTTTCAAGGAAGTAAATTGTTTTGCAGTCTTAATCAGTATTCCACTTATTAAAAAACCAAACAAACAAAGCCTCCACTCCCCCATCACAATACCCACTGCCTCTTATTTATAGAAGGCTTCCAGTGAAGGCCTGTAAGTCATTCTCTTGACTTTTAGCTGAGCACTGTCTTTTATGTGTTTATGAATTAAAATACTGCTCTAAAGAGTAATTATTCATGATTAATTCTTAAAATAAAGACAGCACTTTTGTTGGAGTTATTTTATTAGAGGTCTGTTAATTCAAAAAGAATCTGAAGCAATGTGAACAGTGATGGCAAAAGCTGAATATCTGCAAGTAAGCTGAAGTGTTTATGCCGAATGAATGAAAGTATTCTATTCTGAGAAATGCCTGACAGTTTTTTCTTCTTTTTTTCTTCCCACCCCTGTAGAGCTCACAAGGAAACACAATGAAGCAATTCATGGATATATTTTCCTTGCCAGAAATGACACTCCTTTCTTGTGTGAATGAATATTTTCTGAAAAACAACATAGACTATGAGCCTGTTCATCTGTACAAGGATGTCAAGGTACTAGCTTTGAAGATGTAGGTTAACCTCTACATTTGTGTGTCTTCTCTGTGGGTGCTTCGGGAAGCTTCAGCCTGTTGTTTCAGCTCCAGTGAAATACCTTAACTTCAGGTTTTGTATGGAGTAATTATTGATATAACAACCAGAAAAAGATAAGTAAAATGAAGGTAGACCTTTGAAAAGAAACATATAATAATTTGAATTTTGGTTTAAGTCTGATGTTCTAGAGCTGTTGCTCTTTTTCTAGGTTTGGGGACGGATAGGGGGAAAGTGAAGAAGGTCTTGTATGTCAATAAAGTTCCTTTTATTAAAGGTATACTTTTCTCAGTAGCAGGAATTGTAAGAGGCTATAGGGAATTCTGTTTTGGAGCTTTCAGTTATACTGCTTCTGTGTCTTCAGTAGTATACGATCATTTGCGGTCTCTTGCTTTTGGCCTATCTATTTTGCTTGTTTTCCTCTTGTCCTCCTCCAGAAAAATCTAGTAATAATGATTAGAGTAATTTGACCCTCTTGTTTCCTCAGGATGTATCCTGCAGAGGAGATAAAATTATGTCATGGTTATTTAGGAACAGGAGAGGTCATGCTTAAGTTGATGGCATTTGTCTGCACAAGGTTTCCGTCCAAAACCTTTTCCTGGCCCCTTGTTGACATGTATTAAACTTGTGTAGTTGTTCAGCATATGTGGTGCGCCTGAACATTGAATTTCTCACTTTCAAGAGAGAAGCTTTTGACCACTAGAATAATTTTCCCTTCTGCCTATGGTTACATAGAGTCAGAAGGCTAGTTCCCGTGGTTTCTGCTGAAGTGTTTATAGAAACTTCGGTGCTCCTCAGCATTACTGACATTTTGGAAGCTCTGTAGTGGAATTTTTTGAGGACTTTTGGGCCATACCACATCTAAGTACCAAAATGACAGTACCACTGTCCTAAGCAAAGCGATCTGGTGCAGAGCTGGCTCAGGAAAGCTGCCAAACGCCTTCAGAGCACCTTACGGGTGCTTTGTTTAAGGATTTAGCTTCTTTCATCTGTACACACAGAATCACAGAATGGTAGGGGTTGGAAGGGACCTCTGGAGATTATCTAGTCCAACCCCCTGCCAGAGCAGGGCCACCTTAGAGCAGGTTGCACAGGAACGCGTCCAGGTGGGTTTTGAATGTCTCCAGAGACGGAGACTCCACCACCTCCCTGGGCAGCCTGTGCCAGTGCTCTGCCACCCTCAAAGTAACCACAGTATTTGGGAGTGATCATAATCTAAAATCTGTCTGACTTAAATCTTTTTTTTTTTCTTTCTTTTTTTTTTTTTTTTTTCCAAGAGGAGAGGAATGTGTTCTGCTCCAAAGGTCATTAGAAATCTGTGATGACTGCCTCTGCAGAGCTTTCACCCCACTTCACCTTTCTGAGCGCCCTTTCACAGTTGTTATGTAAAACAACCCCTGTGCTATCCAATTTTACTTCCCAAATGTATGTAGTTAGTTTGTTGGAGGACAGGTCTGCTCTTTGTCTAGTGGTGACATATACATAATGAACATCACGTGGCATTTCTGTAAAGTTGAAAGTGTAATTCAGAGAAAGGAATTGCTTTAGAAACAAATTACTACTGCTATGCAGTGAGCATGGCTTTTATACTTGAAAAGATTTTTCAGTTCTTTATGCTCTGTTGCTTTCCTGACAGGATTCAATTAGAGATGTCCACATCAAAGGAATAATGTACAGAGCAATCGAAGCAGATATTGGTAAGTACTAATGAGATCACCTGTCAAAGCTTTTTTCACTCATAGTATCATGATCTTTCTGTTTTCCTTATCTAAGATTACAAATTCTGAATTTTAAAGCTTGAAAGACTTATTTTCACTTGTCTGAGGTACCTTTGTTAAGCATAACCTCATGTTCTGAGCCCTTGATTGAATGCAGAGAAAATCCTCGTGAAAAACGTCTTCAATTAATATTGTATTTTCCCCAATCCTTACAGAGAAATACATCTGCTATGCCGAACAAACTCGTGCCGTGTTAGCAAAGCTGGCTGATCATGGAAAGAAGATGTTTCTAATCACAAACAGTCCCAGCAGTTTTGTGTAAGTGAACAGTTCTTTGCTGTTCAACTATACATTTTTAAAGGATGCAGAGGATGAGGTTCTCTAATGTAATTCATTATACTGCACAGATAACTGCACTGCTGTTACGCTTCGCTGTTAATATCCCTCTGTCCTTTTTAGGGACAAAGGCATGAAGTTCATAGTCGGCAAGGACTGGAGGGATCTCTTTGATGTGGTCATTGTACAGGCTGATAAGCCAAACTTTTTCAATGATAAGCGAAGGTGGGTATTTAGTCAGTAAAGAATGATTCAAGCAGCTTATTCCATATAAGGCTGTAGAGCATGTTATGAAATATTTTCATTTGGATGCAATTTAAAATGAAATAATATTTGATGAAATCCTGTTTAAGTACATTACAGAATGCAGCAACACCTAATTCTGAAGTCCAAATATTTACCATTTCTTACCAAAGAAAGTTCTAGTAGCTGTTACAGGTCTACTGGACTGAGTCAGGCTCACAGAAGCTGTTTTTAGCATCTTAGCTTGTAAATTGGTGAAGTATGTTCTTTTGCTAATAAACCTGAGAAATTTTGATGCCTTCCAGAATCAGCACCTTATCTGGAAATGTCTTTCGTTGCTCCTGGTTTTGTTTAGTCATACATGATATTTAAACGCCAGGCCGGCTGACAGGCTGGAGTGTTTGGACTCGTTGTTCAATTAAGTAAACACATTTGTAATGCGTTTGTGCTACTCTTACACTTGAAAAAGACCCGTTCCTTTATGTGTACTTATGATTTGGAAGTGAGATAGAGGAAGGGGGGATTTTTTTTTTTTTACCTTTTTTCATTTAATTTTAAAAAGAACACTGCTATACATCTTGCCCTAGTCCTCTGCCCGCTTCTTTGGTTGTTCAGTTACACAAAATGAGTTATTGGGCAAGATTTTTACACATCTTCACTTCTTTTGTGTTCTCTTCTCTCCTCCTTAATGGCAGACAGTTCACACTGTTTCTTCCCCTCTGTCTGTGATCCCTGCCTTAGTTCTCAACAGCTGTTCTCAAGCTCCATTAAAAATGTCATCAGTATAATGGATAGATATGTTGCATTTCCCTGGCTAATGCAGATGTTTTGGAGCTGTGCTTTTTCTGTTACAAAATGTTCAGATGCTAGAGAGCATGTTTTCCTTTGGAAAGACGAATATTTTTATTATTAGAATTCTAATGTCCTCCAAAAAATGTCAGAATTTCTACAGCAATGTAACAATTGTATATAATTCTATTCTAGACCATTTCGGAAGGTGAATGAAAGGGGAGTGTTGCTTTGGGACAAAATTCACAAGCTGCAGAAAGGTCAGATTTACAAACAGGTACGCTTTCAATAAACTCTTTCAGTTCAAATTTAATACCTATTTCCTAGAATCCCAAGCTTCTTTAGATACCATATTCTTATTTAGATATAATACTCTAAAAAGTAGGTGTGTTTTTAAAGACACTTCTTTTAATTATTGAAGTGGTACAAATTCATTGTTGGTATTGTCTGTGTGCAGTTTACTTGCTTCTTTTAGTGATACTATTGCTGAAATCACCTGTAAAATTTGGGATTCATAATATATAAACTGAGGACAAGATTCCTGATATGACAATATTTTTAGGGGTGTACTAAATTCTTTTTCATGCCTGTGAGCATGCCTGTTGCATGGTGCTGCAACGTATGTGTCATTCTTTCCGCAGGGTAACTTGTATGAATTTCTGAAGCTTACTGGCTGGAGGGGCTCTAAGGTTCTCTACTTTGGTGATCACATTTACAGTGACTTGGCAGTAAGTAGTTTATTTTCACAAAATAGGATAAAAGATGAGGCTTTTTGTTAGTTTTCCTCTCAGTTACTCAATAAAACACGCTTTCATATGAGATTTTTAAATGCAACAAAATTTAAGGTGGCAGTTAAGCTATGTTGCTTTTAATTGATGCTGTAAAAGGCTGACCATATTTTCCACCTGACTTGTAGTGTTTAAGTTGTTTACAAACTACGCTCAAGAATGTGTGAGTTTGTATTCCTGATCCAGATACTGATTGTGTCAGATGTAACAGAATAAACACAGATCCAAATGTACAGGATGTGGCTGATTTGGATGACATTTACTACCAAATGTAATAAGAGCTGAATGAGCTTCTGTTTTGAATGGTAGGAGGGAATCTTCCTGTCACTAATGATAAACTCTCTTTCTTCCTGAGATCTTGCTATGGTTTGTAGCCCCACTGTCTAGGCATTTTCTTACTACCTTACAAACAAATGTACTGTTAACTGTTACTTTAGAGTAAGTGTCCACTAGTTAACTCTTTTGCAATTGATTGCGTATGAATGCCTGGATATGACTTGCCACTCTCAAGCTGCGGTAATTTTTTTCAGCAGCAGCATGTGTTAACATTTTTTGCTTCAATCTGCTTTTAAAAAGAAGAACAATTTTGAGTGCTTCAGAAGGCTGAGGGTCAGAGGAAGGAGGATGCAGATCTGTTCTTCTCTGGCACAATGCAGTGTCGTGGTTTGGGCCGGGTTGGCCACTGAGAATGACAGATGCTCTAACCCCTGAGTTGTGGAGCCTCTATCTGCCTGTCAAACAGGTCACAGAGGAAAGAGCACAGGTGGCAGCTGCCTCGTCCTGTACTTGTCAGGAGGAGCTTGAGTAGCTGGGGGTCCTGATAGGACTCTTCTGTCAGGTCAGTGTGTGGGTAAAGGCTACAAATGCAACACACTGTTTCCTCCAGATGCTTCTGACAGCAGGAGAGGTCTCATCCTCTGGAATTTCCTACTGTTAGTTTTTAAACCCAGTGTATTGGTGCTTATTTGCAAAGTGCTCATGTGTTCTTTATCTCTCTCTCTTTAAAAATGTGGGATTTGAAGCTTACTCTGAAATTAAATTCTATTGCCTCTTGGCACAGTTAAGTCCCACTGTTTAATATTTCTGCTTACACATAAGAAGCAATTAAATTAGTGCCCCTTTGGGATAAACAATGGTCAAATTCTTCAGTTGTTTTAAGTAGTTCTTTTTAAGACTAATAATTGTATTTTGTAATTCTTGGTAAATAGGATTTGACCCTGAAGCATGGCTGGCGCACTGGTGCAATTATTCCAGAGTTACGATCAGAGATTAAAATCATGAACACAGAGAAGTACATTCAAACCATGACCTGGCTGCAAACCTTGACAGGATTACTGGAACACATGCAGGTTTGTTCTGCGTGTATGTAATCGGCTCTGTAGAGCAGAAGGGATCCAGCCAAGTTTCTAAATGCTGGACATTGACGTTGCAAGTGCTTTCTGTCTCATTAAAGTTCACTAGTTTGACTGTAGATAAATAAATGCAATTATTCGCGCGCCTAGTCAATAAGTTTTCTCAAAATCTTGTCCCCTTCCTCCATTGGTCAGCCTGGATTGATTCCTGCTTTCGGTTGTTTAAAATGTGTGTGGATAATTTCGGTGTACTGATTTCTGAACCGTGCTCTTGTCCTGTTAGCTGATAAGGATTTATTAATGGAAAAGCTCATTTAAGAGGGCATCCTTAGTTACCTGTCATCCATACTTTACATTCCAGGTTCACCGTGATCCTGATTCACAAATGATTTTAGAAGAATGGAAGAAGGAAAGAAAGGAAATGAGGTAAGACATGGGAGATGAAAAATTTGCAATATCCTTCACAGTAGCCAAGTGTTCTATGTGACATCTTCCATAGAAGAATTTCTTCAGAATTTCTCTCCATTTTCGATTTATATTCCCTGGTAATTACAGACCTTCTAAAATTATCTGTGTAAAGCAATGTTCTGCCTGTCTCTGGTGCAGCTCTTCTACCCTCTGACCCTTTTGTGCATATGAACCCCTCTTCTTTGTTCCCGTTCTTTGGAACAGACTCTTTTTTTCTGCATGAAAGCGTAACATCCTGTCAAATACTTTTTCCTTCTCATCTCAGTTTTCCTGACCCTCTGTGTTCAGCTGTTACCGTTGCTATTGATTACACAGCTTTACTTATGCATGATTTAAAAATGTGTTTCTGTATCAAGATTTAGGTAATTTCTTCATTTTTTATAGATTATTTTGCCAGATAACATACAATACGTTTTAGAATATGCAAAAACTGGTCTCTGTACCAGACTGGATTAGCAGTGGTCTCTTCACGGAGATAGGTAATAGGGCTAAAACTCCCAAAAATCTACTATCATGAAGGAGCAATCCCTAAACGCATGGTGTGTGAAGTGCACAGTTGGCACCGTATCAACAGCAGCCTTTCCCAGAAACGTGGAAGTAAACGAAATGGGAATGGTGCTCAGCAGTGACTAATAACAGAAGTTAATTCCAAGATGTCTTTAAGCTTTTTGTGTACATTAAGCCAAATCTGTGCATTTTTTTAAAAGCTTTTTATCTTTGTGACAAGTAGGTGTCATTAGGATATAGATGAAGGCAAAAGTCTTCTTTCACAGTCTCTAGAAAGGAAAGCTTGAGATGTGTTTCTGAAGTCAGAAACGATTTATCACTGGTTTTAGTAGAAGTGTGAAGTTCTGTTTACTACTGTGATTGCTAGATTTGGGCTACATGCATGAAAGAGATGCAATAATTTCTGATGTGGCACATTTATGTGGTTTGAAGTGCAGTGGCAAGAGAATAATGTGCAGAAGAGATTATAGGAACTGCTTGCTTCAGGTTCTGAATGCCAGCTGGTAATGAGGTGTGTGCAGGTATGTTCACTTCATTCTCTTTGTTTTCTTTTTTTGGGGGATAGGGAGATGAACAGGAATTTCTTCAACACGCAGTTTGGAAGCTTATTCAGAACTGATGAGAATCCAACTTATTTCCTCAGACGTCTCTCTAGATTTGCGGATATCTACATGGCATCACTGAGTTGTCTCTTGAACTATGAGCCTGACTACACGTTTTATCCAAGAAGGACTCCTTTGCAGCACGAACTTCCTGGCTGGTCAGACCAGCTTTGCACTGGTACATTCAGAATACCCTTCCTACAAGAGACAGTTCAGATCAAATAAACACTTGTCGCCTTCTCTCTAAAATGGGCAAATATATATATATATTTTTCTTTTTTGAATGTACGTGTATTTTAAGTCACTTAAATCTGTTATCTTGATTTAGATGTAATTCATGCTTTTCTCAGAAGTGTTGTACCTGTTCTCTCCTCTCCTGCTCGGAGATGTTTCAACTCCTCTTACACATAGAAGAGATGATGGACTGCCAAAATAGTAGTGGACTAGGAGGGGAGGGCAAATTTGAGGGGAAGGATTGGTGATGTTCTGGGGTGGTTGTTTTTGTTTGTTCATTGAAAATTTTGATCTGCAGCCTTCTAGATTACAGAGAAATACTCTCTGTTCTGGCCCTGATGAGAACTGCAGCTGGGAGCCTGTAATGGATATTAGCACCGAAAAGCTTGAATCCAGTATTAGTAATTCAGTGATACGCGGTAAACGGTTTACCCTGAGATTGAGAGGGATGGTGTGTGCGTTTTGACTTCCCTTGCTGCCGTAGCTAGAGCCTTACCTGCTGTGGCGTTGGTGTGGCTCTGCTGCATTGCAGCAATTGCGGGCTCAGGCTGATGGGCTTTTTCTCCTCTCTGTGCAGTTTCTGTTCTTGTAATGTCTGTGCTTGGCTGTAGGTGGATCTGAGCCTAAAACTGAAAGTGGCAGTAACTTGGGCTGCTTCAGCTTCCTTTTGTTAACTTTTTAGGCACCTTTCTTTTTGAGTTTCAAAATACTTTAAACATCCCCACTCTCTGATAACAAAGCCATTTCAAGAGGTCTTGCATTTTGCATTTCAAAGCGGAGACAGATCTCTGTCAGGCTTTAGATTGATCCTAAATGCTGCTTTTAAAAAATTTTAACAGTGTCTTACAGTGGTTTGTAACGTGGTTTTGCTGCTCCCTGGGAGAGAATGTATTTCATATGGCCTTCAGTAATGGACTTTTACAGTCGAAAGTAAACACGCACAATGAAAGAAAAATTAAGAAATGAGAAAACGAAACCCAGAGTTTTCTGATGACATTTTTTTTAGCTCAAGCCCTCAAAGCTGAATTGGGGGTGGTGAACAGTTTGCATCAAGCAAAATAATTTTGGCAGTGCAAATTAGAAGTTTTATTGAATTCCTGAAGCTGCAGATAATGCATGAACATAAACTCTGGGTAGCATATATGTTCCAAAGATTTGAGCTGAAAAATGTCTCTCTTGCACAAGGAAAACATCTGTTGATGTTTTTCCTCAAACAGGCACTTTATAGAACTGCTAGATAGTTGTTTTTAAATAAGGATGCTTTCCTTTCTCTACATCCAAAGGAAATGTTTGTTTTTAACTGGTGCTTCCCACCCCAGCCATTTTAGAAGGCATCATATGATTAATGTTTTTCAAATTTTAGTTACTAAAGGCTCTGTTTTTAAAAGCATATGCTTTAGAAAATATATAGCATTTGATATTCTTCACTTTGTTTTGGGATGTCACTTGCTTCCTACCACGATTGTCAGGTAAATAAACTTTTGGTGACCAAAAGTTTTCTTACTATTTTTTTTAAACCTATCTGTATTATGTGCAAGTACCTATATTGAATTTCATATGCAGTATCTTTCATATTTTTAAAAGCATGTTTGCAAAGTAAAGAATGTATTCTAATCTAGCCTGCATGATTTCATAAGCAGTTTTCCTGTATGCTTGAAATCAGTCTGAAGACCTCAGAGGTGGTTGGAGATTTTTTGTTCCTGGTTTTCTTGTGCTCCTGTTTCAGACTCGACCTGCAACACTCCTGAAGTGAGTGTCTCTGTGTGTATTTAAACAGATGAATGTGCTTGAAGTAAGTTCATCTGACAGTTTTGCTGGAAGAAAAAGATGAAGTTTTGCAGCAAGTTAGTTTGGCTTTATTAGGAGACTTGGTGGTGGGGCTGTGTGAGAAGTATTTAGCATAACTTGATAATTAAATGTGGGGATGGAAATATCCCCAATTTGCCTTCAGTTCTTTATCCTAAGGCTCATCTAGAACTGAACTGCGTGTTACATGTGTGTAACACCTCTCGTGCTCCAGAAATTTCAATGCACTGTTCAAAAGAAGACCCCAAACCACTGCACATTCTCCATCTTACTACCAGCAAATAGTGGTGTTAATTCATTTCTGCGTTATTGAATTTGATAATGTTTTGTTGGCTACAGCTCTGTGATGTTTCTTCTTTTAAAGCTGGCTAGGAGTCAGTTTGTTTGACTAATTTTCCTGTGTTAAGCAGGAACAGTTTAAATGGGTTGGATGGTGTTATCCACATAATACATGTTTTGTTTTGAGATTATTTCCTTCTCCTCCTTCCGTTCTCTTAACTTACAAGTAAAACTTCTGTACGAAGCTATGTTACACAAGCCAGCTGAAGTGAAATCTTGTTTATATCGCATGACTTCTTGAAATAATCAACACTGCATGAGAAAAAATAAAAATCATTATGGCAGGGTTATGTTCCTTTGAAACAACCCAACTATATATAATACGAATCTAAGTGAGAATTTTAAAGTGTATTATTTATTTTTCAGTGCTAGAATACTCTTGCACTTTTAAAAATGTCTTGCATTTTTGTAATGACTTCAGAGAACTTGGGTTGTACACCTCGGCGTTCTCTGCATTCTTATTTTAACTTTGTTATGTTACTGACTTCAAAGAGATTTTTGAGCATGTTTAAAGGGCAGTGTCTCTTTATATTCATGTTGGGAGTATTGTTCATTTGAACACCAAAAAAAGAAGAAACTTTGTTCTGTCAGAAACTCTGAAGAGAATTGTCTGTCAGTAAAAGAAGAGTTTAATGAACTGTGGAAACTTTTTTTTGTGATAAAAGTATTTAATGATTATTACAAAAATAAATGCTTGGACTTTATCTTCTGGTCCCTGTGAGCCTTAACATTTTGGGTGACTGGAGAGAAGTAAAGACTGTGAATTGTAATAATTGCAAAATTCCGTGGGGAAAACTCCCCTAAATACATGTGTGTTTGTGTTTAAGTGTGTGTGTGTGTGCTCTAAATCTTTTAATATCTTCTAGGTAAAAACAAGCAAGCCTGAGTAAGGAGGCAGGAGGCGGAGTTAGGAACATGACTTCAATCTCTCTTTCATCCCGGCATGTTTTTGCATTAGATTCCCTTGTTTGTGGTTGATAGCTGCATCAACAACCACGGACTTGCCTGCAGACCTTGTTCTGATGGGAGGTGTCCTGAGGTTGCTCTCAGAGGTACTAATTCTTTCCTGCAGCGACACCATCCCTCCTGCCATTCTTGGTAAAAATATGGCATGTGAATAAGCAGGTAGCTTCTAAAAACTAAAAAAAAAAAAAAACCCTAAAAAAAAATTGGAATAATCTCCCCAGGGAAGTGGTGGATTCCCCATCATGGATCACTTCTAAGACTCAGCTGGACAGGGTGCTGGGCCATGTTGTCTAGAACATGTTTTTGCTAAGAAACGTTAGACAAGATGAGCCTTGAGGTCCTTTCCAATCTGGCATTCTATGAAAACATAAAGACCTGATTGTAGACATGACGTGGCAGGGGTACGTTCATCTTCATTGTCCACTTTTCACAAAAATGGCTCAAGTAAGAATTGATTACTATTCAAATGTTCTCATATCACCTGTATTTCTTGCTAAAGCTGCTAAAATTACTATTTCCCTTTGTACAGTGAGGCGACACATAAACAAAACACAGCCAAGTTCCAGGAAAGACAGAAAAGCTAGAGGAGGCAAGCGGGGCAGACAGGATGCTTGCATTTCCTGTTGCTGAAATTCTTACAAGAAAGCCTTTTCCCTTAGTTTAAAAATACAGGTTTGACACATGTTCTGTTTCACACTTGCCGGTTGTAGTTGTAACTCAGCCAAAATGAAAGCGCAGTGCCTGGAGTACTAGCAAATTTAGGATATTTGCCAAGTGAGCAGTCGTGTGTTTGAGGCCATATTTTGAAGTTTGTGAAGAAGAATAACAGCAGTTAAATAGCAGGCTAGTGAAATTCTACTGTTCACAGAGAGGTGTCTGTCTGCTGCTGGGTAGGTTAGTTGAGACACAGTTTTGCGTTTGGCACCCATAGTTGGTATTGCTCAGATACAGCCAACACTTCTGAGGTTGGTAACTCCCTGAACTTTATAGGCTGCATCTTAAACAAGGCTGCAAGGCTGTGCTTTTTTTTTTTTCTTTCTTTTTTAGTTAGCAATGAGATTTTATTCCCTGAAACGTGTAGGTGCTGTTTTTTTCACAGTAGGTGTAAATAGAAATGTGTTTTATAATTGGCTAATGCCAAATTCAGTCTTTAGTTCTGATCATGAGGACCACTTATCACAAGCTGCTGGTCATCCAAATCCTATAAAGTAGAAGAAAAAAGAAAATCAGACTTGAACGCTGTTAAGAAATGAAAGTCACTTTTTGGCAGATTTGTCTATACAGATGGCAATTTGTCTATACAGATGACACTTTTGCACCAAACAAGTCTTTTTACCAGATGCAAAAAGATGTATTTTGATTTTAGACTCTGCATCTCTATGAGGGTCTGGCTAAATTAGACCATTGAAGCTCTTCAAATACTTTGGCTTTACTCAATCTTTCCTTCCCTTGATTCCCAGCCCCCTTCCCATTGCGTTTCAGATTCTTTGGAGTGCTGACATGGCACTTTGCTACGTTTGCAGCAAGGAGAAGGGAAGACAGAATCAGAAGGCTCTTTAAGTTTGTATAGACGTGTCACTGGCATCCAGTAGCATCTGAAGTCCAATTTAATTCAGCTCCCTTTGAAGGCAGACTTGAGATACAGCTGTTGACCACAGCCTCAATTTCGCTACAAGTGAGGCTACCCAATTCCTAGCAGTGTTAAGGCAGGAAAGACAGGAACTTGAACAGTGTTTTCCTGAATTAATTTTTTAAAAAATCCAAGTAGACATTTTCCTTTCATAAAGTCATTCTCTTAGTATTATTTCAGTTGTTTCTCAAATCAAAATGGACACTTACTGAGAAAAGATCATAAGCAGGTTCTGGTGGAGCCAGCGCAGAAGAACTTTCGTATGAGGGGTTGGTGATATTTGAAGGCTGTGAATTGTCCAGCGATGTTACGTCAGTGTCATCTTTTGACTACACAAAATCACACAAACCTGCTTAAAATCCATCCTCCTCCTAACAGTGCATTAAGTGGGGGGCTTAAGCTTTACTGCTGCCAAGTGCAGTGTTGTGAATGAACTGGTTTTATCATCTAAATCAGTGTCTCCAGGCATGAGCTTTCTGGGTTGTTGTATTATCTCAGGTCACTTAACGCTGGTAACTTTTTTTCTCTCTTTATTTCGAAGCCTCAGCAAAGACCAGGAGAGGAAGTGTTGCCCTGACATTATGCCTGGGGTAAAAGGTATCTGGTTGGTCCTGAGTGCTCTCGTTCCTCCTCCAGAGGGCTGGAGCACGTCTCCTGTGAGAACAGACTGAGAGAGTTGGGGTTGTTCAGCCTGGAGAAGAGAAGGCTCCAGGGAGACCTTATAACCCCTTCCAGTACCTAAAGGGGGCCTACGGGAAAGCTGGGGGGGGGCTGTTTGTAAGGGGATGTAGCAATAGGACGAGGGGCAATGGTTTTAAACTAGAGCAGGGCAGGTTTAGATTAGACATGAGGGTGAAGTTCTTTACACTGAGGGTGGTGAGACACTGGCACAGGTTGCCCAGAGAGGTGGTGGAGACCCCATCCCTGGAGACATTCAAGGCCAGGCTGGATGAGGCTCTGGGCAACCTGATCTAGTGTCAGATGTCCCTGCTCCCTGCAGGGGGGTTGCACTAGATGACTTTTAAAGGTCCCTTCCAACCCAACACATTCTATGAAACACTTGTATTTTTATATAGAATCCCCTGGCTTGTGGCTGCTCTTTTTTGTTTCTAGAAGGCGATTCACATTTCGTGCAGGGGCTAGAATAGGAAGGGATTTCTGGATATTTCTAGGTGGGCTTTCTTTTGGATTGATTCTTATGTATTTCGTAATATTTTTTTTGGTCATCCCTCATCTCTGAGAGTAGCTTGGCTGTTGCTGACTGGTTTTGCATCATCGTGATATTATGCGAGACTGGCAAAGTTAGTTAAGAGGACGCAAGCGTAGGAGTGCATCAATATAAAAATTTCCACTTTTCAATCCTGCAATCATTTCAATTTGCTTGTCTTCTCAAGCTGGCCTTTTTCCTATCAAACATTCCAACCTCCAGAGCAGCAAAATGATCAGCAATGCCACGGAGGAGGGGGAAGAGAGCAGGTGCCCTTTCCATGGTTTTAATTACCTGCTTCCCTAAGGGTGAGCTTTCTGGAAAGGCAAAGACCTCTGTGCTGGTGCTGTGCAGGTAAACGAGCTTTTGGCCAGTCCCTGGTGTTGGAAGTGTCTGTGAGAGCAGGAGCCCATCAGGCACCCTGGAGGGGGAGGTCTGAGGGGAGCAGTAGGCGAGTGTAAGCTCATGCCCAAGAGAAGTGTGTCAGCCTTCCCTGCTTTCTCCCTGTCTTAGTCTAAACGGTTCAAGTGGCAAGCAATGGGGATTGTTCCTAGCTTGATAAAAGGCAAGGAGAAACAGGAGGCTGTGAGTCTGGGAGGTGTGGTGGGTCTGGGGAAGCGCTGCCCCCCAGCTTTGTGTTCCTCTCTGCCACCTACCTTGAAGTGCTGGAAGCCCATGTTTCTCTTCCTGAACCTGAGGTAAAAATATCCAATAAAAGCCACAATTCCAGTAACCAGGCAGATGCCAAAGAATATTCCTGTCCCAGTACCGGCGTGGAGAGGAGCCTGGAAGCAAGAGAGAGGGTGAGTGAGCTACTGGTGGGCACTGGTCACCTCCCAGCACCTGAGCGCATGGGGTGTCCCTTTGAGATGTGCCCTTGTCCTGAACTGCTTCTGTCATCGAGCTTCCTGGCACGTGCTCCCTAGAGACAGTTAAATATGGCCTTGTGGTGGTAATTACCAGCTAGATTTTTTTGGGATAGTGGACATCGGCTCTACTACAGCTTCATGTACTTTATGTTTTTGAAGTTACAGAGCGTGCCGAAGTGATCTTCTCTGGGTAGGTGTTTCAGAGTAGCTACAGAGGCTGCGGTGAGGCTGAAGCCTCGCTGGCCTGAGGAGGAGAAACGGGTGCCAAATTCCCTTCATCAGCTTTGGAAACCTGTGCTACAAACCCTAGAGGGCTCTGCATGGGTTGAAACTTATTCCCCTGGGGAGGTGTTGGTTATTGCCAGCTATGGGCAGCCGTACCGCCCCCCCGGCCCTGCTCAGCAGGGCTCAAACCAAGCCTCGTCTGAGACAGCCCCATCCATTGCTGGTGAGAGGGACTGATGGCCTGTGTGGAGGCTGCACAGGGCTGGGCTCTGCCACTGGCGCCACACCTGCCTTCCCTGGGTCATTTTGCCCCAAAACGTGCAATGTCTTTAACCTGAAAACATTCTTCAGTCAAGCTGGTAAAATGCCACTGGAGTCCTGTGTCCAGTTCTGGGCTCCCCGGCTCAAGAAGGGCAGGGAACTGCTGGAGAGGGTGCAGCAAAGGGCTACCAAGATGATGAGGGGACTGGAACACCTCTCTTACGGAGAAAGGCTGAGGGAATTGGGTCTCTTTAGAAAAAAGATGTCTGAGGGGGGATCTTATCAATGCTTATAAATACTTGAAGGGTGGGTGTCAGGAGGATGGGGCCAGGCTCTTTTCAGTGGTGCCCAGTGACAGGACAAGAGGTAATGGGCACAAACTTGAGTATAGGAAGTTCCACCTAAACATGAGGAGGAACTTCTTTACCTTGAGGGTGGCAGAGCCCTGGCACAGGCTGCCCAGGGAGGTGGTGGAGTCTCCACCTCTGGAGACATTCAAAACCCGCCTGGATGGGTTCCTGTGTAACCTGCTCTAAGGTGGCCCTGCTCTGGCAGGGGGTTGGACTAGATGATCTCCAGAGGGCCCTCCCAACCCCTACCATTCTGTGACTCTGTGAAATTAACACATGATTTGGATTTAATCTAAATGCCTCTAGACTCTGACTTTGGTTTGCCTTCTGCAGCACTTTGGCCTGATAGACTGGCCACCATGAAGGTGACTGGCAGTTTTGGGTTAACAGTAAGTTTAAGGATTCCTAGCGTATGCAGCCGTACAGGCTGCAGTGTCCCCAAAGCACTGTGCCTCTTTGCTGGCAATCCAGGAGGTGAGGAGGGTTCTGGAAAAGGGTAGAAGGTTCGTATGCTCTTACATTTGCTTTTCCATGCGATGCCTTAGCTCTGCGGCCTCCTGCCTAGAAAACTATTATACTTACTCTGACAAAAATAATCATGCTGTTGTATTAGTAGATATGCTCTCTTCATTTATTTTTTTAGAAAACAAAGTAATTTACATGGTGTAGCTGGACAGCTAAATATTAGAAAACATTTGGTTGCCCTTTAGCATGTGAAAAGTATTATAAAGATTGTAATATCACGCTGCTGTAGACTGACAGAAATTGCCTATTATTCTGAATCATTTTTAGGCAGTACTTTACACCTTTGCCCAAGTGTGTCATTCCCTACTTCTGAGGATTGTCGGCTGCAAGGGACTTTTGTGAACCGAGATTATGCAGGCGTATTACTGAGCTTCCAGGAAGAAGAAGGCTGGTTTGTAAAGGAGGAAGGGCTGCTCAGAACAAAAGGAAGGTGAGAAATAGGGTATCATGAGGATTAATCTTGTGGGCCAAGGAGGCAATTGGTTAGCCACTTCCCAAATCAGGGCTGGGATGGATGGGCTGTAAACGCGACTGAGGCCCCTCGAGCACACAGAGAGGAGGATCAGAATGAGTTACCCTAGTGGAAGGGAAGTTCTTCAGGTTGAATGAGTGGTGTGTCCTCTTGCAAGGTCACCTTGAGCCTGTGTTGGGCTGTCACAGAGTGCCCTGTGTGGAACAGAGCTGGGCAGCGCTAAAGCAGCACATCTGAACACTTACTTTGTCAAGGAAAACATTTTGTACTGGAAAAAAAGGTGCTCACTGCACACCTCTCCCAGGGAGAGCAGGGATCACTTTTGTGAAACATCCCAGTTGTGCTGCAGGTGGACAAAATGTTTTTCCCCCCCTTCATACAAAGCAGTAAAGTTTGCTGGTGGGAAATAAATAGAACAATGTTCCTGCCTCCCCGCTGCTGGGCCCTCTACCATTTTGATTCCAACTTGAAGCAGTGCAGCTGCTATAACTTGACTTTCCTCCACGGAAAGGACGGCACCCCTTTCTGAACTGTGCTGTTCTGCCATGCACAGTTTGGTTTGGTCTTCCTAAGGGGAGAAACAGGACCAATGCAGGGATTCATGCAGGCAAAAAATATCTATTTTCAAAACACCTTGTTGTTTTGGATAGGAATGGATGCAAAGCCAAGAGTAAAAAATTTTCCTTGGAAACTTTGAAAGATCTTTTTGGAGGAACTGAAATGGAGCTTTATAAAACTTTTATAAATGGAATTTTAATTTTATTTATATAAAATAAACGTGGGAAGAACTTGTTCAGGCAGAAACATTTTGAACAAGCTCCACTGGGACCTTTTTCTCAAATTCTAACTTTCTTTCAAAGTAACCTTTTAAACCAAAACTGCATATATGGGAGGGAAACTGGGAATATATGAAATGTCAGCAATGAGTTTGGGATGATATAAGACACAGCCACCTCCCACCACCCCCCAAAAAAAAAGCAAGTAAAAATCACTATGTACTTACAGGTGCTGGTGGAGCCTTTAAAGGCTCTGATATGATGTGGATTATCCCATTGGAAGCGATTATATCCCACTCAACAATAGCACTTCCCTCCACGTATCTGATCTCGCTCTGCCAGGAGAAAGAGCAATGAGAGCTGGGCTTTGACCCTTCTCCTTTTGGGATTGAAACCTTGAGACTATTTTCCCATCTCTGTTAATGACACACGGAGGAAAAATCCCATAGGGGCTTACACGGCTGCCTCCCTGGACATCAGCCTGGGATGGACTCGGGCTGGTCACAGCTCTCCTGTGCATGAAGTAGCCATTGTTATTACCTGTATATTGCCTTCAGGCATTTCTTTGTCCTTTTAAATTATTATTTTTTTAAAAATGAAGATGTTTGTGCTGTTATTCCTGAGTGCCAGGTAGCCCCCAGCCTGCCTCCGCTGCAGCTGCTTTCTGTACTGAGGGTATCGCTTGCACGGAGTTTGGTGGCTCAAGAGAGCTGGGTCAGCACTGATGGGGACCTGCTGCCCACAGGTTATGTGGTGGCCCGGCATCAGTGCGCTGGAAGGTGTTCCCACTTGGCAGCTCGCCAGGGTGTGAAAAGGGAGAGGGATGGGATCAATCACGGCCATCCCAGCACTTCTCTAGTCTCTGCTAATGGGAGTCCTTGACTGCTTCAAGCCAATCCTGAGTCTCTCCAGCATTTTGTGAGGATGGGTTCATGGGAGTCTGTGCTATTGTAAACTTTGCTTTAAATCATGTCCTGGCAAAATGGTTTCTCCTTGGTGAGCAGAACCGGGAGCTGCCACCCGCTTTTGCCCCTGGCACAAGGTGGAACGCTCCTGCTGCTGGGGCACACGGCAACCTTCTGTGCCCAGGGAGGAAGGGGCTCAGCCACAGAGGCACCGCAGAGGGGTGTGGGAGCCACTCGGCGCCCTCCTCCCTCTCCCTCAGGCCTGTGCTGCCCTGCTGGGGTCCTGGGGAAAGCTCGTGGGCTCTGACCTGGTGCACTGGGACAGGCGGGTGCTTGGCCAGCTGGAGCACACTCGGAAAGCGGCTGCCACCTCTCCTTCCCTCCCTGGCACCCTGATGAGTGTTACTGCAGCCAGGAGAAGCAGGGGTTTGCTCAGGTCCTCCAGGGAGGAAGAAAAGCTACACATTTCAAACAGCTTTGAAGGGGAGGAGCAAGATTAGGGGCACAGAGTCTAACTGGAGGTCCATAATGAGTGGTGTTCCCCAGGGGTCAGTACTGGGTCCAATCCTCTTCAATATATTCATCAACGACCTGGATGAGTGGATAGAGTGCACCCTCAGCAAGTTTGCTGATGACACAAAGCTGGGGGGAGCTTTAACTTTTTTAAAAAAAGTTTGCATTTTTTATTGCTCTTTCAGTGGGGTTTATGTTTTATCTGCTTTTGCTCTGAGCAATGCTATGCTGGGATCTCCTCTTTCCCAGAAAGTTAACTTTAAAGGCAACCTTACAATTGCCAACACCTTTTTTTTGATGTTATGCTACTGCTCTCATCTGTCCTATTGCACTGCCATCTCCTATCATCCTGCCAGGCCAAGAGAAGGATTGAAGCCCATCATGCCATTCCTGCGGGCCACCTGAAGAGCTTCCTTGGAGTTTTGCAGGTCAGAACCTGGCTATTTGCATACTTGTAAATATGCAGTTTGCCAGTGATTGTCCTGCGGTCTCTGGGCAGGAAAGGGCCTCCTGAAGTTGGCCTCTCATTGCTCCTCCCTATAACCTCACCAGATTGCTCTCCGGATCAGCATGCCACTCGATTACAGGGTAAAGCACAAGGGGGGAAAAAGCACGAAGACAGGAGAGTTATTAAAAAGGTACCTGTTCAGGGGTGGGGGCTGGATGTTCCTGGCCCCTGGTGTTTTTAATGAGGAGTTTTTCCCCTAGGCGAGTTACAAGAGTGGTTCCATTGGTCAAGTCTTCATAAAACATTATGCTGGCGTTAGATAAATGATACTCGATGTCTCGCCCGGAAAGTGTCTGTGAATGAGAGCAGAATACAAGGAATGTTAACTGATCTCACTAATCCTCTGGATTTACCAGTAGGCTAAGTGCCTGTGACCTTTTTCTCCTTTTTGCTATTAATGCTGCATCAAGTGCAATATGAGGTCGAGGCTATTGGGAGATCTGGATGCGAACAGCGGGGTCTTCTGTCCCTGCTGGCCCGTGATGGCTGCCCGCAGCAGGCAGTACCTTGATTCTGGCCAGGATGAAGGATTTTACTCTTTTGTATGATGACCTGAAGTGAGGAGCCTCAGAAGTATTCCAAACAGCTTGAAGATGCAAGCCAGGGCATAAACCCATGTGATTTTTTTTGGGACAATATTTGATTGAAGGAAGGAAGGAAGGAGAAAAGGGGCAAGCACAGAAATGAAGTTAGGAACAGATGCCTTTGATGTATTTGTGGGAAATACCAAAGCCATGCACTGCTTTTTTCAAATAACGGTGCTTGATGTTAATATGCCAGAGAAGGCTTCATCTCAGGCAGACTCCTTTATAACTGGGTAACTAAACTCCCTGATGTTTGAGTCTCTGTAGTGACTCCAACCCTCAATAACCTTACACTCCTAACTACGGAAAAGAAATGTAAACAATGAACTCACCTCTTTCAGAAGCACAATTTAAACTATGTTGGGTTACAGAGAAGTCATGTCATACTCAGATTATTTCACCAGGATACAGAAACCCATCATGGCCGTTTAAAAGATGATATTGAAACAAGGAAGGAAAAAAGAAAAAAATCCTGACCTCATTTTCCCTTAACCCGCTGTCGTTTGGAGCAAAGAGGGTGGCGTGCACTGACAGGTCCGTGAGGTACCGCAGGAACTCTTTTCCCTTCCTCGAGCTGTTGGAATAAGCCATGATGTCCTAGGCAGAAACAAAACCCAACTTTACTGAAGAGCAATTGTGCGCTCCTGTGCAGGGAGCTGAAAAGGTGCGACTGTATAAATACCAACAAAGAAGCTTCCTATTAATAGCCATGAAGCAACTCTGGAATGGTACTAAGGAAGAAGTTTTTATTCAAAACCCAGTTTTACCTGTTGATTTGGTGAGCACAGCTTAAACTGACTTGTGGGCATAAAGCCCTTGTTGTCTGTGAGGCTCCTTACACATATAATGTCTTTCTGAGCAGTGACAAGAATGGGGCCCTTTTAGCGTGTTGCTTTTTCCCCAGCAGCAATTCAATAAAATGACCAAAAAAAGCGCACTGCATGCTTTGTGATGCTTAGCAAGCCAAGAGCAGTTGTGCATGGGAATCCTCTTTAAGCTAAAGCTGCAGCAGCATTTAATTTCCAAAAGAGTTTTAAAACCCTGCCAAACATCTTTGGAGCAATTAAAAAAAAAAAGTGACTAAGATTTCACACCCCCCTCCCTTGCTTTGCTGCTGTGCCGCTGTTACCTGCTAGCGAGACAAACACTGAGTTATAACCCGGTGGCAGAGCCTGCTTTGCTCCGCTCCCCCCACCAAGCATCGTGCCGAGCTGTGGGCCGTACCGACAAGAAGTTGGTCAGGGTCGGGAAGGAGGTCAGCACTTGCAGCAAGTTCCCGCTGCAGGAGAAGCCGTCCCCCACGTAGCCTGGCTTGCAGGTGCAGTTCACCTCTGGAAGGTACAAACGCAGATAGCCGCGTGGGCGAGCGCCCTTCGCTGGAAGGCTTTAGGCTGCTCTCTGCCTGAAACAACAGCTTGCAGGCAATGTGTTATTATCTTTTTTTCAAAGTTAAAAAAGAGGCAGAGTCTCTTGCAGTGTTCACTATCAGCCTGTGGCCGTCCGCCTGTGGCCGTCCAAAGGAACTGAAATCTGGGCTGCTGCCCCACTTTGAGCAGAGGGATGCAGCAAAGGACCCTCTTACCTTTCTCCCTGTAGCAGAAGACATCCCAGGTTTCACTCAGGTTGCCTCTTCTCCCGTAGTCCACGATGCCGACATAGCCGGAGCCGCAGTTCGGGGAGGAAAAGGCGGTTGGGTAGCCCACTCTCTCGCTGTCTAGCCAGCCGGCAGAGCAGAGGTGGTACCTTGCCTGCAGCCGGCACAGCCGTAAGGGAAAAACACAGGGGGAAGAGCTGGATGTTGGGGCTGGGGTGCTGCAGACCACACAGATGATACCCCCGGGGTGCTCAAGCAGCATCTGACCCACCAGCAGTCTTTCTGATGGGGCTCCATCCATCCATCCATCCGTCCTGCAGCCTGCCCTGGGCCAAGCTCTGGGACAAGGGGCTGCGGAGATGGGGGGACCTTCTGAAAGCCAGTGGCTCTCCATACAGGCCAAGGGAGACCTTCCTGGGAAAATCTTCCCCAAGCCCGAAGCTAGGCAGGATCAAAGGTGGGTATGAAAGCCAAAGGGGGACAAGCAATCCCATCGTGTGCCAGCCCACCTTTTGTCAGCATGGGAAGGGCTGACAAACCAGTTCAACACTAAAATAAGTCTCCAGGAGCACTGGAGCCAGCCCCACTGTTGACTTTGCTGCTTTGGAGGAAATATGTCTAAATACGGGGCACAGGGGATGTGCAGATCTGGCTGCAGCCTCAGTCTCCTTGGGCAGCAGGAGGTTTACGTGCTGGCCATGGTCCAGCCTCACATTTTACTAAGGGTGTCTCTAAACTGTGAGTGTCTTTCTCACTTCCACAGATGGGAAGGAGCCAGAAAGGTGCAGTCAGTCTGACCCACTCTTCTAAACCGAGTTTTAATAACCCCAAGTGTGATGCTAGTCCCACTGACAGCAACTATGCCTTGTTTATAACACACTCAATGAAAAGAATATGGAAATGGCTCTGCTAAGTTAACAGCATTTGAAGAAAAGCCTCCTGGAGCCTTACCTTAAAAATTAATCTAAGAGTAATTCTGAAGTGTACATTTCTTTAAGAAGTGCTAATAATTAAAACATCCATGAAAACACTCTGTAAGTCTGACTTTACCATCTCACCCCAGTATCACTAGAAACAAGAACTTGGCACCTGGTTTCAGTGCTATATGAGCAGGTGTGAAACCAATAAACACTCTGAAAACTGCTCCCAGCAAACCCCTGGGGCACAGGGGAAGAAAAGGAGGGAAAATGAAGGTTATTAGCATGGAGCATCTTCTACCGCAGCGAGGCTACCTCACCTTCTGTGCGTACAGCAGCTGGTTATACGTAGCGACGGTGGCTGACTCATTGGCGCAGGCCTCCTTTGCCTTCTCGTAAGTCAGTTTGTACTGCCCTTGTGGGGACCGTAAGTGGAAAACCCCGACAGTGGTATCTGCAAAGAGAGAGAAGAACCAGGTCTTCCTGAGGGGGTTTCCGTTTCTGGATGCAAACTCAACTGTGCCATACAACTACCATGTGAATTTTGTGAAATGTAGTTAAGACAGGTAATACTCCTACCTGGAATGCTCTCATGTGTTGCTTCATAAATCTGGTATTGTATTTAGGCACATGTTCTAACTTTAAACACAGTTAAATCCCATTGTTTCAAGGGGATATAGGTAGAAGAGTGGGTGAGCTTACAGACACAAGGATCCTGGCCACTGGATTCAGTGCAGTGGGACAGGGACGAGGATGTGCCTGTCCCGTGGCACGCATGATGTTCCATCTTTACCTTGGAAGTGGAGATCGGCACAGTCAGCGTCAGGGTGGCACTGCCCATTGTCTTGCAAGCAGCGGTCGAGAGGAAGCTGCATCACCGAGCAGTTCAGCCCATCACCAATGTAGTTGTTTTTACATTCACACTTGCGTTTGCCCTGGTCAGGGAGAGCATAAAAAAAGGCCAGGCCAAGTACTTAGCTGACATAAAAGTGGTATTTCAAGCAACATTCTGAACTGTTGGAAAAATTTTACTTGATATAGCCAGGAATGGACAAACAGGAAAGTTGCTACTAACAACCGTGATTCAACAGATCACAAACTCTGACACTGACATTTATTCTTCTAAGCAAAACATTTACACACGCACTTGGGTGCTTTGCTGAGTTAATACCAAAGCATAATTCCACCCACAAAGCTAATAACATGCATTGGAGAATTATATGACACGTAATTAACAAAAAATGGATGGCAAACCTATCAAAACAATATCTAAATGACTAGGCATAGAAGCATGAAAGGAATTTAGCAGCCCACTGATAGTAAAAAAGTGAGAGCTATAAACCATGCAGGAGTTGGTGACATCCAGGGCTTGCTATGGTTGGCAGCTGGAACGTTAGTGGCAAGGCTTTTCTAGGTATCCCATCTGCTGGGATCAGAGGAAAGATGTCAAACTCTTTCTTACCCCTCAGCTGAGAGGATAGCAAACTGACGTGGGAGATAGCCTGGAGTTAAGCAAAGGTTGTTTTGGAAAACAGGGACTTTGAGAGGTACAGAGTGTGATCCAGCCAGAAAAAAGACTTCTGCTGCACCAGGAAGAAATGCCTTGGACTTCCCTGCTGGTGACTGAAATCATTCAACTTACAGGTCCTATGACAGTGCAAATGGCATGCTCATGGCAGCCTCCGTTGAAGCCATCAGCGCAGGAATTTATTGGAAGACACGTAAAGCCATCGCCTTTGTATCCTTTCTGGCAGCTGCAGAAGACTTTCACCCCGAGTTGTGTGCATTCGGCCGCCTTGTGGCACCCGCCGTTGTTTTGTTTGCAAAGGTCTGCCGCTGCACAGGGGAAAAGAAAAGAGGTGAGTAAAGTCTGCTTTTGAAGGGGATGTTCTTCACAAAGACAAAACACTTCCAGATTTTAAAGGCACGCTAAAAATACTAGAACACTTCTATGGGGAAACAACCCTACTGTGTGAGTTTCCTGAGGCATTCCTGAACTTGTGTGAACGCTATCCTTTAGGATGTCCTTGATTTAAGAGACATGGCACCACCACCCCCAGAGATCCTGCTTTCCCTTTTGGTGGCCCAATAGGGCTGCTATTCTGGGGACTCTGCTCTGGCCAGGGTGACTTTGGAGGACGTGAGACACCTGGCTTGGAAAGAACGCCTGTTTCTGCAGTGATGTTGCTGGGGAACTGCCTTCCCTGAGGCCACCAAAGAAAATCCTGTAAGTGAAACACTGCTGAAAACCCTGCTGTCTCCAAAACCTGACTGAAGGACACTTCTGGATGTGTTCCTGTGTGACCTGCTCTAGGGGAACCTGCTTTGGCAGGGGGATTGGACTAGATGACCTCTGAAGGTTCCTTCCAACCACTACCATTCTGTGATTCTGTGTGGTTATGTGATTCTTGCTCGGTAAAGTCTGGTGAGTGCTCGCTTCAGAAAAAACCTGATCTGTATCTATCCTAAATTTGTTTCACCTGCTGCACTGTGGAAGTTTTTAGGTTTGATAGCCAACGTTTCATAGCGGACGGTAACTGCATGCAAGGGCACGTGCAAGAGGGAACAACCTGCTTTCCGCTAGTGGGCTGTGCAAGAAGGAGCTCACCTGTGCAAGTGATGCCATCCCCATCGTAAAACGGCTTGCACTGACACGTGTTGTTCTCCATGCAGACGGCGTTGACGGAGCAGCTCGGGGAACACACTGGCTGTAGAGCTGTGGGGAAGGCAGAACAGCTGAGATGAAGATGCAATTTATATTGCAGTACCCTTGTTTCATGCAGGAAGAAAAGCCCTTGCACCAGTCTTGCTCAACTGGAAACCTTATAAGCATTTTTTTTCTGACTGCTTAGCTCTGGGGTGATATCTTCCCTCATGTAGCCCAAAGCCCCTCCACAAGGGAGGTAAACAATTATATTCCCATTCACAAAGGAGGAGACAGAGAGGTGAAGAGAAATGTTCAGAGTCCAGAGCAGAGTCCCTTAGCCTCCTTTGAAGGCTTCTGCTGCTGTTAACCCTTTCTCTCTCTTCTCTACACAAACACTCTGTTGAATTGCAAGTGCCATCAACCCATGGCTCCGTGTGATGGGGTCTGGTGAGAGGAGGCAGAGACCTAGTTTGGTTTCACACAGCCGGCCAGTCCATCCTGTTTCACAGAAGCATCGTCCTGTTCCTGAATATCCTTCGTCACACTGCCCATTGGTCTTGCATTCGCAGGCTGCAAAAGGAACGCAGAGGGATCACTTACAGAGCTGCCTTTGGGAAGGGGGAAACCTTTCCCTCGAGAGACATCACCTAGACTGTCAGTTTAGATACAATATTATTTAGCAATTATTTAGATAAATTTAACCTCATGTTTTTTCACCACGAGGCCAGTCAAGCAGTGGGCCAGACTGTCCAGAGCTGCTGGGCAGTTTCCATCCTTGGATGTTTGCAAGCCCTGACAGAATAGACTCGGAACAACCAGGTTTGATCTCAGAGCTGACCCTGCTTTGAGCAGGGGGTTGGACTAGAGACCTCCTGAGGTCTTTTCTGACCTGAATTATCCCGTGATCTTATGATTTTATAACTGGTGTTCATTCAATATGCCTCTGAAAGTGAAAATGAGTACTGATCTGCATGGTGGTAGCATGGCAAACTTCACAAAGGGCTGTGGCGGGGAGGAGTTAATGGCTGCGCTGACGACCCAGCTGGATTCTGTCCTAATGAGCAGCAGCTGTTGGCTGTGGGGAAACCTTTTAGCCAGAGAGAGGGAAGGTGTGCGCTTGGGAGAAGGTCTTTGGTTGCTGCTTAGGAGAAGGTCTGCCCGACTAAGGAAGCCAAACATGAGGTTAGTGACCTTTGCTTTAAAGCATAGGGAAACTATCTGTAATTTTTTTTAAAAGGTTTTAGATATTTTTATGACTAAAAGCTTCTGAATTCCTTCTGTTCCTTTTACATGTAGGGTGTTACCCCTTGTGCCCTGCAAACTGAAGCATGAGGGACTGATTTAATCTATAGGTGGTATGTTTTTTTCCCCCACTCTTTGGACCTTACAATAATGTATATGCTGAGTCCTTCTTAAGGAATTATTGGTGGTTTTATAACATAATGAAGTAACATCTTTTCTTGCCTTACCCCTCTTCCTGAACTATTGTCTTCTAAAGAGGAAAATGATGTGGGACTGGGCAACTGATTCTGTGAAGACCTGGTCCTGCTAAAAATGAGTTTCAGCCTCTAACTTTTCACTGATAAAAATATGCATTAAAGAGAAGGATCTATACAATATTTTTTCTATTAGATACCACAATCTGTGTTAGAGTACTAGCTCAGTTTATGCTATGTTGTGTTATAAAGATGATTAATTGCAGGTGAGCATACTCATGAGCATTGGTATCCAAGCCCAGCATCTTGCCTCCACCCCCAAGGGTATCTAGCTTATAAACCCCATTGCATGTGTGTTATGAGGACCACAGGTGCACATGGCTAGGATGGAAGGGTTAATATTGGAGCTTCCCATCTGAAGGCTTTATGTTGGGAAAGCATTTAAGTTTAAAGGGTGATATTGATCCTGGTTCCACCTAGTTTATATTTGAAACCACAGTGAAATGGATTATGTGACCAATTTCTTGGCTGCTGTCTGTCTGCACAAACTGCCTTTATATAGGTGTCTTTTTTTCTTTTCTTACGTGGAAGTAGTGCGCGGGCTTGGTCTCCTGCAATCTTTGAGGACCACATAGCAAAAATGCTGTTGTGCCCTTTATGGGGATGGGGAGAAAGCTGTGCTGTAGTTGAAAACTTGTTGAAGGGGGCTCTGTCTCCATTCCCAGTTGCTTATGTAAAATACAAGAATAGGAGGAGCTTTGCAGAGAAAGCTAAGTAAGCCTCTGTCCCCTCTGCCTTCTCCTCCTCCCTTTGGAGACCTTTTGCCATCCCTCTGTGTGAGGAAGCACTTGAGGAAAAATGTTGGTGTTGAAAGGGGGAAGCATTTCTTGGTTTGTTTAACCCATCACTGACAAAATAGTTTAGGTGTGACATGGGCGAAAGCATGGAAAGGAAACTTAAACGTACGCTTGCAGTTGGAGCCGTATCTGCCTGGCAAGCACAGCTCGCACGACGTCCCATTGAAGCCACTGTTGCAGTGGCACTCTCCTGTCCCCGTGTACCCGTCATCGCAGGAGCCATGGTTATTGCACGGGGTCTCTGGGCCCCCTGGGCAAGCTGAAAGGTTTAAAGGAAAAAAAAGAAATCTGTTTAGCTCAATTGCCTGTTTATTCATTGTCACTGTTTGTTATTTACTGTTCTGTAAAAATCCTTGAACAGGGAAAGGCCTGTAAAGGCATCTCTGTTGGAGCATGTAAAAGCGGCTCCGGCACTTGTGACTGCAAGCCTTGTGCTCCAAGGTTCTCAACGTGCTTTTACAGCTCCTGTCAGAAAGGTGTTGCAGACCCTTCCAGCCCTGCTCTTAGCTGCCTGCTTGCTTGTTCAGACCCATCAGTGAATGGCACTACCCAGCCCCTCCCCGTTCCAGCCTTGCTTGGTCACCTCCAGGTGCCTGCTGGGGTGACCCCAAAGGGCAGCTCAGGTTGGGCTGGCTAAAACTGCTCGGGATGGCCATGTGCCTGTGAAATTCGGACAGAGTGAGCCAGCAGGGCTACGTGTGCCTGGACCTGTCTGCCAGCAGAGATCCTAACCCGGATCCTGACCCTGCCTGTTGCAGTGAGAGCCTGAGTGCTCTCTCCCTGTGGGGCTGGCAGGTGAAGGAGCATGAAGTTCGTTAGTGTCTGCTAACAGACAGCTGGAGGTAAAGCCTCCCAAAGTGTCTCGCACCTGGTTAAAGTGACAATTTCTGAGCTTACACCAGCTGTGTGCATGCTTGCGGGTGGCTGAGGAATCCTACATGGTGCCTCTGGTGTGCCCTGCTGTCACCACCATGAACCTGATGTCTGTTTTTGTGCTAAAAGGACTTTCAGCTGGTGACCGATTAAGACTTGCCAGGTTCGGTGAGAGCAGAGCAGTTTTTACTGTCTGTAGCACTCAGTTTGCTGCTAGCATGGAGTGTAAAACTGAAATGTTAAAAAGAGATTATCTGGAGTGAGAAAGCAATAATACTTTCTGCGTACTTCAGCTCTTGCAACAGCATCCCCCCATCTTGCGTCCAGTCTCTGCTCCTGCCCCCTCTCCCTGCCCTTGCTGTTCAGCTCTCTGGGGGGCTGTGCTCGGGGAGGGGGGGTCCTACCTTGGCAGTCTGGCCCAAAGTAGCCCTTGCAGCACTTGGCCGTGTGGATGACCATGGAGCAGGTCCTACGGCAGCCATCTCTCCGCAGCCCGTAGGACTCGTACGTGCACCAGTGGATCCCTTCCTGGGCATTGCAGAGACGGGGGGCGGAAAACACAGGAAGATGAGTGCTGTGAGGAGGTCTGAGTTTTTTCCCTCTTAAACCACAGTTTTTGATGTACATTGAATCAAGATGTGATCTGTGTGAAGAGTGCAGGTGTGAGGTTCCCACCTTCTCTTTGATTCTTGACTTGCTAATCACTGTTAATTAGGATGGAGGGGCTGCTCTGAAGTCAAGCGAGGCACTCGCTACAGTGAATGCCATGTGAGACCCACAAGTGTCCCCTGCCACCAGCATCTGGGTGTTTGCTGAGGGATGGCTTTGTCCCTGAGGCTTTATGGCATCACTTAACAGTGTTTTCACTGTTGAGGGTTCTCTTTTTATTTTTTTCAAAGCAAACTATTCTAGCTTGCTTGTGTGAAGTAGAGAGAAGAGCAGGTTAGACTGCTTAAATGCAAGATTTTAATGTATTACCTTTGGTTTTGTCCCTGGAGGGCATTTAGAATTACTGAAACAGCTAACACAATGCCCCTGTTGTACAAAATGGAAAAGAAAAAAAGCATATTAAAATAATGGCAACAAAATGCTATGTGATGTGGACAAAAAGTCTGTTTTATGAGGGCAGCAAATATGAACAGATAAGAGTGTAGGCTTATTACACATGAAACAGATTATAAAAAGCTCTGGAGAAAGAAGAGAGGAAAATGACAAGAAAATAGTTGCATTAATTTAGTACCATAAGCTGCAAGAAAATAATTTTGGTACCAGAAAGAGTTCTGGAAGAACAAACTTCACTCTGGGTTTAAACAAGCAGGGAAGAGATGGCAAATATCCTTCAAACAAATATTGTTATGGGATGCATCATATCTGGATGTCTAATTTGGAGTATAGGTAAATGGTTACTTAATTTCATTTAACAAAGTTGTGCAACAAAAGGTGACTTGAGCTGATAGGATACACAGAAGTGTTGGTTTTATAATCGAAATATAAATTCCAATAAGCTTTTTTCAAGACTGATTACATGATTTATTTTTTTTTACTTCTAGGTAGTTTTTTCATACATTTGAATTAAACTGAAGTAAATTTGGTCTCAAAACAGTTTCAAAATAGGTTTCGAAACTTCCTATTTGTGGGACACATCAAAGTTCATGAAGGAAACTTCCTCTATGCTAACAGTGCCTCTTGATGTGTGCTAAAGGACATTTCTGCGAAAGCAAGCCTGAAGTGGTGGGACTTCATCTCCTAAGTGCCAAAGCTCCTGCGAGTGTTGCCCTGGTCTCTGCAAGGACGGGGTTTGGCCCTTGGGCTGCGTCTTTGCCAGGGTGGGGGACTGAAAAAGGGGACTGACCATGAACTCCGCGGTGAAGAAGCTGTCGCAGCGTCCCCCCAGGCTGGGGTCCATCAGCAGGCAGTCGATGCCATAGGCGATGCCCCCGTCGAACTCCAGCTGCCGCTGCACTATCTTACACTGTCTGTCGTTCAGGAAAAGGCCGCCCTGAGAGATGGGGTGGGGAGAGTGGGGGGGTGTGACAAGACATCAAGCAGTTTTCTTTGGGGCTGGGTTGAATCCAGGTCCTGCATGGGTGTTAGGGATAATCCTCCTTCTGCTCTAAAGCAACCTGGGTATCTGTAGCTGAATGCTGTAACATCACAGGTGGGCAGATCTTCTGCCTCTCCTGATGGGACAGAGTGTGCCAGCCCTACATCCACAGGTTTACCTTATATACATTTAGGCTTAGTCACGTTTTCAGAGGCAGTTGCTTGCCAGGTATGATTTGAGACATTTGCAAAGAAAAAGGTGCTGCTGTTCTGGCTTAACAGGCTGCCTGCACTCGTAGCTTGTAAGTGCTTACAAACCAGAGTTTGCACGCAGGTTCTGCATTCGTGAGGTTTCTGCCGAAGCCAGGTCTACCTAAATAGTTTTCCATTGTGTATTTCATTGTAGAAGAAGTTAAAATGTGCTGGTATTTCAGTTTTGAGGTAACTGAGAGCTGTTTTGAACAAATATCATTCTACAACAGAGAAAATGACGGCTCCAGAGAGTCTTGCAACCCATCTAGTTTGCTGAATCTGTTGGGCTGGCTGCCCTGTTTTCATGGCTGTTGGCATGGACTGCTGCAGACCAATTGAGTCGGGGTCCGCATGGGTGGGTCCTGCAGCAGGGACAAGGGGTAAGCATGCCGGCAGAGTGAACACTTACAATCTCCTGGTTGTCCCCACAGCTAACGCTGAGGTTGGAGCCCTGCAGGGTCTTCAGTGCGGTGGAGCTGGGGAGCTGGTAGGCCAACACCTGGGAAGGAAACAGGGGAAATGCCCGTGTCTGGGCTTGCATGCTTTGGCTTGGCATCGCTCCTAAAAAGCAAGGGCTTACCGCAGCGTCACGGACAATGTGGAATTTGAGGTACTGCACCAGTTTGTCTGTGTTGGACTTCTTGAAGAGGAAGTCCTGCTGCTCCTGTGGCAGCCTGCGGATAGCTGTGTCTGTGGGCCAGAAGAGTGTGACGGGTCTGTGATTAGGATCGTTGATCAGCCCGAGCAGGTTGTTTTTCTGTAACATACCAAAAATCGGGGTGGAGGATTAATGCTCCATCTAAAGTGACATTGACCCTATCGGGTAAATGTCTAGTCTGGCATGCAGGAGCCTGTGGGCTGCCTGGTCACCAGCCTGCAAAAACCCTGACTATAAAAAACCAAATGCCTGAGTTGAGCTGCCCAAGTTGAGTTACATGACCAAAATCTCAGAACTTCTTCATCGCTCAGGGCTGCACACTGAAAATCAGGCTGACAGCACAACTTTGGGCTCAAACTGGTATTTGGGTCAAACCTTGGCTATGTAATTTGGTGTGTGGTAGGACAGAGCTGAGTGTGGAGGGGAAAGGTGTCTGTGGGTCTGCTTGAAATCCCCCCACCTCTCCCACAGAGGTGACCAGGGTTGTTGTGTACTATATTGTGAGCCCTTTGGCTCCACTGAACACCATCCTGCTAGTAATGCCATGTGCCATGTCTCTGCTTTTGTCTTAAAAAAAAAAAAATTGTTTAAAACCTTTGCTCAATGGATGCTGTCTCTTGTGTCCTTACCTCTAGCAAACTGCTGAACAGGTTGTATCCGTGTTGGGCTGCAACCATTTTAAGGCTTTCCTACAAAGAAAGGAATTTCAGTAATTTATCTAATACACACATTCTATGGGTATTTAAAAAGCAGATATTAGCTTGCTTTCCCCTGTAAGTAATTTCTTGATATGAAATCAAAGCCACTGTAAAAGCCCTGTGCAGAAGGGCTTTATACTGTGCTTACTACAACTGTGATTCCTGAAAGGATTTTAAACATAACATTTAATTTATTCATCAGCATCAAACAATATTTGTGTAAGCTCTGCACTTACTTGTATAAATTCTCTTTTTTGTAACTTACATGAATTATATCTAACAGTAACTGTGGAAAAGCCCCTGGGTTGATGATGGCGATGGGCGACACATACCTTCTTAAGGGGGAAATCCTGCATGTGTGTCGGGACCAGAATTTGGTTTATGACATGGATCACGCCATTTGTGCCAACGGCATCGCTGTGTATAACTTCAGCTTTGTTGTTCAAAACCAGCGAGTTCTGGAAAGGCAACAAAACCATATTTTCTGTGGAACCTTGTAGAAAGATGAGGCTGATGCCATGTTTCTTTGGTATGGTGAGCCCAGAACATCCTTTCTTTGCAGTAAACAGTAGCTTCAGTTTTGATATATTACCATTTGTTTTTTTCAAACTCTGGTCATGCTCATAAGGCCAGAGTTTGAGGGTACAATAACTTGTGTCAAAGCAAGGGTTGTAAAGCTCCACTCTTTGCATAGTAGATAAGTGTCGAACACCTCGCCTGAATGAGCATTCATAGATGATTGCTATTTATTAATTTTTTGTGAATCAGAGGAGGAAAGGGAACCATTCAGGTTTTTTTATAAAAGCTGAACAAGAGCAGGCTGTTTTATTATTCTGTCCCCTGCCTCTTCATGCTCTGTTACCTGAGAGTAGCTGATGTGTATCGGGTCCCCATGGAGAGAGGTGATGTTGATGATTGTTGTCAGGTCGTTGTACATCAGACTGGCACAACCCACCATATGGTACCGGAGGACTTGAGCCATCACTCCTCTGGCAATCCAGTTCTTGACCTGCAGCAGAAAGCGGAGGAGTTGAGAAGCAGCTGAGCAAGGCATCTGAATCCAAAAGCTCATGGTCAGCTCACCAAAAACTTCTGGCTTCTTACTTACTCGTGGGTCGCTGTTTAGTATGTCTGTTCGAGGCACAAATAGAGTGAAAGGGCCAGGGCCTGCAACATCTCTGATAGACGAAGCCTGCCAAATTTAAGATGACAAAGCAGTAGTGAGTCGTTAGTGCCTGTAACATCACGCAGTGATGAGCACAGCCCTACTTAGTGGGAAGTGGTGCCTGCAGCCCTGTTGAACCTTGAGTTCCCTTCCCTGTGACGTGAGGGTGAGACAAACTCTTGTATGGTGTGGACTTTCCTTCCCATACCTGTGGGTATCAAATGGAAGACTTTAGCTTATAGCCAAGTCTCTGTGTCATCTGCAATAACGAACAGGAGAAGAAGAGGGAAAGCTCTCAACCAAACTAAGTGTAGGGAGGGTGCAGAGGGCTATTCCCTTCTTGGCAAAGGAAGATGAATAAACTCTTTCATCCTACAATAGTCAGAAGTGGATATACACGTGTTGGTACATGCATTTAGCTGATACATGGTTGCTTGTACCTAGGAGTAGGTTAGATACTGTTAGAGGTACAAATGGACCTGAAATGTTGAAGGCGCTTTGCAATGACCGTTGATAAACTAAAATAAGAAGAGAGCTCTGCCAAAGTGAGAGGAAGCCATCCATCTACCCATGGTAGTGAAATTAAAGCTAGAATATGAGTCTTTGGACTAGGTGGTCAGCAGAAAAGAGCATCACAGTTTTGGAAATGCAGCAGAAGAATGATATTTGCTCGCATCAGAATTCATGAGAGAGATGCTGGAAGATCTCAGACTGTGGATGCGTGAAAGCTTCAGTGTTATGCTTGGTCTGGGAGCCCTATGTTTCCCTAGGATCTTAATCTTTATTATTAATTCTCTAGAGGCTTTAATGACAGTCAATAGTTTAAATTAGAGTATCTCTCATATTAGTAGCTGGTAATCCAAATCCAGTTCTGATTAAGTTGGCAGATTCATGCCTGCTCCCTGCCCTGCTGCTTGAGGGGAAGAAACCAACTAATCTAAACAAAGAAATGAACTAACCACCCCAACACCTGGGAAACACAGCATCCCTCCCCCCAGAGGTTAACTTTTCTTACCTCTAAGTGGAAATAAAACCTAGATGTGTTGGAGTCCCTGAGAAGTTCCTGCAATCAAGAACAAGACTTCATAACAGTGCTGCGAACATGAGGCAACATCTGTGGCATACAAATAAACGCAGCACTTGGGAAAGAAAGAAAACTTCTGGCTTGAAATAAATGGTGCCCATCTGCATTGCTCCTGTTCTTTTCTTACCTTGCTCTGTCAAAGAACCAGCTTCTTTGAAACCAAAAAATACCAGTATTAAGTCCTTAGCACTGCAGTCACAATGATTGTCCATCAGTTGGTTGTGGGGTTTTTTTGGGCAGGTAAGGTTATCTTGCAGCATCCTGTTCCTATTCCTAGTTTCTTGGATTGGGATTATTTCAAAATCTAGGGTAGATTTACTGATTTGTTCATGACAAAATTGGTATGTTTCAAGAGACAACCATTGTATTAACTGACTGCCTGAAGAAAAATAAGGGCCAGAAAACACATGCAGCACTTTACCTGGAAGATATTGCCTCGGCACTTAAATCCATCCCCAATGTAGTTATCTTTGCAGGTGCAGATCCTTTCTGTCAACTCAGTGTCGTTACAGATGGCAAATTCACTGCAGCCTCCATTATTCTTGTAAGATAAAAATTTAAAATAGTTTATTCCTTCATTGCCAGGCATACAAAATTATTCTATTTCATAATTTTTTTCCTTTTATATAGTTTAGAAAGACTTAATCCCAAAAGTGTTTTGAAACCAGATCTTACTGGAACTTTTGATGGCATGTATGTTCTTGCAAACAGTAAAGAGCATTTAGGGTTCATAAGAAATAACTCTCCTTTTATGCAGAGGATGTAGTTTTGATTTATTCCTTATATCTTTATTTCATGGTGCTACAAGGATCCAATAAATTTCCAGGCAGGTTTCATTCTGGACCTTGAGCAGGAGGCTTAGCTGCTCTGCTGAGACAGCATTGACATATACTGAAGGGAACTATTTACAGTTGTAAATCACTTTTATGGTGCCAGGAGAGGAGCATTAGCATAGGACTGTCTATTGTTCTTTGTCTGATGGCCCAGGCCAGCTGGAATGGGGACCTACCACATGTGCTCTCCTCTAAAACACCCCCGCCTGTCCCTGGGTGCACCACCGCTATGACCTCTAAGGCTTGGAGCAGCAGATGCACCTCACCTGCCCGCCTGCTCCAGGAGAGTCTCTGTGCTAAGGGGGGATGTTCCTCATCCAGAAGCAGTGTGCTGGGGTCCAGAGCTCTGCCCAGCCACAAGTAGGTGCTCCCCAGTTAGCACCTTGGTTTGCAAATACATTTCTGTCCTGAACCTGAAAGCAAATCAGGAAAAACTGAGAAGCCATCTTTTATTTCCATGTGCTTCTTTCATGGTGTCCTTTCTGCTGCTGGTCGTTTTGAGGATCCTCTCCCACAGGCTATGAGTTGGAGCAGAACCTTCTTTGGAAGCTACGTAATCGGTTTAGGTGCACTCACTGTTTATTTGGCAACTTTAGGTGGACTGTTGGCAACCTTGGATTTATCATAGCTTCCTGTGAAGCTTTGCTGCACAGAGGTTTGGCCGTAGTGAAGCCAGATTAGCCTCTGGTCTGACATTGGTACTTCTAAAGACTATTTATTTTTATTTTATATAATTAGGCAGGTGGAAGCAGCGTTGCAGGAATAAGGCATAGGAAAAAGAAAAAGCCTACAAAATCACAGAAAGCAGCAGCTTGTAACTTTGAGCTCCCCTTCCTCCAGCTTCTGTTTTTGCCCTTGCTCTTTCATCTCTGCAGCCTTTCAAGGTTAGAGAAACTCTGCTGACAGGTGGGGCTGGGAGGGTGAGAATTATCATCGCTGTACTGGGAGCACAAAGGATTAATGCGCATGGGAGCGTGGATGCGTCCCTGCTGCAGCTTGCCAAGGAGCAGAGCGTTGCGGCTGGTACAGAGCACCGCATTGCTTGTGGTTTGCAGTGTGTGAGTTAGCTCGTGTCAAACCCATGTGGGTAATTCTCAGCCTGCAGTGATAAGTGAAGGAGAGAATGAGGAACGCCACAGGAAGCCCTGCGTTGCAGGCTGTGGAGGGAAAGGAGAGAAATAGTGTCTGTGGAGAATACTCTTTCATTTCTGTCTTTTAACCTCTCCATCGGGAGAGGTTTCCATCCTCCCACCCATCTCCCATTTCACTGTCCACTAACCCACCTCTGCTGCAGCTTATAGTGTTGCTATCCTGTATGATACATCCACAGGGATGCATTTGGGATGCAGCCTATGCATGGCCCTGTGGTCTGTGGGGCTCTGTTCTTTGGCTGCTCCATGGGAGCTCTGCCCTAAGCAAGCCTGCAGGCTGGGACCTCTGATGGAGACAGGTACTTCGGGGAGCCCAGGCACGCCCAGGTCCATGAACCTGGATTGTCCCAACATGGATTTCACTGCTAATGACCCAGCAATGTGAGGACTTGATACTCTGATTTGGCTATAAACACTTCATACTAAGAAGGGGATGTGTATGCTGGCACTTGATTTTTGCTCTTGTTCAGGCTGCACAGATATTCCCGAATCACACCGGAGGACTTAATGATAGGAGAATATTAAAAATAAATAGGGGTTTTGATCTATTGTATGCTATTCTCTTGGTTCCCAATCACTTGGCTCCTAGAAAAGTTAGAAGTGGCCCCTGAGCAGCAACAATCTGAACATTTTTTTTTTTAAAAAAAATTTAATTTATGGGTTTTTTACATTACGGGTAATGTGCAATAGATCATGCTTTTATTTTTTTATAATTTGAACCAATATCTTTAATTGTCTTGTCTAGAAATTGCATTTCCCCCTCCCTCCCCCACAGTAATGGGAATGTTGTCAAGCCCTCTGGGTACAAACACAAATTTAGATGGTGGCTTTTTGTATGAATTCTAGTGATGACAAAAAAATCTGCTGAGAAGACATGACTTTCAGTTTACCACTGCAGACTAGGGTCTGTTTCTCTAGATCTGAAGGTGTTTTCAGGTTTTTTTTGGGGGGGTGGTGGGTTTTTTTGCTGTTTTTTAGGACTCGGTGGTGAGTCCACGGCCTCATTTGTATTGTGTCCAGGCTGTGGTCCTGGCAAAGATTTTACTGCACGTGTAGTTTCTAAAACAGTGATGGCACTAAAGCATGTACTGAACTAAGCACGTTTAAAAATTAGCTAAATTAGCATAAGTAGCTTCTGGGCCTAGAAGGTCCCAGATATACCCATTTGACTTAGTTTTGAATGCATGCAAAACCCAAAAAGCACATGATTATAACAAGACCTGAAATAGTGTCCTGAAATGGATACTTACTTGTGAACACAGACTGATGTATGTGCATCTTCTACCATCTCCAGAGTATCCCTTCAGGCAATTACATACTGCCTACAAAGCAAAACCAGAAAACATGTTTGACTTTTTGTCAGCACACTAATTTATTTTTTTTGTGGGATTATTTCATAGTGATATGGTGTACATCAGCTCTCCTGCAGCAGTTCCTTAGCCAGCATGAACAGACATAGACTGAGACTGGGGAATAGCAATTTCCAAGGGGCTCTATCTGCCCTTTCTCTGCCTACCCATCTTTTGCCTTTCCTCTGCTGTCCTGGTCATTTGAGATGACCCCTCTGTCACCTGTACACTTGCTGGCCAAACAGGCTAAAGCCCTAATTTTTTTCCCTCGTTTTACTTACATAGGTTAGTATTCCTTCTCTTCTGTTCCTTTCCCCTATTTTTTTTTAAGTGATGAAAAATATCTTCAAAACACACTTGGAATTGTCGTGATGTTACTGATAGCTTCCCATGCAGTGGTAATGCATTTGATGCTTGCCATGATTACTGTTCTGCACTTGCAGTTACCACAAAGATGAAAAATTAACATGGCTGCAAAGAAATTATTTATCTTCCTCTCCAATTCACTGCTTTATGGTTCTCGATTTAGAATTCGCATCTAATATATAGGAGACAGTATTCAAGGAGACTTCTGCATCAGAAATAAAACTGGTAGGCAGTGTGACAGCAGTGTTTTATGTATCTGGATGACTGAAAGCATTACAGAAAGAGACTTGTTTCTGTCCCTCAAGTTTGCCTCTGCTGCAATGGGGTTTTGTAGTGGAGGTTGTTCTTGCTCCAGTGTTAACTATATTCCCATGGGTAAGGAAATATAAATAACCACAGACTGGCAGGGGCTGGAAGGGCCCGTAGGAGATCATCTAGTCCAACCCCCCTGCCAGAGCTGGTACATTTAGAGCAGGTTGCACAGTAACCCATCCAGGCGGGTTTTGAATCTCCAGAGCAGGAGACACCACAGCCTCTCTGGGCAGCCTGTTCCAGTGCTCTGCCACCCTCAAGGTAAAGAAGTTTTCCTCATGTTGAGATGGAATTTCCTGTGTTCCAGTTTGTGCCCGTTGTCCCTTATCCTATTGTTGGGCACCACTGAAAAGAGTCTGGCCCCATCCTCTTGACATCTGCCCTTTAGATATTTATAAGTATTGATGAGATCTCCTCTCAGTCTTTCCTCTAGGCTAAACGGACCCAGGTCTCTCAGCCTTTCCTCATAAGAGAGATGCTCCTGTCCCCTGATCATATTTGTAGCCCTCTGCTGGACTCTCTCTGATAGGCCCCTGTCTTTCTTGAACCAGTGACCTGTCATGTTGTAGCTACTACTTCCAGCCCCAGTGAGGGCATATAGAAGAAAATGTCTGTGACCTGTTTTGTCTGGAGGGATGGGGAAGGAGTTAAGCAGCTCTGTGCTCCCATCAGGAACATACTGACTTGCCAGCAACGGTCAAGGCAAAGAGTTAATTGATCAGCACTGGCAAAAAGGGATGATGGTGTTATTACCCCTCCTGTCCCTGGACAGCTGGAAGGCAGGAGGTGGCCTATGACTCTTGGTTGCGATTTCCTGAGTTGCTGCTGAAGAACTGCTGTTGTGCAGTGCTTGCAGGGGGATTACAGTTCAGATGATAGCCAATATGAAACTATAGGGGGATGATAAGAAGCGTTGCAACCAGGGAGTTCAGCTTCTTCTGAAACTGTTAGGAAAAATAGAAACACTAATCTGTGTAACCTGACTGCCCTGACCAATTTGTTTCTCCTTTCTCCTCCAGTCCTCTCATACTTTCTCTTTGGGGAGTATGTGGTACTTCTGCATGGGAGGTGCAGGACAGCAGAGGAGTGAGTGGATGGATGCTGGTATGCCGTACCTCTGTATAACTATCGTTCAGGCTGTTTTTTTCCTTGTGAATGCGTTTGAGCTATGTTGGGAGACGGGCTATTCTGAAATGAATTTTTTTCCATGGACAGTTTCTATAACAATAAAAGAAACACTCTTTGGCAGTGCTTTCGAACTGACAGGCTTGCGCATCAAAACCTCCCAAAGGAGAAAAACAACTGCCTGAAACACCAAAACATTGCTTTCCTCTGCACTTCTGGATTTCTTTTACTGAAATTACTTTTTTCATGTTTGTCCATACTCCCCATCAAATACCTTTTTGAGAGAAGCATATACTTTTCAAAGTTTTTTGTTATGAAATCTGCTTTTCCATTTGAAAACAAAGTTGACATGATGAAATCTTTCTTTACCCAAATGTAAACTGTTGGTCAGCCTTTTTTTTTTTTCTGCAGTGACAAAGTACTCACTTGATTTGGTCCAGTCTGTGTGCATTCTGCATTTCTATCGCATCCACCATTGTTCTCCAGACAAGGGTTGATTCCTTTATAAAACAGAAACAGTATAATAAAAACAGTGACGGCTGAAAACCCAAGAAGGGAGAATTTTAAGTAAAACATACTAGGAATGCAGATTTATGACAACTATGAATCAAAGTTAGCTACTTAATGCCTAGGTCTTGCAGTTATCTTGGTGAAGACTAAAACCCTGCCATCAGCCTTTTTAAAACTATACCTGGGGAGCTATGGTACAACAACGTCTAAAAGCCTTAAAGTTTGCAATGGTCAGAGGAGGAGTGTGCGTGCATCAAGCTGCTGCAGATGGGACTATCCTTCCTGAGAAGTAGATAACTTTAATAAATTTTGGTGTTGCACCACTCTGCTGTAATTGCATGGTCTGTCAAGTAGTATCAACCACATGGTACGTAAAGATGCCTTTGGCATCAGGGTCTATAGTATCAGGAAACTGTACTTCTGGGTCATACTGGGAGAATGATCTTCCACCTACAGGGAAGCTCATTCCTGTGCCTTCCCTCCTTGTGATATCTGAGATATTGTGAACGCTTACCAATGCAGACTATTCCATCTCCAGTGTACCCAGCATTGCAGATGCATACTCTATTGCCAGGCGTTGTTCTTCTGCACTCTGCTTTGGCAGAACAGCCACCGTTGCTGATCTCACAAGGGTCAATAGCTGAACAATGACAACAACCCAGTTTAAAACCATGTGCTTAGGTGGCTTTTTGCTTTTCAGGTTAAGAGGTCTCTATCTTTTAAAGGGATTTGCTAACATTTTTCTGAATGCAGAACCTTTCTGATTTAAGAGGCCATAGATTTCACTAGTGACAGATATTTAATTCATCTTATTGATTACAAGAGGGAAAGCTGAGAAGATGTTTCTAGCCTGGAAGATAAGAATTCATGCAGGACTGACTTTCAGTAATTTCCCATCTTCTGATTCTGTCTATTCCAACCAAGCACCAAAAATGGGACCTTCACGTCCTTCTCTAGATTAAATGGCCATATGAGGCTTTTCTGTAACTTGCCTTTTTCTGCATACAGATCAAATGGCCTTCCCTTGTGGGAGGTCCAGAATGTAATACCACCCAGCTGCCTCCTGTAACAAAAGTTCTGGTTGTTATTCAGATGGATACTTGTGCTATTTCTGTAATTCTGGATGAGCTGGAGGCTGGCAAATTGAGCTTGTTCAGGTTATCCCGTGAACAGGGAGGGAGCCTTTTCTGATCTTCAGTGTGAATCAAGTCAGCCCAAATATTAGTTTAGTTTTTGCCTCAAATGACCCCAAACTGCTGTTTCAGCAGCCGTAACAGCCAGACTGGGGAAATGACTTGTCCTGTAAGTGATTTTCTGCCTGTGAATCCTGTATGAGGGAATAAAGGTGAGTGCAGAGACACTGTGGGCGACCTGTGTCACCCAGCTCTTCCTGCACATGGGGAATTTCCCAGCAGCAGATTAAAATGGATTTGGTTGATTTGTGCCAGAAGAGAAAGTGAAAGCAGCCAGAGTAAGAGTGCTAAAATCTTGGATTAGGACCCTGCCAGCCATTGTAAGTAGACAAATACACTTCTATTCCCAAGAGAATTAGTATTTTAATCAGTTTAAGATTAAGTAAAACCACGGTAAAATTAAGTACAATCACTGTAGCCGGAAGCAGTCTATTTTGTAAGTCTGGATATCCCAGGCTCTTGGAGGGACAGCTAGCATAGGCTGCTGTTGGCCCTTTGTGAGGGTCTCTCGGACCATTCTGGTCTAAAGAAGTTGATTTTACCACCCCAGAAACCTGTGCAAGTTTAGAAAGCTGAGGAAATGGTAGGGCTATACAGCTTCCAATAGCTGGAAGTGCTATTGTACCCTGAATTGGCCTCTCTTTACTGGGCTTCGTTGGGAAAAGGAGTAAAAGTCATAATCGAGGTTTCATTACTCTGCGAACAATAGGGCTTGGGTTGTGCACGGCATGTTCCCTTTTCTCTGGTCTCCCTTAGCACAATGCACAACTTGGAGATTTTGAGCCCTTTGTTTCCTATGAATCTGCACCTGTTGGGCTCTTACTTGTTTTGAGCAAACTGGCAGCAATTCTTGCTTTTTAACTGCTGCATAGGGAAGTGCTCATCTCTCACCAGCTCCACTGTGACCACAAGTATTTGGTTCAAGTATTTGGTTTTGTTTTTTTTCTTTTTTCAAAAGGGAAGAAACAAAAGTCCACTTGCCTGTGCAGAACGTCCCGTTGCCCTCAAACCCAGCTGCACACTTGCAATAGGCAGTGCCATTTGATAGGAGAAGGCAGCTAAAGAAGTAAAAGGTGGGAGATGACAAAAAGGGGAAAAAAAATAAAAAGGAGAAAAAAGTAGGTCTTCTGTAAAGCCCTTGTTTTTGTGCATTGTTCCGAAGGTAATGTCACATAGAAATAACAAGGCCTTTAACCATATGGTATGATGTAGTTACAACTGTAAAAATGAACCTAGTCAGACCAAGCTTTCTAAACTTGTTTTTGATGTATTATTTTATGTATTAAAAATGCCCAGTTTGTCCATCAAGTGTTGTGTTTTCTCATGCAGAACTCCAGAAGTTGCATGCTTGCTCACCCAAAATCTGTGCCTTAATTTTTGTTTGTGTGCATGTGATTTCTTGAGGGATGTAGCAGAAATGATGTGCCAGGGTGGGAGTCGGGCATCCCAGTCCCTTGGGTTCAGGTTTGGTTTTTTGGGACAGCTTGGCCTTCTGTATGCAAGTGTGGGTTTACTGACCCATGAGCTCTGTATAGTACAGGAACTGCTCCCTGTTGTCACCCAGGGACAGTGTCACAACACAGCCACCACAATTGTGTCCTTCCCCCAACTCTCCTGCCATGCCTGCATCTATCCTCGTACCTACAGGGGTACGACAGTGGATGAGTAAGGCTCAAGAGAAGAACATTCTACTGCTTCTGGCAGAAACACAGTCTTTATGCCAGCATGTGTGGGATCTCCCTGAGCAAATTTGAGTGGAGTTTTGCCAAAAAAAGCCTGGTAAAATACCACTGCTGTGAACTGTAGTTCACAAACTCACTGAGGAGAGAATGATCTACATCTGGGAAAAAAGTTTTTTTGCCCCTCTGGTTTCTCTGCTGCTACAGAAGAGCTGTAGCTGAAAATGAGGGCTCTTCCCAGCCACTATTCCTTGTTCTTTAAATGTCTTGGGTAATGTAAATCTTGCTGACTGGTCAACAGTGGGGAGCGGGTACAATTCAGTAAATGGCTCAGTGGAGGTGACTTGCTCCTTTGGAAATTGGTTAGTGCCCCAATACTGGTGCTGGTCCACCAAGAGCGTGCTTTTTTTTTTAATGTTTTGATGTTATTAATCAATTAAATTTTGATGTAATTAACACTTATAAATACTTGAAGGGTGGGGGTCAGGAGGATGGGGACAGGCTCTTTTCAGTGGTGCCCAGTGATAGGACAAGGGGTAATGGGCACAAACTTGAGCATAGGAAGTTCCACCTAAACATGAGGAGGAACTTCTTTACCTTGAGGGTGGCAGAGCACTGGAAGAGGCTGCCCAGGGAGGTGGTGGAGTCTCCGTCTCTGGAGACATTCAAAACCCGCCTGGACGCGTTCCTGTGTAACCTGCTCTAAGGTGGCCCTGCTCTGGCGGGGGGCTTGGACTAGATGATCTACTAAGGTCCCTTCCAACCCTATGATTCTATGTGAAGAGGAGAGCTGGTTTTTGTCAAATGCAGCTCTCTTTGATGAAGTCACTAGTGCTGATGGCATTACTCAGTTATATGTGTGATGGTGGATGGGGGAAATAGGAGAGATAGGTAAAGCCCACCTCAGAAACCCAGCTTTGTGAATCCGCCTTGACCTGCCCTCTTTTTCTCTTTAGTGCTGCAGGCTCCATCTTTTAGTATAATGCTTGGTAGGATATCTCAAAGGTGTGTTTTGTTTCATTTTTTTTTCCTCCCCCCAAAATCTTTTTTCCCCTTTTAACATGCACATTTTCAACTTTTAGGCCTAATGAATATGGTACATTAATACCACTGTTTATCTCTGGTGGTAAACATGGGTGTTATTTATACTGTTGAGAAGTCTTCATAAAGAGCAAGATGGACTGGACTATGCTTTTTGCTTACAAGAGATCCCTTTTTTCCCCCCCCTTCCTCCAAATAAGTGGATTTTATACATACTTAGCACTGGTATGACATGAGGCATTGCACGCATCGTCTTTGATTTCTGCAAGAGAAAAAATAATAATAAAAAAAAGGAACATGGATCAGAACCTCTTGGGTGAACACCCTTCTAGTTTCCCGGTCTTTTTCTCCCAGCATGCAGAGCTGCAGTCTGTTGTGAGTTTTGCAGCAGACAATTACTCTCTCAGTCTGCATAGAGACTCCATCTGTATAGATCAGTGGCTACCACGTAAATTCACCTATTGTCATTTATCTGTGTTTACTCTGGAGAGCTTTGCACATTGTTAGTTTAGTTATATAAGTGTAGGTTTTCCAAAAGAACTGAAATTTGCTCAGAGACAGCAACTATAGCAACTCTTTAACCTTAATTTCATTCCTATTTTTTTCCCTAAGCAAATTTAAAATAGGTACTGAATGCTATTATTATATGTGCTTATACATTTTTTATTTTATTTATTATACATAGAGTTCTGAAAAAGTTCTTGAATACATTTTATTTATGTCTAACTGAAATATAGCAGCTGTATTAAACCAACACAAGATGATTTATTCGCTAATTAATTTTTATTGTATTAGCAAGAACATAATTTAATATCATCCAGTGCTGTATACCTAAATCAACTTATTGAAGCGCTTCAGGCTTTTGATCAGAGGATCGAAATGTGCTAGGTAATTCTGCAAAATATATAGCCTTAACAAATGGGATATTCTTCTGGGACAGACACACAGGGTGACAGAGTTAGAGAATTAGCTAAGTAAGGCATTTAAGTCTCATGAGCAGTATCTCAGCTGGTGCTCTATTAACACGGTAACTAATTGCCGTAGCACACCAGTGTCACCTGTATTCCACTGCATGTGGAAAGCTGCTGGGTACCAGGTAGGGCACTGGGATCTGGTCACGGTTGTAGTTCTGGCATTTCCTGAGATGCCAGCGTCTTGTGCAAGAGGAAAGAAAGGAGGGGGCACCCACCAGTCTCACACGTCACTCCTCTCCAGCCAGCGTCACATTCACAGGAGCCGTCCCCGTCGATCCCGCCGCTGCACTTCCCGTGGACACAAGCGCAGGCTGTGGGGAGAGAGAAGGGGGAAGCCACTGCACCTGGGCAGGGTGGCATTGTGCGCAGCAAGGCAAGGAGGGGAAGGACAGGCAGGAGGCACGGCCCAGACCTCTTCTGCTCATGGCACCTTCTGCTCTAGGCTATTTCAAAAAATGCTTTGGCTTGTGCCTATTGGCTTCTACCTACAGAGTAAATCTAAACTTAAGTGTGCTTATCTTTCCTCTGTTCCCAAATACAGGGACTGAAACTGTATTTGAATTGGGAAAGCATTGGTGAAAAGAAGTGCTAAAGAGGATTGTTCTTGCTGGATGATGTTTGTGGCATGCACCACAAACATGTAGGAGTGGTGCAAGTAGGAGGCACCATCTCCAAACAAGGGATTAGAGAGAAAAATACCATAATGGGGAAAGAAAAGGGATTGATGTTTTTAAGACTGGCCTGTTACCCTGAAAATAACGTATCTTTCCAGGATCTATAATGGACACGGTTAGAAGATCTAAGGGGAAGGTTTTGACATCTGACGAGACTAGAGAAGGTGCCTGTGTGGTTTAGGGATGCTCAGTACCTTGATCACAGTTGCGGCCGTATTTGCCTTCGATGCAGCTTTCGCAGGCTGTGCCGACAAATCCCTCTCCACATTCACAGGTGCCTGTGCCGTTGATGCCGTCCAGGCAGACGCCGTTTCCGAAGCAGGTGTTCCCTGCTTTCCCTGGGCAGGGCTGGCACTGCTGCCCAAAGAAACCCGCACAGCACTCCCTCATCTGGAAACCCAGAAATGCTGTTGCTGAGGATCAGCTCTGCTGGTCTCTGGCCATGCTCCTTACTGTGATGGGGCTCAGGCTACCACCTCAAGTCCTTGATGGGACCCAGGTGCCCCCCGCCATCCCAGGGAAAGGTGTGTGGGATTGCTAGGAACAAGCATGGGGTTACCATCCCCAAACCTGTACTCCCTCTGCACCACATCAGCTCCCAGCCCTTCCTATGTTACAGCCATCAGCAGCCTTTAACCTTCCAATCTCTGCTGAGTTCAGAAGAAAAGGCCTATAAGACTATTGTTAGGGACCACCTTGAGGTGCTGTGTGTGTTTACCAGGGATTATGAGGAGGGTGAGGTTTTGGATGAGGGTTCCTGGCTTTTACTGTGACAGAACTGGTCTACTCACAATGACTGTTTTCGCACACTTTTGCTGGCACCCGATCTGGATGGTGTACATTCTCATGTTGTTTTCTGAGAGGATGCAGTATTTCTTCTCCCCTGCCTGAACACAAATTGGAGAAATGGCTCCACTTGTGAGTAATATTGATTAGCTACTTTCAAGTGCTGTTAAAAAATGGGACATTAACTTTATGCATGTTGTGCACTGACTCACACGTTCACAATGCAAATGAAGGAAATACTTTTAGAAATCAAAAATCATTTAGCTAATGCACTTTTCTAGTGAACATATGATCTTTTCTCAGAATTTCTCAGAGTAGAATTTTTTTCATGAAGTTTGACAAACATTTCTGCTTTTTTCTGACACATTTCCTATTCTTCCTAATTCTTCTTGGAAAACTGAGAGCCAAAGTTCTGCTAAAACAGCTATTGAAACATTATCTTCCAGGTCTGGACATGGTTGGGAAAGATACTTGCCCAAGAAGACTAGCTGGTCTTGTACAGTTAGGAGATTGAGAATAAGCATCCAGCTGCTTATTGTCAAGGAATTAATGTTTTTAAGTTTTACCCATGAGCATTTCAGTTTGGCTTTGCCAGCTAATTACTTTAATGGGATGGATGGGACTTGATCTGTTTTGAAATCCTATTACTGGCATAATTAATGAAAATATAAAAAACTATAAAGGAAAATATGCTTATATAATCCCACCAGAGGGGCTTTCACAGAAAAACTGAGATGCCAAGAAATTCTAGGTCCTACCATGGTTGGCAGGGACCTGCTAAATATCTAGTTTTTATTTGTTGGACTTGGGCATCCGAAGTCTCTATATTCTCCAAGTCTCCCTGTGACTGTAACTCGCAGCATATTGCTGGGGACAGGTTGAGTTTGCCCTTCTGTACATCTCTGACTTGAAAGGCTAAGAGCTGCTTCTGTAATTCCTGAAATGGCTAGGCATACTCCAGACCATGCTCAGCTCCCTCAGTCTTGCATGGTAGAGGTCACCTTTGCAGTTAGAGGAGGCTTCAGTTGTCCCAGTGCATACTAGAAACGGGTCTTTCATGATAAATCTATCTTTTAGCTGCTCTTGGTTCTGCTGCCCTGCTTCCAGGTTGGATTGAGTCTGTGGACTGTAAGTAATGTAAGTAATAGGCTGAAAATAATACGGCAACTTTCATTGGAACTGAGGCAATTATATTAAACCCAGGATTGAATACATCAGTGCTCAGTTCTGATTAAAAAAATAAATTATCATTAATGATAAAAGAACAAATATTTCTTTTGTTCCTGGGGGACAGCTTGATGGCTGCAAACAAACTCTGCACTTTTCCTTAAGCAACACAAACGGGAAGTAGTTAACAAAGAGTGTGTAATGCTGCAGACAGGTTGTTTAATAGAAAAATGTATAGTTTCCAGCTATATTTCTAAGTCTAACCTGCAGGGTGAGTTAGGGGGTGCATAGTCAGGATAACCACTTTGGTAAAGGCGGTAAGGGTAGCTGGACTGCTCACCAAGGAAGAATATCCCTACTAGTGGGTCTGCAGGGGACACCCCATGGAAGGCTTTCTCTGAAGGAAAAGTAAAGCTCTCTTGGATATTTCACTTTGCTCTTCTAAAGCAATGCTTCCCAAAGGCCTCCCTGTCGACAGCAAAATAAGAGGCAAATCCTGAGCTTAGATGTGGTTTGCCTGTGGCACAAGGGCAACAGCAGCTTGGAAATGGAAAACTCAAACAGTGTATATGTCCTGTGCTCTGTGTGTGTGAATCGTTTGCACATCTAAGGTCAGTTTCAGCAAAATGCTTAGGTACCTGTTGTATCTAATATAAAATGCTTAATATTATTCTTGTTTAGCTAACTGTATGCTTACTTTTAGTAAGCTTTAAATGAATGTTTAACTGTGGTGCTCCATTTGAATATAGCAGGGAAAATAATTTTCCCTATGCAAAGCTTACTTAGTATCTGAGAAAGCAAAGCTGTGAGAAAGCCTTGAGTGAAATACACACAAATATGGGACTGTATCCCAAGGAAAATAATTAAGGTGCAAAAGTTCATGCCTGTTAAATTTGTTTTAACTGAAGCTCAAGTCTCACTTTGTCTTCCCTGTCTATTTTGTTGCATGCCCTGTAAAAAAGGGAGGTGTGCTGCTTGTTTGCTGTCCTATTTGACTCACTCAGGAGAAGAGATAAAGGAAATCTTTCTCTGCCAGATCAAGGAAATCACATCCTATTCTTTAAAGGAATGTAAACCCACTTATATTTCATATGTGAAAAGAACAAAAGGAGAAGAATGCTTTACTTGGAGGCACAAGGAGGAATTTATGCATATGTGCAGCAGTAACTTACACCGGGAATGAAAAGAAACATTTTTCCTTATTAAGAATATTTTCTTTTTTTTTTTCCCCACACTCGTTTTACTCTATAACGAAGTGTCCTGGCTAAGAAGATGTACAAGAGAATAGTACATTACTATTATTATCTGAAAATTAAAGCTCAGGAATTGCTTATTCCCTCTGCTAGTCTAATTACATTTTATCTAGGTTGTCAGGATCAAAGTAGACTTAATAGATGCTCAGACTCTGGTAGTAATGTCCTTTGTGGAAAATGTATGCTTTCCTTATTGGGAAATAAAATGTCATGTATCCGGCATGTTTTAGATGTGTTTGTCTATAAATCTCTCTGGGCCTTTAAAAAGCTATTAAACAGAACCACTTACAGTGATCACGGTATCATTGATATCACATCTGTTCTTCTGGATTTCCAAGACTTTTCCCAAACCATGAATAATTCCTTTGTCCGTCGCAACATTCGTATAGCTTATAGGTGCATCATTTATGAATAGCTGCAAAAGAAATGCAATCAGTTAGAAAGCAGCAGAGCTGGTTGGTAGCTATGCTGTAACTGGAGCAGTAACAGGTGAAAAAAGGGGCAACACACAAGTCTCACTTCAGGAAAACTGATGAATGTAGTTAACTTCAAGCATGTGCTCGCATCCCAGTTGCTCCATTTAAGAGCTTCACTGGACTGGAGGGCATGAGGTGACTTGCAGCCGGTTGAAGTTACTTAGCAACAGGATTTGGCAGAGAGGCTTTCGCCACTGTGTGGTGTAAAGGGTTTGAAGAAGGAGCCGATAGTAACCTAAGAGATGGGTTTGCTGTCTGGGGGCATGAGGGGCTTCAGGGAAGACCTCACAGTAGCTGCTCCTTCAAGGAAGACTCTCATTGTTTCTCTGCTACCCCACACTCCCTCACCAGCAACAGACCCTTGAGCAAATGCTTCTTCCAAGGCTTTGTGGTGGCAGAAGAAAAAGCAGGGCTGAAACTCCTTTGGTGAGGAGCTTTCTCTCTGTCCTCCTTTGCCTATGGCCGGAGGGTGCTCTGGGACAGAGAAGAAGGAAGACCAAATTCCCTTCCCAGCTGTGCCACAGAATTGGGTGTGTTGCTAAATCTTGCTGTGGCTCAATTTCCGATGAGTGGTGTTAAAAGGCAATACATATTTGTTGCCAAGTGACTCAGGCTCTTAGGGTTGAAAGTGGAGGAAATCCACAGAAAATAAATTAATGTTTTATAATTGAAGGCAGGTTTCTAATAGCTCTTAGAAGTCAGACTAATGACTGCTTTGCGATGCAGGCTTGTAGCTGCTAGAGATGCACATCCAACACAGTAGCCTTCTAAAACGCAATGCTAAATGGGAACAGTATAAGTGAAATCGAATTCGATCAAAGATCCCTTCAATGGTGACTTTGAATTAAGCAGGTCCCAGAGAGACGTTGCATTTGAGTGGCATCTTTTGTGCTAGTAAGTCCCAGAGGCTAATGTGAGGCACACAGCCCTTTTTGACTGCATGTTATTTTAAAGTTGAAGTTGGATTAGTGAAAAGCAGGACACTCGTTTCTCTGAGCAAGTGCAGACAGCAGCCGTACCTGGCCATCGTGGAGGAAGAACCCAACCTGGTAGGAGAACCCTAGCATGGTCTCCCTGTGCATGCCGTTGTGCAGGTCATTCTTCAGGAGCTTCTCCTCCAGCACAATGTGAAAGCGGATTTGGCCTTCATCCTGCAAATTTGCAATTAAATTCAGAGTTAAGTAACAAAGCATGGAAATTTCTTTGGGATAGCTTTTCCCACAAAGTATAAGACAGACAGACTACCTGAATTTTAGGAGAAGCTTCTCCAGCTGGCAGGTTATTTCATATTTCTTACTGTGGACAGTCTACATATTTCTGCCAAAATAGAGCTTTTATTGACCATTGGGAAGACTATTGAACTGGAGGGACCAAGTTTGCTTGTGCCTGGTAGCGTCACTTTCTGTGCATAGGATTGGCTGACAGAAAGTTAGTCAGATCATTTTTTTTTTTTCTTTTAGGACTCTGAACTTCATGAGTTCATTTGGCATCAAAAGTTGCATATTCATTAATGCTTTTACAGTCTTCTCCATACCTGTTCCTTCTTCCTTTGGGAATCCTGGAATAACCTATGGATGAACGTTTATAGCAATTGATAGGTTAATGATTTGGGTTTTTTTGTTTTTCATCTTCAGGTCACCTTCAGTCAATAAAGTGCTAGAGCTATACCCATTAGTTGGAAAGTTTTCTATGCGTTACTGCTAGATTGTATTCATTTTTCCTTGATGTGGTGAAATTATTCCCTGTACATCAGGGGATGTTTTGTGAGGGCTTCCCAAGGCTTCTGCATCTTGTTCAGAAGCAGAGGACTCCCAGAGATCTCCCTGACTTGGAGGAGACAGCAAGAGGAGGATGTGTTTGTGACAGATTTGTAGATGTGAGAGAAGATGGGCATTTGGAGAGTTAAGGAGCTGCCTAGCTAACAGACATAGTGCTGCTGCAGCTGTATGTCTTTGCAGTAAAAAGTGCTTGTGGGAAATGCCATTGCCTGCTGTTCCCTTGTTCTGAACATTCATACTGCTCCTTGCTCGTCAGCTCCCACAAAAGTGTGTGAAAGCATGAAACAACCCCAGGTTTGCAGGCTTTGTGATGTTGACTGGCTTTGTCCACGGGGTGAAGTAGTGGTCTTTACATCTATAGGATGGACTCTCTGCTTTGTTTTCCACAGATTTGACAAGGAAATATTTGCAGGCAAGAAGGTGGAAATTAAGATAGAGCTGATAGAGCTAATCTTCTAAGGCATAGGCCTCCATCGGTGTCCAACTCTATTTTACCCTCCTTACTTGGGTGCTTTGGGGGAAAAGTTAACTTTCATGCATCTTCATTTCTGTCTTTAATCACCACCAGAGTGAGAACAAAACTTTCCTTCCAGTGAGGCCAAGAAATGGAGTCTCTTCCCTGTGCCAAGCTCTTCCCTCTGCGGCAGAGCTCTCCCAAGGTGTTTCATGAAGAGGGTAAGGCTTGCACAGGCTTAACCTTATGATGGCTTTCTGGTTTTCTTTCAGATCACCACACCAGGCAAGGTTGGGAGGATGAAAGACAGACAGGAGAAACACTGGTATGTAGTGAAAATGAAAAGGATTTCTGTGTGTGTGTAACCTGAATCCAATGGGACTGATGTCCTATGTATCTCTCAGAGTTTGTTATAAATGCTTCTTATGGTGATGTGGAAAAGATGATGATGTGTCATGAAACAACTAAAATAGCGTTCAAACGTCATTTGAGCAGACGTAGCTTGATCATGCGTGAATTCTTCTGGTGAGGCAGCAAGTGGGAATTTTGCCGTGTGTCTGCCGGTTGGTGGTGAATGTTTTGGGACAAGTCATTTGAACCCTGTGCTCCTCAGCTTCCTGGCTGTAAAATGGAGACCACGGAAGTAGGGACAGAGTGTGGCAGGGTAAATATTTATGGAAGAGGCAGGGAAGTATTAATGTTATTGAGCAAGTCACAGGCGAAGCTTCCTCTGCAAGGTGTGTCTCTCCATATATGTGTTTGATAAAGTTGTTTCAAACCAGAGTAAACATGAAGGTGCTGGGATAACGGGGGAAATTGATAGCTTATCTTGGCAGGAGGCCGACAGGATTGAGAAGGCTGTTTGGTCTTGTAAATATGTCAGAATGCAAATGCCAGAGAAAGTTGCTTCAGCTAAAGCATATTCCTGGCATAAGAATAAAGGGATATAAACTGGCCAGAGGTGTTGCTGTCAAAATAATATAAACTAGCTCTGGGCATGAGGACTGAGGACGGCAGGGCAGGTGGGAATGAACATGTCTGTGCCGGTGGGAGGAGCTGGTGGCCAAGTAAGGCATGAGCCTGGCATGGGGGTCCTGGGGGTGGGCAGCAGCAATGGGTTTTGCCAGAGGAAATTTTTCTAGCCAGGAAAACTTTGGAAATTTTTCTGAGCCCTGGGACAGGCCAATGGTGCTTGAAAATTTGTATGAGACATGGTCTACAGAAATTGGCTGGGGAATAGCGTTCCTGCAGGAGTGGCAGGGCAAGCATCTGGATAGTTGTAAGAAAGAGTCAGAATATTTTGTGTCATTATTAATGATGATGTTGGCAGTGATGACAGGGGACTGGACTTGTTCACCTAGGAAACTCATTTCTGTGTTATTCCTGGTCATTCCTGTACTGAACTTCTTTGCAAAAAAAAAAGTCTACTGATGAAATGTCTTGGATATTATCGGCATGGTTTTAACATAGAGAAGGGTAAAGCCCAGACCAAGCAGCTAGGATCTTCCAGCAGCCCAGGAAAATACAGGTGGATCCATCCCTCCTCACATCCTCTGGTGTTAAAAACAAAGTCAAACTTACTGGATTTATGGAAAACAAATCCTTCTTCCCATTCCTGTGTCCTTTCAGTCCATCCACTTAAAACTGAGATGAGATACTGAGTAGTTACAAGAAGTCTTGTGAGTAATACGTACCAGAGTAGCAGACTTTTTATCCCTTAGGTAATTTTCTATGGCATCATTATTTGGGGCAAAGACTGTGTATGTGTTTGCAGCTTCTATTTCATTTGCCAGGCTGTATTGCTGTTGTGAAACACATAAAAACAAATCAGAATGACCGCTGATAGGCTGATACCAGTCCAAATACAAACAAAGCAGAGATCTGCTTCTATTTTTAAGAGGATGTGAAGCTTACAATAATGTAGCCCCTGAAAATGGAGTAATCGGGCATTTGCTCCAGGCGGGCCAGCAGCCTCGGCATGACGGTGCTGCGCAGGGGGGTCAGAACCTGAAAAGTGAGCAGATGTCCCATGTCAGCGCAAGTGGACATGCTATGGTTGCAGCTGCAAGGATCAGATGCAGGACAAAATGCTGTTCTGTGCAAATACATTTTTCCAAGAGCTGTTAATTATTTTCTACCTCTTGTGGTGCAGAGGAACAAATCCTCCCTTTGTGGCCATATACCTTATCAATAACGTGTATGATCCCATTTGTGGATGCGATGTCTCCAGCCACAATGTGAGCACCCTCGAGGGTGAGGTTCTGAAAGAGGGAGAGAAGAGAGAGGGTTTGCTTTTGCATTGTGGTCGTGATGTTTCCTCAGTGGTTCATGCTCTGGAGTTCCGCACCTTCCCAAATGCTTGCCTGGGGCTCCACCATGGCTCTGCATGTGCACAGACCAGCAAAACCATGGGGTTTCTTGCACTGGGGTAGTTACTCGGGGCAGGTGTGCTTACCCCCAGACCACTGAAGGATGAGCTCCTGTGCCCATTCATGTGCTCCCGAGACTGTGCAGCTTTGAAGGACCCCATTCATGAGATTTTATTTTTTTTCCCCTTGGGTCATGGAAGCGGGAGGAATTTTTCCCTCCCTTTATGGGGATGAAGTGCTTAAATGTGGCATAAATATTCCCTGAAAATCCTCCTCAGAACATGGAGTGCTAAATAAAAAGGCTGAGGGGGAAAGGCTGTCAGCTGTAGTTCTTTACCATTAAAAATACCTTTGGGTGGTTTGGGACTATGAAGTTGCACGCGTGGGCATGTGCACTGTATCAAAGCTTCTTCCTACCTTCCCAGTTCCCTAAAATAAGTTATTGGGTTTCCTTGATGGTTTTGTCTTAAATTAGTTCACACAGGCTGCTCCAGGCAGGGACTGCTCTTCCGCTTGGCTGCAAGAGAGTCCAGTGTTTGCAGCAGCTACTGAGATATTAGGAAGAAATAATACTGTGGACAAATTTTAGCTAGGTAAAGTGGTGGAGAAAATAAAATTAATGTTTCTCCCAGAGGGCCCAATAGAATCGATCTATTCCTTTAATTTTATGACACAGTCTTTTTAAAAATACAGGTACATAATGTCTGTGTGGTTTCGTAATACAAGAAAGTTGGTGGCAGTGATGGTCAGGGTTTTGTGCATGATACCACAGTGGTTTGCAGGTCATCTCACCCCATTTTCTTTAGACAAGTGTAGGAAGTTGCTCTGTAGAGATGTTGGCAGCATGTCAGAGGATGATAAATTCTCGAAATCAGCAAAGCTGTAAGCTCCTGTCAATACATGATACCTAAAGGAAATTAACTGGATTTGAAGGCTTTGTATTTTCTCTTTTTTTCCCCCCCAGATAAATATGCTTAGTGTGTTTAAAACTAAGGTTTAAAGCAGGAATTGTTTGTACAATGCCTAGTTGAGCTATGTTCTGGTCTTAGCTTGGCCTTTAAACATTTCTGACATAATACAAATAACGTTTTTATTCTCAGTGGAGTTGCTACAGGGATTTATAACTCGATTTATAACTTGTAACTCGAAGGGGAATCCTGTGTCCCTCCCTTAAAAATGTAAGAGCTGTCTTGCTTTAGAGGCTTCAAACCAAAGTCTTGTTTGGAGTGGAAAGCAATCCACTAACCTCCTCCCAAACCCAAAACCTTTAACGTACTTCAGTAGAGTTGGGATGTTACTCTTTGTCATCCAAAAGGCTTTCTCATCTTCATCCATGTTTTCAATTGCTTGAAGAGAAGGCACGAGAACAGTGAGGTTCGAGGTGGTGGACAACACCGAGTTTATCTTGGCCTCCTGCATGAAAGTAAAGAGCATAAAATAATTCATCCTGAGGATGCTCTATAAATAGCAGCTGGTGACTTTTTAGCAAGGTGGAGTATGTGACGTGCTTTGTGACCAGCCTAGAGAGGAAAAACTATTATACTGAGCAATGACTTGAACAAACGTTCTTAGAGCTGTACCAAAATGATAAATGAGTGTGTCTTTTTTTTACAGAATAGATTGCCAGCACTTAAAGGGTAGAAGCAATGTTTAGGTCAGAATTGTTTTTTATTGTGAAACACGTAAGCTGCCTCCTACAATAGTTAGTCTGTCTCACGGTTTCTATTTTATGCACTTGAATGTTAAAAAACCACAACAAAACAAATAAGCAACCAACAAACACGGTGATAAATACTGCTGGTTACTGATAACTTTAAATAACCTGCTCTTACAGAGCACTCCATGCTATTTAATAGATAGAGGGGTTATGAACCGTGAAATAAGAAACCCACATGAGCCAATGTTCCCATTTGGAATAAGACTATTTAACATGGCTAGAATTTTTCAAGATGTCCAAGGGATATCTGTACCCACTAGCACTGCAGTGGGGCTTGCTGCTGACAGCTCTAACTTTAGATGGGGGATGTGGGCTTTGTAGTATGCACAGACTGATTAATCTTCCATATATTTGTACCTGCCTTAAGGATGGAGAGAGCCTCCAGAAGCATGGGGTTTTTTTGTGGGGTACAAAAAGGAGGGCTAAAGATTTGAATGTGATCTTGCTGAAGATGTGGTTCTCCAAACTATTTACAGGCTCTACAACCTGCCATTTTTGACACTGCAAAACTCGAGGGAGCAATACAAGCCTGGGTTCTACCTTTTTGCAGCTGGTATGCTGCCTGGAAGCTGGCTTGTTTTGGATAGTCTTCAGTACCCATACTAGGTTTTAAGTCAAGAAGGGAATTGGCTTCCTTAAATAGCTGTGAATTTTGTCTCTCTTAAGATCATCTTTCTTTCTAGCCATCATCACTGTCACCTTCCAAATATTTAAATATAGAAATAGCAACAGACTTCCCTTTCTCATCCTTCCTGACCAGAAGAAAAATATTTGGTTACAAAAAGTGATAAACATCACATTCCTGCTCAAGTATGAATTTAAAAAACCCACGGATGGATATATCTTCCTATTTCACTCATGTTTGTAGCTACCATTATTTAATTTAAGGGATATAATTTCTCTGAAGTGTAGCAGAAATTTCCACATCCCTATTTCAATGGATTGTACAGAATCTGCTCCCTGATTCCACCCCCCCTTCATTATCTAAAGAGCACAATAGCAGGTGAACAGCCTTTCCTATTGTGCTCATTTCTTTAACTTCATTAGTTTCTCTTTTCAGTGTCCAGTGCTGCAGGCTGAGCCCAGGGCCAGGCAGATAACTGGCTTAAATTTCCCACACTGGCCTCTCTTTTAAGCAGCTCCCTGAGGTCCCTGTTGCAACTGTGACATTTAATGATCCCTGAGTCATCTTAACTTCGAAAAACATGAAAGCAGCTAATAGGCTGTGATTTCTGCTTCTGATGATATTCATTAATATATCCCTGTTCCTTTCTGTTTGGTATGTATTTGCTATACTTTTCTTATATTTAGGTTTTAAGCTCTTTGTGGGAGAAACTGGGTTTTATCTTTATCCATACAGTGCCAATCACAGTGGGGTAGGACCTTTAATTTTACTGCTGCTCTAGTAATAGAAGTTAGCATGTGAAAACAAAAAGTAGACAGTGACAATCGTCAATCTAGAACCTTTTTAAAAAATCATTTAAATTGGTGTTTCTTCCCTAATCTGAAGACAAACAAGCTGATCTCTTCCTTCATTTCCTGTGCCCCAGTCAAGCCCGCACAGATTGATTTTTCTTTTTTTTTTTTTTTCAAATTTTTCCCCCCCTTTCCTTGCTTGCTGCGGCAGCAGCACACTGACCAGCCATATGGTTGTGTTTTCCTGGCATGAGGCTCAGTGAATGAAGAAGATATTGCCTTCCTTCTCCACTTATTTGCATGAGGCAAGTTGGAAGGAGCCTGTTAGGTGCATATTCAGGCTCTGCTTGTACCCTGCTGTTGGTCATCTGAACTGTAGTGTATTTATGTACTGAGAGAGTCATGGCTTATGCAGACCCCTGCCTCAGAGAATGGGCTTGTAACTTGCTCTTCTGCTTGTGGAGCTTCCTCACTTGCCTGAATTTGGCATCAGAATTTGGCTTTCAGGCAGAAATAGGGAATCAGACGATCAGCCTTGCCGTGACTGGTGGGAGAGGCACTCTCATGCCTCTCCAGAGCTTGGGTCTCCGCTGTATGATGGAAATACTACTGTGAGGTTAAAATTTCTAAGAGACTCATGTATTTCTGCAAACTTGAACATACTAAAAAAAAAAAAACCAACCATGAAATGTACTTACATTAACCCACTGGTTAAATGCAGCTGCTTCTGACAGAGTAGATAATTCCTTGATTAGAAAGAGAGAGCAATGAGTATGCAAGCTATAATTAGCTGTACCAAAGTACTCTTGCTGCAGCCTGTGGTGTAACCCGCTGTGTCTGGCCTGGCTGATGTGTGACATGAAGGAGGAGGTTTTCAGTATGTGCGAAAAGGGAGGACATTTGTGTTTTTCCAGTACTGATACTTTCTGGTAGTGGGAGTAATGAGTTACCAACTTTTTTGAAAATCAGGCCATCTAAAGCTTAGGTGTATTAAGTGTACCAGACCTTGTTATGCGATGCGTACTGACCTCAGGCTAAGCATTAATTTTCTGGGAATGTAAACCTAAATCTTTTCTTAACTCCATGCAATATTAATTGAAAGAAGATACGCTCTTTTGGTTGGTATTTGCACAGCATCCTACATATCATCCTGCATGTGGAGAGCCTTTATTCTGTCTGCCACAGTACTTTGAACAGAGATAGATGATGACATGAGCAAGGACGGCAGATTGTGCTAAGAGCCGTGTAAGATTATTGCCAATGGCTTGGAGAGATGACACCTTCATTTTTCCTGTGCTGTTAAGCGCGTATTTATTTCACCAATTTACTTGTTTTGGTTTTGTTTGCTTGCTGATCAGTATGGTTTGGTTTAATGTGATAAATTGACTGTTTCCATTGAGATAGACCTCAAGGCAGAACTTCAGAAGAGCTGGGTGCTCGCCGCTCCCAGCTGGGAGGGGAGTGCTTAGCACTTCTGCACTTTAGGCCTCTGGGGCTGGCATTTTTCAACTTGCCTTAAAGAAATATGCTTGTATTCCTTAGGCCCCTTTCCAAGTTATGTTTTTAAACACAGCAGATCATTTCTGTACCAGGAAAGAGTCTCCAGCAGGAACACTCTCTGTAGATAGTACTGGTGGGCATCATATTTTTCCAACTGTTTATAATGGCTTTGTTATCTCTCTAGTTAAGATACAGTGTGAGAACTCTGCTGTAGATCCTGTGCTCAGAGAAGATGACCATTTTACTTACATCTGCAGCATTTCCATAGCATATTCTACCGTCTCCTTTGTAGCCTTTTGGGCACACGCACTCCCAGCCACGAAAAGACTCAAACTGACAAGTTGCCTTTGAACCATAAAGAGAGAAAATTTGTTAAATACTCAGGGGGCCACTCAAGGGCAAGGATGGCCTGTAAATCCTCTTACTGATACATGTTCATACGTAACTTAACAAAGGATCGTCTTCCATGGACCTCCTCACCCTCCTATGAGACAAACTCCACCAGCTGAGGGCACTGACTCCCTCTCTTTCCCACCATGCATTAAGTCTACAAGGAGCCTAAACCCTTGCTCTGCCCTTTTGCGTTTCCTCTCTTCACCTGCCTACGGCAGACCCATCTTCTGCTCCCCTGTGCTCTTTGCTTTATCTTTGTTCCTGGGTCCTGCCTAAGGCTGGAAAGGGCACTACAGAGCACAGCAGAGTCTGCAGGTCTGCTGAACTCAGGCAGCTGCTGGTAAAGCTGGTAGATGCCCATGTAGAGATGTGTGACATCTCAGACTACTGCATCCACGTTGTAATTGCTGGTAGAGAAGCGGGATTTAATTACTCCAGGCTTGAGATAGCCCTTCTGTACAGGCAGAAGTGGGAGCAGCCCTTGCAGTCTGTGTCCTCAGCTTTGTTCCAACTCAAACAGAAATTGCAGGCTTGAAATGGCAAGGAAATTCTATGGTGTGTGTAGGAGGCGAGGTGTGATATGTATCTGAACACTTTGTTCAGGGAATGATTAATTACTCACCAGATGATGGCATTTTCCATTTTGTTCCAGGCACGAGTTTATGGGTGTGCATTCAATTCCATTCCCCTGAAATCCATCCTTACACTTGCAGTCATTCTGTCATTTCAATAAAACACAGTAATTCATTAAAATGATCAAAATAGTATGCATATTCTAGACATGGTGGATTAGTCTGTGTTTCTGCGTAGATCCATTGACTTCTGTGGAATGACATTGATTAATATCTCCAGAAGACCTTTATACCTGACATCTACTAATGTACTTACTAAAAAGTATTTGCTGCCAGAACACCACCAGGTAGGAGGGAGGGAACACCAGGAAAAGAACTGAAGGAGACTGCTTTGGGTGGAGTGTGCTATGTGTAAACAGCCTTGTGGCTGTGAGAGAGAGGAGAATTTGGGGAAGAAAACAGGGTAGGAAGCACCAGCAGAGCAAAACAGGTGAGGATGAGTGCCTCAGGTGAAAATGGATGTGAGAGGACATACCTGACCAGGCCCAACATATATGCAGGTGGCATTTTCGTGGCACCCTGCCACTGTGGGCAGCAGGCAGTTGTTGATGGCTGAGCAGTCCCTTCCATTGCCTGTCCATCCTGCCTGGCAAGCGCACGTGTGCTCTCCTGGGCCCGTCTGGATGCACTCGGCCTGGGGGGGATGCAGAGGCATCTGTTCAGGACAGCTGGGTGGGATCTGGCTTTAGGTGTAAGGCTTGTTTAAGCAATAATGATGCTGTTACTGGGGAAAGAGGTTGAAACTGCACTGCAAATTGTGACTCTTCCTTCTGCAGAAGTTTCTGTCCAAACCCTCCTTGCTGCCCACTTGTCTATGTTGTCAGGCTCTGTGGGTAAAGCACGTACTTACATTGATATTGCAGCCACCTGGGTTTAAAGCCGCACAAGGGTCAGCTTTGCTGCAGCTCATGCCATCTCCCTCATAGCCAGGTTTGCAAACACAGCTGTAGAGACAAGAGGAGGGAGGCATTAAACATGATAGGACAGCTGTAGAGTGAAACGATTGTTTTCCAATGTAACCTGCTATTTATAGGCAATTTAAAATTGGCAACCTTGGATTCATGATGCAAAATAGCTTAAGTGCATGCATTATGGGTTTTTTCCCACAAATATTGGGTTAATTAAGTCAAATGAGGGATCCATTCTCTGTGTATGAGATGAGGAGTGAAATTAATTCTGTACTGATGCGATCTTTGCAGAGATAATAGCTCTAAACTAATTATTAGCTGGGGCAGCTCTTTCTTTCAGTGACACAGAAGATTGCTCCCTCCCTGAAATGCCTGCAAGACGAGTCCCCTCTTCCCCTGGGTTGTCCCCCCAAAGATTAAGCCAAATTGGAGGGAATGTCTTAAGCACTCTGGTTATGCAGCATCCCACATTGAGCTTTCTGTGGTGACTCATCACGAATAGACTGCAGCAAGAGGGAAACTTGCTGCCTGTGAAGGTGAACGTGAGGCAAGGGCAAGGCAGCTGTAGCAGTAACAGAGTTCTGTGACAGGTCCGGTCAGGACTGGAGAGCTTGTGCTGAAGTCCCCGATGTCGTGGTGTGCAAATGTTACTTGAGCTGATGGAGTGAACGATCTGTCCCCAAACTGTCTGAGAGTTTCATTGTTTTTCAGCAAAGCTCAAGCTCCTAATTCACTACGGGTTGGTTAGAGATAAGAGGTTCCTAAGAACCTTTGTAGGTGTTGGTAGGAAGGCAGCCTTCTGAGTAAGGGTCAGATGTGTACGCATCCGTCTTATCAGTGTTAAATATAAGGTACAGGATAGGGCATTGAGAACTCTTAACTGCTACCTTGCAGCTCGAGGTCGATGCGGTATGTGTTTATGCTTATTTGCTGCATAGCAGCACTTCAGTGGTTGATTTTTGTGTTCTGCTACAAGATGCTGTTTTGATCAAGCAAATGGGAAAGAGCTGCATCATAGTTAATATTAATTAGATACAAGTTACTGACTTACCTCACTGCACCATCGCTAAGCTGACAGTCTGCATGTGCGTGGCAGAGCTGTAGGGAGGGCTCGCAGGGAACAATCTGCTTATCACAGAGTTTCCCCGTGTATCCACTTCTGCATGAGCCAGGAAGACAGATCCCATCGCTGTCTATTCGGTTATCGCACTTCCCATAAATGCAGGGGCATTCTGCCGGAGATAGATTACAATAAATGCAATTCCATAGTGGTAAAAGGCATCTATCCTTACATAACATTTCTTATGAATCAGGTCCTCCTTTTTTTCTAGAATCTAAACTTTGGTATTTTTGAAGTCTCATTTTGTTGGAGGACTTACTGTTTATTTATCATATCTGTGTCTTTTCAGGTGTTTTAAGGGTAACTTTAAAATCTATTGTGTCTTTATAGTGCACTTACCTACCAATGAATTTCAAAGTACTTCAGAGAAGTAGGAGCAAAATACTAAGTCCTAGGCTATTAAGGCTGAAGTTATTTTATTGCACCACTTCTGGTGTACTTTCAGTGATATGGGAAGCCTTTTAACACTGAGTCCACAGTCCTAAAAATTACACAGCGCTGGGCTAGTACACAGAGGAGCAGCACAGACCTACCAGCACTCTGCTGGGGCTGGGCTGATCGGTGCTGCTGGGGGGCACAGCAGTGTGCCCAAAGGACAGAATGGGCAAGCCTTCTGCAATCCCAAGAAGTGCCAGTGGTGACTAGTTAAGCCAACACATACTGCTTTGCTGGGACTGGAGTTTAGGCAATACCACCCTTTCTTATGGAACTTGTCTTTTGTTTTTTGTCTGTGTATCTCTGAACCTTTGAGTGAGCTATACGTCATGAAGGACATGCTTTTTCATAACAAAAAAGACTAAAAATGACTTTGTAGATGGGGAATATATCTATATTTGGTGTTGTGCATTCTGTAGACTGTTAAATGTAGTATGGTTTGACGTAGCAGGATTAAATCTGTCAGTCTATAGAAGGCAACTGCTAGAATTATAAGCTATTTAATTGATCAGAAATTACTCAGTAAGGATGGTTATTGAGTGGCCCTAAACACAGTCTGTTTATAGATCTAGTTGTTCTTAAATTACATATGTTTGTCACTGCAGACAGAATCCGTTCTGTTCTGCAATACCAGATGGGAATTGAATAATAAGGATTTTCTTTTTCAATTACTTATGTGAGGGAGACAGAAATAAAAAGAACAATAAATTAATATAAAGCAAGCTATGGCCCCTGCAGAAAGCCAAATTAAGTCAGTGAGAAGATTTTTCCCAGACTCGGGGCTTACAATGTATTCTTTTGAAATAAGAAATTAAAATACCCCCCAGAGAGATCTTGCTCATCCTCTGTAGAGACTGTTTAGCAAGCAGTTAACGCCTACCTTAATGTTACTAGGGTCCAAAAGAAAAAAGCCTATATTCTTGGGCTGAGAAATTATGACTGTACTTACCTTTGTCACACTGAGGTCCATATTTGTCAGGGTCTGAGCAGAACTGACAGTGTGAGCCTTGAAACGCCTCAGCACAAATGCAGGTCCCATTTCCATCCAGGCCATCCATGCACTGTGGTATGGAAGAGAGGTGATTTCTATGTATAAACTGAAATAAATCTTTATTTTTTATTTTATTTTTAGAATGTGTTGGGTTAGAAGGGACATTTAAAGCTCACCTAGTCCAACCCCCCTGCAATGAGCAGTGACATCTTCCACTATCAGGTTGCTCAGAGCCTCATCCAGCCTGGCCTTGAATGTCTCCAGGGATGGGGCCTCCACCACTTCCCTGGGCAACCCAGAGAAGAGACTATATGCCTGTCCATATTATGACTGTGACAGACTACCAAGAATAACCTCAGCTTTGAAAGAGGTGTTTCAAAGAAAAGCTTTCCTTGTGCTTGTACTTTACTGCTATGTATTCTACCTTCCTTTGCAATTTTAAATTGAGAATGGTAATTTCTGTGGTTATCCTGTGCAGTGCAAAGTAGAAGTATCAGAGTGGGTCACTCAGCTCCAGCCTTGTCTGTGCGCCCTGTGTTGGAACTACGGAAACTTGCAGTTTGGGCACCTGAGAGGAGATGGATTTGTTTTCCCTCCTCTGTATAACTGAACCTGAAATTCATGGCCATCACTGGGCATAAATGGGAGGGTGCAGCTCTTGTGGAGCCTAATGTTCCTATCATGTAGAAGTGCATTAGGGACTTTTGAGATGCAGCCTTTCCCCCCCCAGGGGGAGTGCAGGGTGCTGCAAGATGCTCTGCTTACCTGTCCGTTTCCTGAGCAGGGTTTGGAGAAACCTCCTGGACACGGATTGCAGTCAGGGCCAAAGAAGCCTTTGCAACACTTTGGTTCCTGTGAAATAAAGCAAGCATCCTCTGTTCCAGTGCCTTAGTGGGGAGGCAGTACACAAAAGACAACCCTCCATTCTATTTTGGCCATCTGAGAAAGACCCATAGAGGTATCTGGCTCTTAAAAAGCTTGTGTTGAACCACAACCACTTCATGGTGGTGTTAAAACCAGGAAGGGTGTTGGCAGCCGAAGAAGGGGATGCAATGACCACCAGATCCTTCCCTTGTTCTTATCAGGCTCATCGGCGTTAGAGATCCCTGCCTGTCATCAGTTACGAAGGTGCCTGTGTGTGTCTGCTTGTGTTGAGCGCGCTCTCCTATTTGACAGTGGGAGCGCAGTGCAGTTCAGAGGCAGGCGGTCTCCTTTGCACCTGAGATCAGGAACTCAAAGATATATTTTACCCCAGGGAGACGCCGTGAAAGCTAGACACGCTGCTTTGATCTTCCCCCTTCCTCTTTGCACCAGTGTGGGATTTAGCCACTACACAGCCCTAAATGTTTTTCTCTGCTGCATCTTTTGTTTTATTCATGAATTGGCTGCTTGATCCGTTATTTATCAAGAGCACAGAAAGTGTTACAAAACCCCCCTCATTTACATGTGTGATTCAAGGGAAATGGGAATTAGCAGAAAGCTCTCAAAGCTTATAGATTTGTGGATTTCTCTTCTTGTTTACTTAATGGTGGTCATAAAATGCAGAAGTCTATTTAGCAGCCAGAAAGGTTGTAAGTACTTCTTAAGGGCTAATGATTCCTGTGAGAACTAGGCTTGCCAAGCAGAGCAAGTGGAGCAACGTTCTTGGGGGTGTTTCCCGTTTGTTGTTACCCAATATTGTGTGAGATGCTGGGACTAGGGGGAGACCAAGCTGTCCTGTTCTTTGTGGGTAAAGGTGGGTAAAGACAAAGTTTGGGCTTGGAGTCTTACGTGAGAACTCCTGAGTTACAGTTCAATAACGTATAGCAGTTTAAAAACCTCATTGGAATTTTCCTGGTATTTTGCTCTAAGGTTTACAGTAGCTCCTCTCAGTGCCCTATAGAAGGGTATGGAAACTACATGGACATCTCCAAACATATCCCAACACCAAAAGGAATGTTCACAATGCAAAAGACTGTATTTTGGAAAACTTTTATGTCTGTTTCCCCTTAAGAAACCATAACTCTGTACCTTTATTGTTACATTGCAGGATCTAGTACAGCCAGTTTTCTGAAAGGTTGGGCCTTCAATAATGCATCTCCGTTTCGAGAAAGGCTGGAACATGCACAAAGTGGAAGCATTAGTATTTCTAAACAATGTACAGTTCTGTGATACGGTCTCAATATTGCAACAATTTAACTGGAGAGCAGAAAGCATTTTTTGTAGTGTTGCATTAAAAAAATCTATTAAATTATGTATTTTTTCATAATATGGGCTTTCTTTTCATTATAACTGAATAATGGCATATAGGTTATTACTGACTATGGCATATAGGACTAACGATGAGAGAATTTTTATAATATGGGGAATAAAATTCCTGTGGTAGCTAGACTTGAGTTTTTTATGTGGAGAAACACGCAGCCAGATTTGCATCTCTTAGATGCAAAGCAGATGGAAGATTTTTCAATCCTTTCTGAAGCTACTTCTGCAGACAGTTACTTCTGGGAGGATGCTTAATCAAAAGGAAACTTTTAACAGATGTGAGATCTGTTTTAAATGTATCCCTCCTGTTTTTTGTTTACTAACTCTCAAAGTATAACTGTAGAAATTCTAATCCTCATTTTTCTCTTCTGCTGAAACCAATCCTAAATAGATCTTTACCTGAGGAAATTCAGAGCTTCTATGAAGGATCTTGCATCAGCAAACATAATAATGCTGAAATTACTTAATGCTTCAGTCATTGCCAAAAAGAGACTAAAGTACTGTCTGTATTTGTATTTTTATGCAGTCTCCTGTATTCATATCTGGTTCTTTTGCTCACTATATCGAGAGAGCTGTAATCAACGTATGGGGACCCCTTCTCCCCACGTGCTTTGTACAACTGAGGAACCTGTCAGGCAATGTCACTTACGATGGGGTTTGAATCCTGAGGACAGGGAGCCAATGCACGCGATGAACAACTTGCACAGACACCCTAGATGGAAACAATAAGGGTAGTTAGTTGAAAAGGCATTATATCAACTACTGAGATGCATACTTATGGCTGATATACCCTGTAAATTGTAAGTATACCTGTGCTTAACTGTCTTTTAATGACTTTTAACTGTCACAGCATGGGTCTGGAACCCAACAGCAGCACCAGGGCTATATCTGCTGGCTCTGATTTTTTACTGAGTGATTGTTCATTTCTAACTTCCTCTTTTTATCTTCATTTGTCCGTTCCCTACTTCCCTCTTTTAAAGAACTGGCAGCTTCCTAAGTAGAAGATAAGCATGGACACAAATGCGCTGGCATCGTTTGTTCAAGCCAGCATAATATATTAGCAAATATTGTCTGAGGGTCTGGTGCGGACTGTACCTTTAACTTCTATGAGAATTTTTTAATTTCTTCCTAGGAAGACCGCAAATTAGTTGTCTTGTATATAGACAGTGTGAATAGAAATTTGTCTTGTGTATAGGAGAGAAAAATATTCTTTGCTTCCACATCATAGATCCTGTACTCCGCTATGATCCAGCGGTGTATAACTATTTTTATGTCTTCACCTTTCGGTTGCTTCTCCCCCCTAGCTAATTTATCACCATGTGGTGGTGACAGAGACTGCCAATTACAGCACTGAGGAGATACTAACTCCAGTTTTAAAGGTGGGTTCTCTCACAAGCTCATCATGCAATAACTTCAGAGAAGTTGAGCCTTTTGGTGTGTGGATATGGAGTTTGTCAAAGTTGTGTTGCTCAAGACTGCTCATGTCTTGTGTTGCAACCAAGATAGAATAAATCCTAGAGGTGGCATTTGATGTGTTACTTCACTGTGTTTTGTAATCAGTGGACAAGTGACCATGAACTCGAATGATGGCATTTTTCCTCATAGCTTTATCACTGGAGCTGTGAGGAAAGAATCAGGGTATTGGTTTGGATTTAGTACTCTCTCGCGTTGTTCAGCACTTAAAGAAATAAAGGACCAGACTTACAAAACCATTTGTGCATCAAATAGAGGTATCAATACCACTACTATGTTTTAAAGGTCTGTGGGTCAGACGTATTTTGGCAAACACTTTTGGGCATTATAGAAGCTCTTTGATAAGCTGTGTAGTCATGGATGAAGTTGAGTTAAGCTTTTAGCTTTTTTTGCATGTCTGAAAATTCCTGGAAGTGCTGCTTTGCTCCTTTAAAAAATCTGGCTGGTTGCTGTGGAAAGTGTTTCCTGCTGTTGTCTTTGTCTCCCTGCTGCTCAGTGACCCTCAATGCCACCTATTTGCTCCTTTTCTCCACCCAGCATGGTCTCAGCCATCGACATGTACCTGTTCCCTCCTTTTCCTGAGGATGGGAGTCCTGTCTCTCCCCTCTGCTATGCTTTAGAGAGGGGACAGGGAAATGTGTCTGCACTTCCACGCAAGGTCCAATCTGCTGATTTTCAGCAGTAGATAAAGATACTATCTTTGCACCAAAGTGTCTGAAGCATAGACGTATATTCCCTTGTTCCAAGTCTGCTGTGGTAGTGATGACCTCTGGGAGGAGGCGGAGCAAGATATTGAGTCCTGCAGTTATTAGCAACGTTCAGGTACAGTTACGTGGCTATGTATGTGTTAACATAATGGTTTACTCTTTAGGGATGTACAGTTCTTGTTGGTGTGTACAACTGCCAGCTCCTACAAGGTTTGTCACTTTTCGCTGGTGCCATAAGTAGCATTTACAAAGTGATGTTGCTCATGTTTTCGGAGGGTGATGAAGATGCACGATGGCAGGTAAGAAAAGCAAAGCCACTGCTCCCTCTGGTACTCTGCTTGCTAGCAGTGCTCTGCTCTAAAGCCTTGGATATTAAACTATATTTCAAACTATGCATGAAGCTTTCAGAGCTGACAAAAGTTCCTAACTTCAGTTTGGGGAATAATTTTTGTGACGGATGCCATTTGTTTTGTCTTTAATTTTTCATAGTGTTGCATTAGGATTGATTGATGTCAGACATAGTTTTTAGGTAAGTTTCTGGTAGGGAATTCAAATTACCAGAGTGTAATTTGAATTTGTAAGGTGTTGATTGCTTTTTTGTATTGGAGATTGCAGCTCGGCGCTCTGCCTGGTTTACGATTATATTGCAGATATGGCACTTTGTAGTTACTGCCAGAGGTAATAGTTCTTTAGCACCAGCTCTTGTGTTTTCTTCATTAAATTTTGATGCTGTCCAGCTGTTCTGGGAACCTCTTTCAAGGCTGTGGTCTGGACTGTTGTAAGTTAAGACAGTAAATGTTTTGCATTACTGTACCAGAACTGTTACCGGCCCAGATACGAGCTTGAACATGGTCCAGTAACAGCTCACTGGAGCCCTGCTTACTGCAAACTAAAAGCTCAGCCTGGTACTTGGACTTCTTACCAGAAAAGCATCTGAAAGTTAACAAGTGTAAAGGCCTGTACTGTGTTACCAAAACTGAACAAGGTATGTCAGAATCCACCCTTTGAAACGTGAAACAGTTTTGTAATTCCTGATTTGAATAAGACTGGAAGAAAGTAGGGCTATGGGAAATTGTGGCTTCTGAAAATAACATATTTCTAATATATTAATACAAAATTAATTATTATGTTAATATTTTTAACCCGCTGGCTCTGTTCCCTGCATATTTAGTAGAAATGAAAATACTGATCCAAAATAGCTTCTCTGCGAACTTAACGCTACTTACCACGTACTTGTACGTGCAGGTGGGATTCAGGAACTGGAGGAAAAAGCTTGACCACAACATATTTGAAAGGGCTACTGCAAGAACTAAATGAGTTTAAGCAGTGCCGGAGGTGCTCATATGAGTTCCCTGTTTATGGTTTATTTGTATTTGTGCAGTACTGCTAGCCAGGTAGCTGTATGTCATTGATACACTGATTTCTAAAAATACCTCCCTTTTTATGGACAATATCGGAGAAAGCAGTAAAGAGGAAGCTGGAGCACATTATATGGAGCAATGTAGAGCTATTGATTTGTCGTGATTCTCTTACCATTGTGACTTGACTTCTTGTCTCATCACACCGATGTGGTAGAATTGGAACAATCGTAGGTGGGATGAGGACTCCTGCAAGAGTATAAATGCGACCGTTTTTTGCAGCAATATCTGTTTCTTCCATTCCTTCTCCACTCACCAAGACTTGTCCCTATGAAACAATAAATTATTATTATTAATATATTTTTCACAGCTTCTCAATTTCTGATAACTTCCTTTTAAGAAAAATTAGAAGACTACTGATGACTTCAGGCCCTAATTTCAGCGGACATAAGGGTGCTTTGTTCCTCTTTCTGACAAAGCCCAGGGGGAGGAAAGTGAGAGAAAATCTGGGATCTATCCAAATTGACAGGAGGAAAAAAAAGTATTCTTTCTGCATTTACTCATGCAACTCATGTCTTTGCAAGAATTTTCATAGGTGAATCTCTTCTCCAGAATGCTCATATTTGGCTAAAAAATGCAAATAACAGAAGGGAATTAATGTAACATACATTTTTTTTTTGCAAGAGTAGTGACAAATTTAACCCCTTTAGAAATGTGTTCATTATGTTCATCAGGGTCAGAGACTATAATATGAACAAGAATAAAAGAATATTTATGTGTGCACTGAGAAGCGTTTAAGCCAAATATGTAACAGAATGATTTTAAATATTTTAAATAGATTTTTTTTTTAAACTAGGCAGAGCATAAATGAGGATCATTCCTGGACTGGGGCTAATCACAAGAAAAAAGAAACTGCAGGCTGTCCTTACATGCCAGTCACGTGCTCTGCATCTTTTATAATACTAATTTCTAGCAGTTGTGTATAATGGCACGTTGAAAATTTCTGTCCCATTATAGTAAGAAATTCCTCTGCTAATGTCCCCCCTCCTCCACCCTTTTTTTATTCCCCCTGTATGCAAGCAGTTGCCTAGGTCAGAGAGCTGTTCACGGGTGAGAGCTGCCTTTGACTTACGTTGCTGGTCCTGTTAAAGTAAAGGAACTGCTTCGCCATGCTTCTGATGTGCTCTATTGAGACCAGGCTGGCAACCTCCAGCTGAAATGAATATAAACGGGTTGAAAGAAATGTAATTTTATTATTCTTTTCAAATCCAGATGGGTTTCACAAGAAAGACCACCTTTATCTTCAGGGTGAGCGAATGACCCTATCAGCTTTTCCTCTAGCTACGTGGGCAGCCTCACATTGACTAACCTGCTTCTGTAATGAAGTTAGAGTGATTAAATTTTGACTGAGCTTGCTGATTGCTACATGTGACAAGCTTGTTGCCCAAAAGGATATTATTTTTTTCTCTTAATTATAGCAATCAGTCTAAGTAAAGTTATCACCTCTCCCTAAAAATAGACCTGTTTGCACCCTTAGACTACTGTGGAAATGGTGGTGCTGATATCCTGTGAAGGGACATGAGGATCTTGTGCTTCTGCTCCCTGTGATCCTGCTCTGTGCCAGGAATGACCTCTGCCTTGGATGCTGCGAGCGAGGCCTTTTGCTAAGGATAGAAACACATCTTTCCTTCCCCGCAGCAGGGGTTGGGGTGGGGATGAGCTTCAGTCTCTACCCTTAGTTGCTGATGGTGTTGCTGAGTTCTGCTCTTCACTTCCAGTACAAAAAGGAGGGGGAAAACAGGGGGCTTGCTTAGACAATGGCAAAACCACCTGGCCCTGATAATTAGAAGACTAATCTTAGCAGAATAGGCTCAGAGAGAGCTTGATTTCAATGGCAACAATACTTTTTCTGCTACTTGTTCCTGCAGCTCTGCCAAGCTGACAATACATCTTGAGGATGGTTCTTGCTCCACGGCAGGCTAAAGTAGCAGGTCTCAGGCTCAGGATGACTACTTATATATATACATATATGTGTGTGTATACATATATGTTTTCTTCCTACTTGGGCTAAGTCTGCATCATCAAAAGATGTATTTTAAAGTGGAAATAGTTACTTGCATGTAGCACACTATTGTGATACAACAGTTTTAATTTGCCATGATTCAGGGACTACCCTATGCCTTCTCGCGAGATTTTATTTTGATCAGTGACACTGATGTGAAAGGTTTTTGGTTTGTTTATGTGCAGAGGCACAGTTGTCCTTTGCAGCCTTGCTGTGCAGCACTGCGGGGAGGCTGATCTTGGAAAATCTCTGCCTTCAGAGTGACAAAGGGTTTGAAAATGCTCTTGCACCCCTGTGTCAGTAAAGCAGTCATGCTTACCTCGGTGTTGGAGATGATGTGGTATCGGACCAGCTCCAGCAGCTTCCATGAACCCTGCCCAAATGGAAAAGAGGGAATTTTAGCCCAAAATGAGTCATACAAACCCAGTGTGGGCTATGAAAGGACATGTGGATGAGAAAGGCATTGCTGGCTGCTGCACCAGGAACCTCTGGGTCATTGGTGGCGCCCAGCTCATGGCATGCAACCTGCCCTGTGGTGTCTGCTCCCTCTGTCTATCCCTGCCAAGGGTGACACCTCCCAGGAGAGGCTTTGGGGCTTTGCCATGTGGCTGTCTGGGCTGTGCTGGCAGGGCAAGAGCAGGGGAGTTGAGGACCTGGTGTGGGGGATTGGTGTTGCTTCATAGGATGGGAGATCCCAAATCCCATTCCCTCTGTAGGTGTTACACTGATCTTTAATTGTTAGAGATGGCGTAAACTTTGATCACAGGAGCTTAGTTTAGATCAACATGGGAAAAGTATGTGTGTATGCATTTACTGTACATCTATATATGTATCTACTGTCTAAGAAAGATTTCCATTATAGACAGATTTTACCTCTGTGGAAAGCAGGTAATCCAGAGTGTCAGCTTTCATATTACTTAGAGCCTCATTACTTGGAACAAAGACTGTGTAAGGTCTGCTGTCCTGCTGTAAATCCATTCCCAGGCCAGTTTTCTGTTTTATTTTAAAAAGAAAAGTGAAATTGCATATTAATATTGAAGAACACCCGAAAATAGCTTTACGGAATTGCTTTTTTGGATCCTTACCTCTATCAAAGACGTAAATTGGCTGTATCTTCCATTATCTTGAAGTACTGACATTATGGTTTCCTAAAATGAGATGAAAGTAAGATTTATTTCAGTTGGGAACGTGGAATAAATGTCAATTCTTATAAGACACTTTTTGAATTACTGTGCGAGTCTCAGTTATTACAGATTGAGTGTGTTTGTGTTTCCTTATTGTTTGGGTGGCTGGTGGCATCTAGAAATGGCTGAGAAGGAAGCACTCTTGTCGTGGTGGCATACTGGTGTATAGTTAGTTTGTCATTGTCCTGAAAATACTATGTAGTCACAGAATACACAAACTGTGTATGTATGGGGAAGGTGTTACTATCTCTTCATTCCCAATGAGAAAGGGTGAAGAAACAAAATATTTGTCAACACCATATGAATAAGTGATTTCTCAAGGAAGTACACTAAGCAGGACACCTCAAAACCCTCAAATCATCAGTTTTTATAATATTAGCCTTTTGGGGGGAGGGATTGTTGCTTTGAATAAAAGTCTTGCCCGGTATCTGTCCAGATGTCCCTCCTTTTAGTATGCTGTTCTGGAATTCAGTGAGATACACTGATCATGACTGCCAATTTCCTAAGGAAACCACTCAAATGCAATGAGTACAACCTGATCCTCCACAGACCAGCTTGGCAGAAGAATAAATGTCTATTTGCTGTGGAAACTGTGTCATTACCTTTCACTTTGAATGTTGTTTCTCTGAGTTGACACACAAGGGCTTGGTAGAGAGTTTGTCTACCTGCTGTCAGGCATCCTCCTTTGCATTCAATTAATGTGAAACTAAAGTTTGTCATTGCATGTATATGCGTGCAATGCAAACAGCTCACCTCTTTGCTGCTTTTAAATGATGGCTCCATGTTGTCCAAGGCTTTGTCAATAATGTGCAAAATCCCATTGGAAGCAATAATATTTCCCTGCAAAAGTTTTCCTTTTCTCCTTCCTCCTTGGATTCTAACTCTTAATTGATTATCCTGAAAGAAGCCAGGTGATGAATAGTGAGCTCATTATTATGGGATGAGAACAAAGAGAGCATGAGTGTTGAATAAAGTCTAACAGCCCCTTCCATTGCCAACACCTGGGCTGTTTAGATCTGGGGAGGCTAAAGGTTGCTTCCAGTGCTTATCAAGGAAATGGAAAAAATTCCTTTGACTTTGGATCAGGACCATGTTATTTTGTTCCAGGACAGCAAAGTTCAGAAGAGAAGTGGGGACAGGCCCTGTGGGGAGAGCAACATGCCTAAAATGCTCTGATGACTGCTAGTAATAAAAGCCTGCCAGGAAATGATTTAAAATGTGATTGTACTGAAAGGGTCAACTCCCGTAATCTTAAGGGACTACAACCCATTTCCTTATATTATATGTATATTTAAAACAACAAAATGTTGCTGATTCTGCACTGTACTGAAGCCTGCAGGAAACTAACAGCCTCAGACAGCAATGATATTTTCCTGTTACAAATGGAGTGTGTACCAGTTAGAGAAATAAAATAGATCTCTCTTCTCGGATGCCACTGATCTACTAAAAAATGTGAGAAGTACTTGATTTCAACCTTCTTGTTTCTAATGATATATCGCCATGTGCATTTTATTTACATTGAAGACTTTTATGTGCTGCACGATTTAAAGGATGCTGATGCTCAGTGGGAGGTGGGATCTGCAGTGCAGTCGGTGCTTGCTCTGTGTGAGGAATAGGCACGGGTTTCCAGCATAAGACCTGGGTTTTTGTCTCCCGACACTCCCTCTTACTCCACCTAGGCTCTTTTAACGTGTCGTGTCCGCCCTGTCCCAGCTCTGCTGTCTGTACCTGCAGATTTAAGATGACTTAAATTCAGCAAACATTTTTAGAGCAGCCTGTGTTAGACTGCTATGTCGCTCAGCGGTGATGTATATCTAAAAGTAATTTTAATGGGAACTTTGCTGCTGCTGAGGTTTCAAGTTTCACTTGAACTCCTTGTAATATATGGCCTCAGCTGGCTTTTTTTTTTTTCATAATCCAACCGCTCTCTGCAACCTGACGTCTCGCTGCAGAAAGACCTGTCATACCCCTTGTTGAGTGAACAGAGAGTAGCGTTCTTTCTGAGGTAGGCAGGAAGGCTACTTACCTTTTCTCCCTTTGATATCTCTCCTGACTTGCCAGTCAAAGTATATATTATGTTGGTGTTATTCAAGCTACTGGTATTCAGTTGACCAGCAATTACATGGAGTTTCACGAAATACTGTGCTTTCTGTTTATTATTCAGAAGATCCTTTATCTAGAAGAGCAGAAGAGATTTGTTTCAATACAGGCTTCATCTAAAAAATCAAAAATATCACAGTGAGTGCTTATTTCCCTTCAGCTGTTACATTCTGAAATATTATGTTTTCTTCTGAATTGAGGTGGTAGGGTCTGAACTGGGTGGAGGCCTCCCTTAGTTCCAGCTCAGGTCAGATCACACCCTTATGACACTGCATGAGCGAAGTGTCTCCAGACTTTGGTGGAAGGCAATGGATACTCACCATTTGCGTATCAGACCGCTTATTTTTTTTAAAACCCCATAACTGTTTATTACCTGTGCATAAAAAGTGACTTGTAGGCCCCCTGCTGAAGATGTTGATCTTAATCCAGCCCCTGTCTCTAACTGAAAAACCCTTGAGCATCACTGTGTAAGGCAATGCAAGACTTACTTGAAGCATGAGTGTGTTCTACCCTGACTCGCCAAATTCTTTGCTTTTCTTTCAAGTAGGAAAAAGGCAATCTCTGGCCCCTTCGTTTAAATGTATCCAGAAGCATACTAGAGCAAAAGGTTCTTCTGAATCTGTTGAATCAAAACGCTTTTAACACAAATGAGACTTCTGAAGGAGCTAAATCCTCTCCCCAGTTTAAAACCCTTTCTGTTGTTTACTTACATTTGTACCTTTGAGCCCCCTGTTTGTTGGTACAAGCACGGTAAATGGTCCCAGAGTACTCAGTGGCCATTCATAGACGTTTTCTTATAAGGACAGAGGGGAAAAAAAAACCAAAAGAATTTAAATGTGTATTGGAAAGCTTATTGGAGGAAGGGACTGTGTAATCTGTGCCAGGTACATAAGGACAGAATAAGAAAGAACATTATCTGTGATTATTACAAGTTAATTTAAGGTTCTAAAATTCAAATTTTGCAAGACGAGGCAAATGGGGTCTGAAATTCCAGGTGCTGCTGCATATTTGACACAGAATGAGGCAAAACAGAATTCTTCTGGCACCCTGGATTCTGTGGCATCCAGACCACGATGATGGACATGAAAAGAGCGTTTCTTTGGAGATGTGTTTTTACAGGAAGATGGCCTCCTGCTTTAAATCAATTCAGTCTTCATGGGGTGAGGGATATGCTGCTGATAACCCGCTGGTAGTGCAAATATCAGCAAACACATAGCTGGTAATAAAAGCTGATGCACTGGAAGTTAATTAAAATTCATTTGCTACCCAGATGATATTTCTGTTTCCAAGACAGCAGTAGGAGACCAGTGATTCTGTAGATGAAGCATTAAATATTTCTAATATTCAGATGTTTTTCCAAAGGTTTAATATCACAACTAAAACCATCTTTACAGATCTTACAGGTATGCTGTACCACAGAATATTCCTCAAAATTAGTATGCTTAAATATGTAAAATAAATTTTACAAAACAATGTGGACTATCCTGCTGTATATTCTTAGTTTTTGAAAGACATTAATATGGAGTAAATTTATTGTAAAATAATCCGTGAACTTAATGTGTGTTTGTAGCTTCTGAGTAGTAAATCAAATGGAATATTTATGTCCAAAACTTAACCAGACAACATAAAATCTGCATTGTTAACAAATGGTGGCGCCCAGCATGTCAGGCACTTTTCAGACACATAAGGAGAAGCACACAGAGAAAACGAACTCTCAGTGCTGAGGCACATTCTTCAGTGATGAATGTGAAGGTCACTGTCAGGCTTTGTTCTTGGCCAGCTATGGGGGATTCTTATTCTGTTCTGGTCAGGAGTTCAGGATCTTTATTTTAATTGCTGGGCTCAGTAGAAAGAACCGAGCAAATTATATCAAACAGGAGGAAATTTTTCATATTTACAAATTTAACTCAAAGATCCAACTTGATTCCAGCAGTGTTTGTTCATAGCTCAAATTTGTGTCCATGCAATAGAAGACAATGAATAGAGTTGTTCTGTTCACAAGGTGATTGCAAAAACTTCAAAAGACTGGAAGCTGTGAGCCCTGAGAGGGGCTCCATCTCACCTCTGCAGACAGCTTAGAGATGTGGAGATTTCCTAGCTGTGGCTGAAGTGTTCTGGTGGGGGATCCTGAGGGTGATGGAGACTGTGGATGGGATAAATCTTTTTCCCTTGCCTCTCTCCTCTTTCCTAGTGAAAGCAATGCCACTGCTGATGGCTGGGGACCAGGAAAGAGAGACACAGCTGGGAATCCTGATGTTTTTCGTGGTCTTCTGTGTGTCAAGTCTAGATCAAATCTCAATTATCCAAATCAATGGGGGCAGGGAAAGAGAAGAAGTGGGATGATCCCAATCATTCCACTCTGGGGCAAAACCCACTGGTGACATCAGATGCTGTGTGAGGGGTTGTGGGAATGTGTTTAGCCCTTCTGCTTGGAAATTCTTGCAGGTTGCACGGCATGCTGAGCAAAGGCAGCTTCAGGTGGACGGAGGGAGTTTGTGGGGAATAATGTGCATGCTATGTCATGCTGTTAGTGGCACCTTCCTGCAGCGGGGAGGATTGGGGGAAGACAGGAAGACCAACCCACCCAGCAGGAGCCGATTCTTCTTGTGTATGGTCACTTACCCATGAGCGATAAGGCAGATGTCAGCTTGCCTTGCCACCGTCCTCCCACTTCTGCGTTCAGGTCTCGGAGGCGCTCCATGATGTTTCCATAGCACACAAACCCGTTCCCCACGGAGCCCTCCTGGCACGAACACCTGTGAAGGGATTGTCATTTTAGTGGTGCGCTGGTGCCCTATGGTGTCATGGAGGATCTGTGCTAGATGTTTAGCTATTGCTTCTCTGAAAATATTTTATGCATTTTAGTTTAATCTTTACTTCTGTGTGCTGTAAAGTATGTCAGTGTGTAGGGCAGGCTGGTGGCTGCTTGCCTGACATCTGTAACACCCCAGCTGTCTCCTGGGGACTGCAGCCTGTGAGAGGTGTCGGTGATGTGCGGTTGACCCAGTCCTACATAAGTCTAAAGCAGTCTCAGGTCGCGGTGCCCATGAGAGCGACAGGCAATGCCTCGAGGTGGGCTCAATGTCCTCACTGTCTTGGGATGGGCTGCATTTGAAGTAGAGTGTTGCAGCCAAGGCAAAATCTAAAGGAAATTTATGGAAGAAACTCCAAGTGTCAGTCTGACGTTTTCTGTCTTAGGGGGGGTGGGAACACACCTCATGAAAACTGGATCTTATGGATGTGAAAGACTTCAGCATTGCAAGAGAGGTGGGGAAGAAATTGTTGGTTTTCAAGGTGATTGACATGTGCTTGCAATAAGATGCTAATGGATACAAAGGGTTGAGAGTTTCAAAGAACAACTAGGACTTGCGTGTGCCTTGACCTTGTGTCAGCCTGACTATTCACCGGGAGAGGTGGGTTAGTACTTTCTAAAAAACCTGGACTCTTTAAGCCTGCTTGAGTGTGAGGGGCCATCAATTCCTGCTGGATTTGCCAATCTCAGCTCTTTCTGTTGCAGCAAACCCCTGTTTGGTTGCTCCTAGGAGACTGGCTGGTGGTGTCAGCTCAGTCGTTTGCTCATCTTCAGTGCTAAAATTAAAGCAGGTGCTTGTCAATATATAGCATGCACAGAAAGAAACCCTAACTATATTTAGGAGGCTAAACAACTGTACGGTGTGTGTTGCCAAACATTGCTTTTTAATAGTGCCTTTCCTAATTAAGTCTCCAGCTTGTTCAGTGTTCATACAAGCCTTATCCATAATGATTCATTTCTCTGGATATTTTTTCTAAAGGCATCATTAGAGAAGGAACATTACTCCACGCACGCAAAAGATGTTCTTTATATAACTAATGACCTAATCATTTGCATGTTCTGGTTGTTGCAAACACACATCTGCCACTCACACCCCACAGTAGTATCAACCTGATACCAAATCATCTCCTGTTCCCCATGTATGGTCTCTACGGTAGATATTTCTCTGGTGATAGTAAGGTTTGAAAATCCCCACAGTCCCTGCAGTGTGGGGGGCTGCATATAGACTCAAAGGAGTGCTGGGATTTTGGCCAAGAGCTGCAAGCTTTGACTCCTTCTGGTCCCGGGTAAAAATAGCTGTCTAAAAGCATCTTAAAATTTTACGATGTGACTCTGATGGGGAGCCCTCTTCTTTTTAAGGGGATCTCTTGGTCAGAGGGTGTGACTGTGGAGGTCAGATAAAGGGTTTAGTGGTGGGGGAGAGGAGCTGCTACTCCTTGGGAGCAGACCTCTTTCTTCTGATAGGGTAAATATTACCGTATTGAGGTATATTGCTCGCTTCTGAGCAGAGAAGAAAAAAACTGAGGCTTCAAAGGAGCTGAGGAATAGTTTAGTAGAAAAAAGAAACTACCCTTGAAACATTGCACAAATCAGATCAAGACTTCAAATTAAACCTTATCTTTCTTTTTCAGCAAATGGTCATAAAGAAGCAGGTGGCTAAACATAGTAATTTTTTTGGCTATCATTTCCAGGGGAACAGTGAACTGCAGAAATACCTACAGAGTTTGAAATTTCTTTTCCGAGGACAATATTGCTTATGACTGAGTGGATGTTCAGTAACACGGTTTGGATTTGACTGCCAAAAGAAAGCATTTAGCAACTAGAGATTAGCACCTATTGCATAGGTTGAAGGGTTGAATCTTTCCACCTGTCTGTCCGCTTCTGATGGAGTAATTGACTCTGCGTGGCCAGGTTTGGGAAGGACCATCTGGGTGACTGACTAGATTAGCTCTGTCTTAGCTTTGCCTGGAGGATCTGGTTGGCGGCTCATACTGCATTTGGCTGTGTAAGTTTAGCTTTGACTGTACTGTGTACTGTACAGGCTGTGTGCCTCTAAAGAGGAACAGCTGTACAGCAAACCCTACCGGACTATTTAAACTTAGTTGTTTGATGCTTTTGTGATAACACTGCATGGACGGTACAGGCAGGACTGAAAAAGATGGGAACTGTCACTACTTTAGCTTACCCAGGAGGGGGAAGAGAATCGTATCTCTCTAGAAAAAGGGAGCTCAGCTTTCCGTCTCCATTTTACCTGAAACTTGTATAATAGACTTTTGGTTTGTGAAGCTATTAATTTCTACGTAGAAGACATAGAGTAAAAGTAAGAGTGAGATTAAAAAGGAAAATAATTGAGTTTAACCAAGGGAATGCTATCTCTCCTCAGAAACCAGAGAGGTTATGGTCTGACATGCAGTGTAATTCTGCACCAGATGAAGCTTTGTAGCTTCTGGGCAAGGGTGAACATAATTAGTGAGCTGAAGCAATGCCATAGAAAGTGTCAGCAATCACTCAGGAAAGATATATATGGGAACAGAACACAGAGAAAACAACCTCCTGGAAAATCAAGATTATGTTCACAAACTGAATGCTTGTCTTTTCTACGTCTTTGTCTGTATAAGAGATTTATTCCTGTACAAATAATCTGATGCTGAAGAAAGTAGAAGTGACTCTACATGGGGAAAGCCAGCAGTGCAATTGCATCTTTAATAAAAACAAAACCAAAAACAAAAGAAAGGAAGCGATGCAGGTTTGTGGCCTCTGTAACAGCTTTGTGTTTTAAAAGAAGTAAAAAACCCCACCAAAACAAGCCCTCCCAAATACATTTAAAATCTGGGATGCAGCCAAAATACAGTGTCTGCCACTTACCAGAAGCAATTTACTGTGCCCACGTTTACCAATCAATGTTTTTCTTTGTGAAGTTCCTATTTCATAAATGGATTTTCCTTAGTTGGAAACTTCAGTATATTTTTAATTTTTTGTCAAATAGTTTTAGTTTGATTTGAATCTCTCCTGTCTTCTGTATTTTTTTTCCTTTAAAAATCACTGAATTAACAATGTGCAAAACATTTGGATTGCTTGTTCCTCCCCCAGTCATAAGTTTTTAATTTTCCCATTATAAAATTCTCAAAACTTCCTCAGCTGTTGAAAATTGCAAGTGAAACAGTGACAGATTAGGAAAGAAAGGTCCTGATTTATGCGATGTGGAATTTTAGTTTATTTTTCAACTCATGATGTACAGTACAGCAGTATACTATACTAAGTATAGTGTAAGTATATACGAAGTGCAGTTTGACTAGTATAGTACGCTCTAGAAATGAGCTAGGGGGTATTCTAGGTAAACTTGTTTGAAATGCACAGTATCTTACACAAAAGTGATGTCGATATTACACTGTAAGAGAAAGCTGCACGATAAAGCAAGAACTGGCAATGCAATACTCTCCCGAGTGAACACTTTCTGTCTGTATGGTTCTATATGAAAAATAATTTCTTCTCCCTTTACAACTAATGGCCTGTCTGGTCTTTTCACCTTCAAACTCCCAGCTCCTGAAAACTAATATTTCATGGCCAGCTTTTTAAACCCAGTACTAGCCACCACTGGGCTACAGAAACATGTAATCCAAATTGTTTGGTTTAAGATAGCTTTGTTAAGTCTAGTGTTAAAACTGACTTTCCTCCTAAGATCTGTGTAGCAAATTTCAGTTCAGGAAAACAAACTCTGCCAGAGGTTTTGCGGCTTCCCACGTGCTTGTCTTGAGGCTTTGAGGAGTCTGACGAAGATTGGTGTTGCTTTCACAGCATGGGGGTCAGATTCCCTAGTGTTAGTATACTAAAAATAGCCAGGGCTCCATTGGTGTCCCATGATAATTAATGCTGATTAATTTTTAGCATGCTGCCTGGCATGTTTCTGGCCCACACCAAGTAGCATTTTCCCACGCAGAGTTGAAGGGATAGAGCGTGCCAGAGACCTCTGCCAAGAGGCAGTTGCTCTGTTTTGGAAGAAGAAGAGACTGTAGCTGTGAGCCAGGCCATGCTGCTTGCCCTGAGGAACAGAAAAGAGGTCTTAGACCTTTTTATTTACTAGTGTAGCAATGACCTCTGAGTGCTATAAAAATAAAACTTAGTAGGTGTTAACAATTGGACTGATGAAATCAAACACCATGCTAATTGGTTGACCCTAACCCCATTAAATCTTGGAGTTTGTCCTTGATAAAGAAACCATTAATGATAACTTCAGGAGGTGTTCATCCACTGGATTTGTTTTAGCAGCCCGTTTACTAGGGGGAGGAGGGAGAAGCTGGGTGAAAGCTTTAATAAGCAAAAAGACTCACGTAAACTGTCCTGGTGCAACCATTGAGCATTTAGCTTTTTTATGGCAGGTGTTGTTTGTTTCACAGATGTCCGTCATGCTGCATCCTTTCCCAGGTACAAAGTTTGTGTAATGCTCCTTGCATTCACAGTGGGACTAAATCAGAAGGTTGGGAGAGAGGAGAGAAAAATTAGATGTGCACAAATTGTGGATTTCAGCATACTTTCTGGAACTAGGGTCTAAAGACAGTGAGCTTCCAAAGCTTTAGGTAATCACCTGGTGAGTTGAAATAAAGCTTATCCATATTTATACAACTCAATTCTAGGTTTTATCTACTCCAGAAAACTACTGACTTTCAGGTAAATTTCCTTCAGATAAAAGCCCTTTGTATTTGCTTCTATGACCAGAAAACATTTAAAATCAGATTTTTTACCTCTGTTCCTACAGCCCTCTGCCTCCCAAAAGGAGTGCCAATGCATATTATTAATGAGTAAGGAGAATCAGCACTTCTATGAATGTAAACTACAGGATGACCCTGGATAACTGACTCCCTTTTCGGCCCTTCAGAGCATCCAGGCAAAACAGGGATAGTCTTCTGAACTCTTGCTTTCTTGGTGGCAGACGTTTTACACATGGAAACCTGAGCCAGTTCCCAACAGCTTGAATAATATGGTGCATTTATATGGTGCCTTTCATTTTGGTAGTCCGCAAAGACACAGATCAGTTCTTTCCTAAATACATTTACTGGTAGGCATTTTTCCACAGTACCTGTGGAAGGACCCTACTGGTCCTACAAGCCGCCTGTGGTCAAAGAGACAAAATTTGCCTGTGAGAAACTTCATTTCAGTGCCTTCATTTTTGAGAGGCAAATTGAGCGAAATTATTCTAGGAAAAAACCCACTATGGCGATTTCTATTTTCAGAGGGGAAAGCACCACATAGATGCATAGAGAGGGAAGTAAAGGGACTCACCCCTGGTCACCTGCAGGGCTTATGACAAAGCTAGCCTGTTTCTGCACCCTTGTGTCTTCTTTTTGGAAAGAAAGCATTATTCCTTCCTAGGCAGTTGACATAGGAAATGTCTGGGGCACCCATTCAATACTAACCTTTCCCGGACCATCATATATGCAAATGGTAGACTTCGGAGGGCAATTTCCATATGTTGCTTGGCAGGGGTCTATGGGTAAGCAGACTTGACCGTCCCCTCTGTAACCTTCTTGACAGGTACATTTGTGTTGATTTGGTCCGAGGTAAATGCAGTCAGCATTAGGATCGCAGACCTTTTTCGAGCATGGGTTGATAGCTTGTGAAAAAAGAAGTGAAGTAAATGAATTGTTGCCCACTGTTCTGAAATTGAAGACGAGGATTTGCCAGAACACCTCCATGGCAAACAGAGACTGGGTAGACTAAACTTCCCCTAGCAGCCAAGTCTGAAGTATAGTGGCGGCATGAAGACAGAAGGGAGGAATGTGTTTATGCTAACGTAGCAACCAACTGTTTCCTTTTGAACAGACATGATCTCTTAACTTGGCAAATTGAGTTATAAACAGATTAAACCATGTAATGTCCTCATTAAAATATCACAACTATTTCTCTGTTCTCTAGTAGATATTAACCAGAGAAGGTCATGTAGGTGGTACGAGGTCTGTACAAGCTTTAAGCACGTGTTAGATCAGTTGGAAAATATTTCTCAATACAATAGGCCTTTGCTGTTTTCTTTCCGGTAATTAAACAATATAATGTCATCTGTTCAGCTATACGGAAAACTGGCCAGCAAGTGCTTTAGTTGAGTCTTCCACACTGCTGTAGTTTCAGGACTGGGCTGGAAGCTCACTAGTTATTTCCATGAGCCCTTTTTTTCAAGGCAATGGCATTGTTTGTTCTTGTTCATAGTCCAGCAGTGACTGGAGTATGGAGAACACCTCACGCTTTTGTGTCCAGTTTAGGATATGGTCAAGCGCACATTGTAGCTGGAAGGTGGCAGGTCCCAGACTCACCTAAAAGGTGGTGCTGCTCACTCTTCCCCTCTGCTCCTCCCTTTCTTCCCTCCTAGCTGGGACTGAGAGAGTTGGCAATGCTCAGCTTCACTCATTCAAGCATTCTCTTCTGTTCCAGTGTGAAATCAGGCATGTAGACACATATTCACGTGCTCAAATTGGCCATAAGCAACACCACCTCCAAGCAGAGTCTGGGGCAGCCACTGCTACCCTCACTTACGTACTTAGCTGTGCTGGAGCTGCTTGTCCTCTGCTTCCCAGCCAGGAAGTGAAGGACACTGGCACAAGTGACTAATGACCCCAGTACCTAAAGGCATTAGGACAGAGGAGCAATATCCACTCAGACTGCATCAATACAAAACCCAAGAGAGGCAGGAATACTAGCATCACCCTTATCTGCTGATTGCTGCAATTTCTCTCTTGCTTGTCTATGCTGCCTGCTTCTGGTCACGTTCCCTGAGGAGTGACTTTCTGATGCCTTGCTCTTGGTTGCAAGCCTATTTAGAGAGGATGACACCATAGGTAGGAACAAGAGGAGGACTGAATGTAAATATTCCTAGACAGGATAGGTAGTATTGTATTTTGGCTTGATCCAAGCCAACATTTAATAAATAGCGCTTCCAGCATCAGATACAACCATTTTTCTTCATTTCAATTGGTCTAGAAGGGAGGACTGGTGCTGTAAGAGATATTATGTGAGTAGAGAAAAGAAAATCTGTACTCCTGTAATATAGTTCATTTGAGCATTTAGTGGCAAGTTGAGGAGTCGAAAAGACAACTTTAATGTAGATTTTTATCTCTAGCTGAGATACTGTTAGCTTTGTGTCATGAAAAATAGGAAAGCTAAAATGAGCTTTTCTTGTCTGTAGTGATGCTTAGTGATGAAGCTGAGCTGCTATGTGTTGAGTATTCAATAAATATAAGGCCTTGGTTGCTGTTGATTTTTATGGAAGCAAACTATGGTGTTGAACTTTAGCAAGTAGAGGGACATGTTAGGAACGGATTTGTAACTGCTGTTGACCCAGTATCAACACTAGGTATTTCAAGGGAGTTTAGTAGCTTTAGTCTGGTTGCATGGACCACAGTCTGGTTTAGTTTCACCCTGAAAGTATCTAGTTTGTGCATATGAGAATGATTTTGTGATATGAACCCAAGAACANTGAAGCTTGTTAGAAATTGGACTGATGTGCTTCTGAAGCACATTTTAGGGTTTAGTTTCACCCTGAAGGTATCTAGTTTGTGCATATAAGAATGCTTTTGTGATATGAACCCAAGAACATCTAAATGGTGAGATTTGGCTCAAAAGGGCTCCCAGTATCTGACCTATAATACCAATGATGTTGTATACAAAGAACTTGGTGGACATGAAAATTACTCACGTTCACATTGTGTACCATCCCCGTAGTAGTCAGGCAGACACTTGCATTGCAGTTGTCTTCCATCCTCTCCTGAGGCGGTGCATCTGGAGTTTGCAGGGCACCGCAAGGCCTCACATTCAGCTATCGCTGAGGGACAGAGCGCGACAGGTTAAGCTGTGTCTGCACACTGCGCCAGGAGGCATTGCCTTGTGCAGTATCCTAGATCAAAGAACGCCTGATCTAGAGGCCATTGATCTCATTGCTGTCACTTTTCTGGTGACTGGAGTGGTGATGATGATTATGGGAGCTCACACGCAGGGTTTGAGGTTCAGTGTATGTTTGATTGCTCTAGTGTGACTACTCTAAGACTACTGTTATGTTCATCCTTGACAATTCTAGCTGTATCAGAGCTGTTGAATATATCTTATACAAAAAACAATCCACTTACGCTCATCACAGCTGAGCCCTTTGTATCCAGACAAGCAAGTACATCTTCCATCTCCTGTAATTCCGCTGTTGCATACTCCATGAACGCAGTCACAAACTATGTGGAGAGATGGATTGGCTTTACTTGAGTAATAATGGTGTTTGGAAAGACATCATTAGTGGTTACCCATAGCAAACAGTGTCCTGGCCAACAACTTTGGCCAAACCCAGTTTTGACCTGAGTTCCTGAATTTACAAGCTTCCAATAATGAGAAGATCAATACTCACAGTTGTATATGTCAGGAACTATACTGATTTTTGCAAGCTGCTAATAGCCTGGGGCCCGAAAAACTTCAGGACATGCTATAAACACCAAACTGATTAGTTGCTAATACCGTAAAACTTGACATAAAGTCTTGAGCCAAAATTGAATATAAAGTGTAAGGGAGACTGTTTTTATAACTCTTAACAAATTACTCATTTTTGCTTCAGTTCTCTTTGCCTCTTTCAAACATGTCTGGAAGAGATGAGTTTTGTGACTTTTATTCCCCCTCTAAACAGAATTTATTTATTTAAAAGGATAATTACTGACTGTGTAGGTTTCAGGCCATTTTCTGGTCCTATTCCTATATTCTGTCATTTCTGATTATAAACCTTGTGGCAGTACATTCACAGGATGCTGTATTCAGAGTCCAGGCAACTATGAGATCCTTTTATAAGTGGTTTTTGAAGCCTTAAGTATGCTTAAAAAGCTTTATAGTTATAACTGTTTCAATTATGCTAATGATGCTTTTGAAAAAGGCCCTTTACATTTACACTTGGAAAAGCCTCCAAAATATACAGATATATTGGTGACTTCATGCTTAAGTTGCAGTGATGTTATATCCTCTTGCCTTTACAAACATACCCTGTGCTCATGCAAATCACCTACACTAATTCATTAGTAGCATTCTACCTATGTTAGTAGCCCTAATATAAAACCCAGGAATGCCTAATGTATTGCTGAAAAGCAGTTAGTCACAAATGCACAGTATTTATATGTGCTTAGAAAACCTGGAGGAATATCTGCAAGCTGAAGTGTAAAATATTGCTTAAATTAATATGCAGCTGAGCTTCTTGGAAAATAATTACATTTACGATGCTGAATTCATTGAAGTACCCTATTTTCATTAAGTTGTTGGCTTAGTTACATTTCTGTGTATCAACACTGGCATCCAGTGGACAGCTGGTGGAAAAAGGGCTTTTGAGTCAGCAGTGGTGTAGGATTAGCGTAGAAAGGCCAACATAGATAAAGTGAGGCCATTCATGACTCTTTGTACAAGTAACTTTAAGTGGATCTTAAGGCAATAAAGAGAGTTTTAGTCAGAGATAAACAACCATTACCATTTAAAAAAAGAGACATTTCTTAGTATTTTTTCAGGCAGTTTTCTGATGTGTCCGTTTAATTCTCAGCAAGGGTCAGGAAGGCTAATAAAATACTAGAAATCATTAAGATACAGGCAAAACTGGAAAATATTATACAAATATATACACTTGTGGTGTGTATACGTATACAAATAGTGGACATAGCTCTGATCCCTCCCTCAGTGTCCTACTTCTCCTAATAAAAGTATGGCCAACAAATGGAATGATCTAACAGTGAAAAATCAAAATGAAACAAAATTAATCCTTTTTCACACTTGTGACTAAATTACGGAGCTCCTTGGCACAGAGTATTGTGGAAAGCAATAGCAGAATTGGACTCAGAGGCAAGGTAGATAATTTATGGAGTATGGATCCAGCAGGAGCCTTTAAACACTGCAATTTGAATGCATCTTTGGCTGCTTGTACTCTTTCCCTAGATATCAACTATTGGCCTCCAATATGGGGTGCTGTGCTAGAACAACTTTTGGCCTGATTCAGAATGGCCTTTTTTGAGTCAGATACATTGATTTCAATGCCACATGAATATTTCATGCCTTAACACAGATGCTCCAGTTTGTAGATGTATTTAGAAAACATACTAAAACTCTATGTCACTAAAAATTATGCACTTGATATGTTTCCATCCACCATTTTAATTACTAAAACAATCTCCTGTATTTAGATTAAATAAATGCAAATCTGTAATTTAGGGTGAAAAGTGGATAACACGATAACTGGCTAACAGGGAGGCATACCTGCAGGAACACACACATGATTCTAATCCCTAATTTATTTGACTGTTGGCTATAACAAACATAGTCAAGATAAGATGAAGATATTTTTGTAGTGCAACACTGAGAGTGCTGTCTGTACAGTCCTGAGCTGAATCCAACCCCATTGTGAATAAGGAAATGAGTAGCTGCCTATTTTCTTTCCCTGTTGTGTTCCCTGAAGCAGAGAACTGCTCTTGATGGGAAACCCTTAGACCAACTACCCATTTCACTGGGATTTCGTAGTGTCTGAATGTCTGAATACAGCTTTCGCTCGTCTTCTTTCTCCCACTTCAATAAGCTGTTCTCCAACTTACCTGATGTGCAGTGAGGCCCAAATAAATTATCTTCAGCACATTTTTCACAGGCAGTCCCACCAAAGCCTTTCTGTAAATTACAGATTGGAAGTCAAAACTTAAGTTTCTTATCTATCTCTATATAGATAGATATATGCTTAGCAGCTTCTAACTAAACAGCATCTTTAGCTGCCAAAAGAAAATAACATGAAAGGTTCAGTCAGCAAATCAGAGATGACTACTGCAGTCTAGAAAATATTGTCTTTTGAGTGCTTTTTTTCCGCTGTCTTTTTTTTTTTATTTTAAACTTTTAACGGTTATGCTTCAAATCAAATCAGACGTTCTGAATATCAAGTTAACAATAAATAATAGTAATCAAGCCTAATGCCTAAATCATTCTTACAATTGTTAGGTTGTATTTTCTGAATACTTCTCACTCTGTCTCTTTTTTACATTCCACAGAATATGTGCTTTTGATGTAAAGGAAAGATTAACCCGTAAAGGGGGAGATAGAAAAGATAATTTTGAGTTGTTTTTTTTTAAAAAATCTTTTTTTGGCTGAAGTTATTAAGCACTGCACATTGCAGTCTCAGCAAAGGATCATTATATTGAGAGTACTAGTCCCAAGTACAAGTCCTTTTTAGTTAGGGCAAAAAGTCATAAGTAGTAGCACACTCTTAAAAACAGAGGAGCTCAAACCACCTGTTTCCAGAAGACAAGATGGAAGACCTCTTTAATAATATCACCCAAACATGCTCAAGTCTGTAGAAATAATAGTGTGAAGATTAGCACAAACCAAGCAAAAAATGAACTCCAAGCAGATCTTCTCTGCTATTTCTGAAATATTTTCCTTTAATGAATTCATATCACATAACATGCATTATTTCTTAGCAAAGCTTATATGCTGTTGTTAAAAGAAGGGGGATGTACCTGACAAGTGCACGTTCCATCCCCATTTATACCCTGGGAGCAGCGTCCTCTCCTGTTGCATGGTGATGCTGCTCCTCCCGGACAGGCTAGAAATCACAGAATCATAAAATGGTTAGAGTTGGAAGGGATCTTAAAGATCATTGAGTTCCAACCCCCCTGCCCTGGGCAGGGACACCTCCCACTAGACCAAGCTGCTCAAAGCCCCATCCAGCCTGGCCTTGAACACTTCCAGGGACGGGGCATCCACCAGTTCCCTGGGCAACCTGTTCAAGTGTCTCGCTGCCCTCACAGTAAAGAATGTCTTCCTAATATCTAATCTAAAGCTACGCTCTTTCAGTTTGAAGCCATTACCCCTGTTCTGTCACTACAGTCTCTGATAGAGTCTCTGCCCACCTTTCCTGTAGGCCTGCTTCACGTACTGGAAGATCTGGAGGTCTCCCCCGGACCCTTCTCTTCTGCAGGTTGAAAAACTCCAGCTCTCTCAAATGACAATATTAAAGCCATTACTCAGCTCGCTCTGACCCTTATGTGTTCCCCTTGCATGTTAGGGGTGATGAACTTGGAGGCTGTAGGGTTTTGCGCCAGACGAGGATCTTGAGTGACTGCTGATATTTTGCTATTCTCTTCACTAGAATCTCAGTTTCAGTAGAGACTGTCACCCTCTCTAATATGGGAACTTAAGGTGGTGATTGTAATCAATACTTTGTACCAAAAATAGTTTTCTTATTCTAAAGTACCATGTTAATTTTGTCCCTACTGATGAACCTCTATCTGCAAACACACTAAACTGTAAACTACTTTGATACAAGTGGAGTTTGCCTGACCACTTCTTCTGTTTGTTAATACAGCTCTGATTGTCTGAAAACTTGCAGTCAGAACTATATTTGATTAGAGCTAAATTAGAGTTTAAATAAGCCTCTTTCTTTCCCTCGCAAATTGCATTTGCTTTATGTGGAAATTTTTTCTTTTTCCCCACTACCTCCTGTAAGACTGTGATATTTGATTCAAATGGTCTTGGAAATTGAAATTTGAGTATCTCATAACTCGTTTCCGTACAATGAATGGGTGTGATCACTAGTAAAACTTGTCTGCCAAAGATGTGCTATGCTCTTCAGATCCTCTGGAGATAAAGCTATGATTACAGGCAATGGTACACCAGGTGAGACATAGAGTCTGACCAAAAACCCCATCCCACAGGAGAGGATAAGAAACAATTACTGTATTTCCAAATCAAAATAGTTTAAATTTTGGCTGAAATATTTCAATATTCAATTTTTTACTGAAAGGTTGCCTATAGGAAATGCGTATTACAGTAATTTTTAGGTAGATTGTTCTGTTAGGTTTTTCCCCCCTTTGGTGATATCCTTATATTTTATAGTTTTTCAGCCTCTCTGTGGAAACGATTTATTAACTCCCCTCCATAAGCCCTTCCTTCCTGTAATTGGAGTTCCCATTAGGTACCGTAATCCTGGTGCAGATGGTATCTAAATGTATCAAACTCTACTGCCATCACAGGTTCTTTGCTGTACTCTACTGGTAGATTTATTGCTTATAAAGAATCTGTTTGTTTTGTGTGGGTGGAGATGGGCAGTGCTGGATCTGTTCTCTCATTGAGTAACTTGATCCTGATTTAGAGTCTTTAAGCGATGCGGAAATTTTCATGAAAATCAATTTGATTTGGACTGAGTGATGAGCAACTAGTTGGATGTGTATGCGTATACACCTAACTTCAGTGAAGGCTTTAGCTTTATACCAATCTGTTAATATTTCTTAATTTATTCCTCAGTGGTGATGAGTCTGTGAAGTCTGTTGGATCTGAGTAAGCTTCTTGTGAAAAAACAAGAAATTTAAAGATGAAAAATTTAGTGGAGTTTCTCTCATACATGCTGAAATAAAAAGATTTCTTAAGAATTGAGATCAAATAACCAGAAATGAGTTAAAGTAATAAATACATATACTTTAGTCTTTAAAGTGGCTTTTAGTGAGTCTTGATTTCTGGCTACCGTGCAATAGCTAAATCTCATCTTTAGGACTGACACAGGTGCAAACTTTTTAATATTTGGTCTGAATGGGGACAATTTGAACTGCACTGATGCTTTTATTGAATGCGCAAAGATAGAGAATCGCTTAAAAACTCAGTTTATGTTATAAATTCTAGGAAAGTATACTTTAAAATTGCTGACAAATCAGTTTTTTTGCAGTTGATATTCATTACGCTTCCTCTTATCTTCAGTCTCTCTTGTTTCTTGTTTTGATACCACCACCAAGGGACAGCTTTATCAGAAGTGCAACAAATTACCATATTGTACGAGTTTGGTCAGGCAGATAAAATGCTTTCCCTGGTCAGCGGGGCTGCAGAAGGGGGTAGCGATGGCAGTAACGCTGGCACAGTCACCTGCCACCACCCCAGCACCGGGGAGGAGCGAGATCTTTGCTTTTGTTGAGGATGTTTTTTGAAAAGCAGCAAGAAAGAGATGCTTCTGCTTAGCTCTTACAGCTAACGTGTCAAAGACCAAAGGCCACATCTTTATACCTAGGCCAAAAGAGCTTAAATCTATCAGCTTTTTGTCTCATAGAGTTTAATTCAGCACTTCCCAAGTGTTTTCAAATGCAGCCTGTTGCATTCCTTCTCTTCATCTGACTGCCTCCAGGCTGAAGCAGTGGGTAGAACTTGTAAAAAAGATGTATTTTGGACATATAATTTGATAGAGTTAGGTTTATTATCTTTCTTGGCCTTTATTTTTTCCCTTTCACTTTTTTTTCCCATTTTTACAGTGCTTTCTATTCAATTGCCCAATACTGCATGCCTTTCAATTGGTACCCAGGCTTTTCTTTGTAGCCGTGCAAATATTTGCCCAGAGCTGAGATAGGGAGCAGCTCCCAGTGAAGCCCATCAGTTACACATGTGGGGCATCTGAGCTCTGCCAGCTTTGGCATCTACGGCTGCATGATACTGGCAATGTTAAAAGGCTGTGCTCTTTCCCCCTGGACCTTTTACCCCCAGTACTTTTCCCTTTTTCTTTGGTGTCTTTTTACAGAGGGATGGGCATGCAGCTTGTTGGCTCGGGCACTTTGTGGGGAGGGGAGGGGACAAAACATCTTTCATTCACACTTTGTGTCTCAGTGTGTGCTATCATTTAAGGAAGTCAGAGTGCTATTTAAGACCTAATTTTGTCATTGCCATCAGGTGCTAAATGTGAAGTAAACCCCTAGTCAGGGATTTTTCTCTGACCTCGGGAAGGACTGTCTTTCCTCCAAACATTTCGAGGCATGCCATATGTTCTTAGAGAGATTGCGGTAATGCAAAGAGCTATTTTCTTCCTCCGAATGACAGTAGAAACAATACTGAGACCTTGATTCTTTGCTTTTTGGGGCCAGGAAGTTTGTCTGAAGGAAAAGAGAGGGCTTCCTTGCCTCTGTAGTGTGACAGGCAGGGCTCTGGCTTGGGGGCAGTGAGTTCTGCCCCTCTCTAGAAATACCAGTGCTCCTCTCGTGGCTTCCCAGAGGGATGATGATCACATGTAGCATTGCCTTCCTCCTACCGGGTCACTTAGGCTGCATTTGGTTGAAAGGTGGTAAATCACCACACAAGTGGTTATCTTCAGAAGAAGACATGATCATACACTATAAGTTCTGCTACTTGGCTATCTTTCCTGTAGAAGTAGCTGTAAGTTAGGGTTTGACTATTTTGCTTTAGTAGATAAATGTCTGGTATTTAAATCATAGCTTTGGGTAAAATCATACTTTTTAATCTATTTTGTGGACAAAAGGACTTCACAGACACTGAACCAGACCTTTGACCCCATTAACTAGAGGAGGAAATACTCTATCTGGGCAGGGAAACTTCCTCGGAGAGGGTCTTGATGCCCATCTCGGTAGCCTGAGGTTTGACGCACTTATGGAGATGCTGAAAGGCTTTTCCTGAGGAAGGGGCAGTGGGAAGAGGCATTCCTAACTACCTCTGCTTCAGTAATGGCCTTTAGCATTTGCTGGAGGTTCAAAAAACTCGGAGGGCAAAACTGTTTCAAATTGAGCTGAAAGGATGGACCCTCCTTGCATCAAAAAGGAAAGAACTAAAGAGATTTGGAGATATTTCAGACTCAGATGAGGGTATTTTTGACCTAAAATGAAACATTTAAACTTGCATTTTGAAAATTTTATTTTTTAAACTCCATTGTGGGGATCCTCCCAAATAAAAAGTCATTTTACAAGCATTGAATAGAAATGTTTTTGAAAATCTCAAAACGAAAGGGTTTCCCTGAGTTTTCTGAATTGTTCTATGTATTTTTCTTTTTAAATGAAGCTTTGAATATGTGTTTTTCTCTAAATCCTCTAAATTTGGGCTGAAAACTGCTGTTAATTTCTCTCCTATAATAAGCTCTGAGGAGCAATCTTCTCATGGCAATATGTTGTTTCTTAACATAAGAAAAATCACTGCTTTACTTCTACTCAAATTCTATTAAAAAAAAAAAGAAAGAAAGCTTACCCATACAATCTGGGCCCCAGTGTCCCTGGCAGCATTCAGGTTGTTCAAATTCCTTCATACAATGATGCCGACATCCCGGAAAGGAAAGTAAGTGTGTTTTAATTTCTAGATAATACCTGAGGAAAAGAAGTTGAAGCTGCTTTAAAGTACTTAAAAGCCTCCTGTGGGAAAAAATGAAATTCTTAACCACCTTCCAGTGTCAGACAAGAGCATTTTAAGCTTAGTTGTATTCATCTGGCTTTTTTTCTTCATTAAAACATACGTTGAACACCAAGGTCTAAAAAGATCCTTGGAGCTGTTTCTTTTGCATAGTATATTTATCTTTTTTTTTTTTAATTTCTGCAAACGTTCCCTAAATTTTGCTTTGAAATAGTGTTTTAAAATTTATTTACTATCAAGATTCTTTGAATCTTAAGTAAGCTCAAAATAGTTACATTTTCCCTAAAATACTGCTTTTCTTTTTTTAATCTTAAAGACAAGATTTCAAATTTGTTTTGAGATATCTTTTCCTCCCCTTCACCCCATCTGTTAGTTTGAAAAATTTGTACGATTTTATATAATAATATGTATGATAATGATATGAATAATATATAAATGTAATTTATATAACAGACACTTAATATATAATATTTACATATCATTCATATCAATATACATAATAAACAATGAAGCAATTTTATGATATCACGCAAAAGAAAATCTGATAGGTCTTCAGTAGCAATGTTTATTTTTTTCTTCTGCCATTTGCTGATTAATTGGGCTTGAAGTACTCCGAGTGAAGCTTGAGTTCTGGAGCTGGTGAAGCCCATGGTAAATGTTCCTTAAGAAAATTGCATAAAATACGGCATTTTTAATATGAATTAACATTATCTAATTCATGGAGCACAGTATTCAGAAGTTCTGACAGAAGAGATACCTGCAGTCTGGTATCCCAGTCCCGTTGGTAGTTTTGGTGTAACCAGCAGGGCACGGCGTTTTAAGGTTTAAAGAGCAAGGTACGCATTCTGTTTTCATTCGAATGAGCAGCTTTTGATCACATTGCTTCTTCATCTGTAAGAGGAGAAGATTAATTAAAAAGAAGGAAAAAGTCCTCTGAGTTTTAACTCTGAGGTTTAACTCTGCCCCCACTGGCATTGCTGAAAAATGACAAATTTAATTCAGCTTTGATTCAGCTTAATTCACTCACAGCCACAAGCTCTATCTTGTTCAGCAGGAGCTCCCTGCTCTGGAGCTAAACTAGGTAACAGACCACACGTCAGGGCTTTGCGGCAGTCTTGTTGGCACAAAATATGTCCAACACCTGCAGGATAAACCCTTCTCAGTGTCATATTCTCCTAAGAATGCTTTATCAACAAATGCTAAGTTCAGCAGACTTAAAAACCAGGTTACCAACGCAGTGTCAGCCTACAGAGCATTAGTTCTGAAGTTGCCTCACAAGCCCAAAGCAGGATGGAGAAAGACAAGTGCCAGCAAGTGCCTTCTCCATTCAGTGGCAAAACTCCACTGCACTGAATTAGAGGACTATGGCTGGTATTTTCAAGTCGGTGTAAAACAATGACATCTGGCTTTGCACTGAAATATGGTAGAAGTGATGGGCCTGACCCCACCAGCGCAACCTGGTAAGAAGTGCAGCCTCCTCTTTTTTCCCCTAGAGAAAGCCACAGAAGGAACCAGCCCATTTTGGGAAACCTTGCTGCAGTCCTCTAGCTCAAATGCCAATGACTCACCCCCCTTGCTGTGTAGGTCCCAGTTTCAAGAATGCAAATCTGACTAATGACTTGAGAAGGTAGCAAAAAGGAGAAAAGGCTTAGGGTATTGTTACAGCAGTGGCATTGTATTTTGTGGTTGTAGAATTCATAGACTTGAAAGTATCTATATACCAAAAATAGTGTCTGTTTAACCTATCTTAAAGCAAAAAGTTTTTCTGAACTCCATCTAATGTTGGCCTCATTTTCTTTCTTCCTGGTGGGTATTTGTAGAAGTAAGTTCATAATTCACAAATGATGAGAAATGATCTAATGAAACATATGATCTTTAAAAACCAACAAAAAGTGATGAATGAAATCATCATTCTTGGAGAGGAACACTGTGAAGTGCTCCATTTTCTATTCCAAGATAATTGTTTATCCACTCCTCTCTAAGTATGGACCCATTTAGGTGGTCTTAACTCACTCAAACAATATTGACCATGATAGGCTTCCTGTCTGGCACAGCAGAATGGATGTGAACTCTCTGAATGGGATTTCAATTAAGACCTCAAGTAGTCAATTAAGGCAATGTCTGAATCATTGCCAGCGTGAGGAAATACTTAATGTTTATCTTGAAAAACTGTACCTTCCCACTCTGTGCGTGTGTGTGTGTGAGCACACATGGGTGCATGTATGTAGGGGCCAGTACTAGCAGCATCACCCATTTGAAAATACTTAAATATAATTAATAGTTGTCTGTGAACTTCTTAAATAGCTTCCCAGATTATAAAGCCAGAAGAATAATTATACCAGAGCAGCATAGTAGAGGATAACGGAGCTTCTTGCATGAAATTTAGTTTGAACAAGAAGATCTTTTAGAAAGCATTCATTTGGTTTGGAAATGATCATTTGTGGAGAAACAATCTGTGGTATGTTGCTTCTGTCTTAATTTGTCTGTGATGGTTTTGCCTCAGTCTCCAGCTATTGCTCCTCTGTAGTTTGCACAACAGGTAGGAAGCTGTTCTGCTACCAAGTTTACTACTCCCTTCCTATGAATACTTACAGTCTGAGATCAAAGTACGTTTTCTTTGTGCACCTAAATAAATAGCATTTCTTGAATTCGCTGTTATGAATCCCTTTTCCCAGTCATTCCCCAGCTATCCTCTGGAGCCTGCTCAGTTTGGCAACAGCCCTCCTGGGTGGGGAGTGTCAGACCCAGCCTGTCTAGGCAATTCCTGTGCACTCACCCTGCAAGGTCATCTTTGTCTCCCACCTTGGCAAATTGACCATCAACCCTTTGTGCAGCAGAATCACAGAAGGAGCTTCAGGTCATTTGCTATCTAGGGTCTGTTCCAAGCTATCACTTCCAAGGATGGAGCCCACTGCAGTGCCACCGTGTGTTGCTTAATGGATATTCTCCAGCATTTCTGTCCAGGGATTCTCAAACGACATATGTGGACATGCAACCCTGTGCTCTCCAGGTAGCATTGGACCTTCTGGGCACATGTGGGGTGCTGCCGCCTCATTGCAGAAGCTCACAGTTGGTCTAGGTGAGTACACTGGCATATTGGGCAGGATTTCTGTATGTGCTGTGGCCTCGTAGTCCTGGATGAAGCTCTCGCCCCAGCAGTCGTTCCCCTTGTTAGTTATGCTTCCTTCAGTGTTTGTGGTAGAAGTGCATTTCACCAGTGAAGACTGTGAGGATGTATTACAGACACTGATAAGGGGATTAAGTTGCATGAGCTCTGAGGGACTCTGCTTGATAGTCATCACCCAGTTTATAAGTATATTTCAACATCTACTTAGCCTTCAAATTTTGGTCTTTACAAATGTGTGTAGAAATCTGATTTGGGCAAAGTTCAGGTACAGTAGTTATATTTGGGTAGTGAAACCTCTTACTGTTGTGTGGATGCATTTTATAATAAATAAAAATGAGACCTTTTTCCAGATGTGGGTATAATGTGGGTACAGTTTGCTCAGACGCTTGTCAAAGCAGTGCTAAGCAGTGCCACGCTGAGCAGACCCGGCAGCCTCCCTGCCCTCCCAGCAGAGCCCGGCACTGGTGGGACATTGGACTGACTCTTTGGGCTTCAGGTTTAAGGTGGCACCCAAAAACTCAAACCAGAGCATCTCTACACCTTGCGTCCCATCCAAAACCACCTTACCAGGCACCAGCAGGAGGAGGCTTGAATGCTTCAAGCCCTTTAAACACGCGGTGCTCAGCAGCAGCACAGCCATCATAACGGCCCATCCTTAATGAGAGATGGCTCGCGCACCAGAGCAAGAACCAACACAGCACAAAAGCACAGTTCAGGCAAGATAATTTCTATGAGTATTTCCGCTGAGTCAAACCCATACTGTTAATGTTGAAGAATCATAAACTTGGAGCATTTGCGGATTTTTCTGAGTCTTTAAGACCTTGCAGGTGCTCGGGTAAGCCATTAAGAGTCTGGGCTTGTAGGATGTTAAGGTTCAGGAGTGGCTGAAATTATCTGGCTGCAGAAGTTCTCATAAAAAGGGACCCCACAACATTTCATCTTTGGAACAAGAAAATTCAAAGAGATTTTGAAAATGTAAAATCTAAATAAAAATAAGTTATAACCTTTCCCTACTACAAGCTATAAAACCTTTTTTTTTTTTTTTTAAATTGTGGAGTTATTACCACTTTCTCCTATTTCTTCATTTTCCCTTTTTGCTACTATGGAGAACGGAAGAAAGGTGATTTGTTATCAGCTCTTTTCTGGAGACAGAATAAGGTAACACCTTTCCCAGTACTTTTTTGTAGTTTTCAAAGTATTTTTCTATTTGAAAAAAAACCTGAGTGTCTTCCCTCTTTTTTTTGCCCTCCACAATTTCTCCCCATCCTTTTGTTTCCTCATCTACAAGTGGTTTTTTTCCCCCCATAATGCAGTAATGTAAAGCCTCATGTTGTGAGACAGTTTAAATGAGTTAATGTCTTGCTGTTGAACTCCTGGTTCAGGTTTTCAACCCAATACTTTCTGCCTCTATATGAGGGTGGTGAAAACCAATTCTGTGAAATTCCACAGATCCACAGGACTCGTACATGACAAATGCACCACTTCACCAAAAGTCTACACATCTTTTACTTAAATTTTTAACTCTTTACAATCACTTCCAATAGCTCAATTCCCTACAATTTTTTCACCACCTATCTGAAACAGGTTTTCCTCCTTTTGGTTAGTAGAAAAGATAATTTTCACTGGGAAAAATTTCTGCTTTCATCTGACTTATCAGAAATTCCACTGATTTTCTTTTGTTGCTTTTGATGAGTAAATCAGCTACAGTCTTTTGCCATGTTTGCCATTTTTCAGAGACATTTTCAGCGTACTCATGAAACATCATTTGAGCCAAATTCTCATGTGGAATAAACAGATACATTTCTGTTATTTCAGGAGACTGACAGCTGTTGGTTTATAATTCAGTGTCATATGGCATCAGTGACTTAAAGTGGGTTTTTCTTCTGTCAGATACAGTATCTGGTAACCAGTCTCTCAGTAACAGTGAAACAGCCCTTGCCCCATAGTGCAATACAGACACATAATGATTAATTACTTGAATAAAAAGCTGCTTCTTACCTCATCTGGGACTTGTGATGTCAAACACGGCTTCACTGCAGTCAAAAAGGCCAAAAAGAATAAACCAACTGGATTTATTTCCATTGTGAAGAATTTGATTTTTTTTTTTCCTTCAAAGCACTCTGGACAGAAGAAACAAACTTCTGATGTAAAGGGATTTTTTGTTAGAGCTGCTGTTTCTTCTGCATTCTTAGGCACATAGTTTAACAAGACTCTTGTCTTTCTGAAGGGAAAGGAGTGAAGGATACAGCATGTGAAGCTTGCCTGCAGGCAGGAAAAATTCCAAAATGCAGGGTCTTTGCTGAAAGTTTTCACTGCAAAGCTGAATAAACCCTTCCTAACTGAATGACAGGATATCCTGATGGGGCTCTGTTCATTTATCCCTTTCTCTGAAGCTGTTGTCAGAACAAAACCAAGGACAATGAACTGTGATGACAGAAGATGTTTTCTTCTCTTAGGTGGGCATGAGTAGGGGACTGGAGTAACTGCTGCGCTTGTTATCGTCGCATTTGTTCAGCTGATCTTAGGCAGAGCAAAGGATCTGTAGAAGTTGGCTTATCAGCCCTAATAACATAAGGGTGGATCCCCTGAATGTGGTCCTGTGAGAAACACGACCGACTTTATCTCAGGAGGCCAAAAGAATATTTTCCCGCTTTGGTTAGCTGGATAAAAAGGGGGATTCTTTTTTTTTCTTTTTGCTATTTTTGTTACATCATTTTGACTGATTTCCTGGAGCTAAGCAGAGGAAAATTAACGCAGCTGTGTTACTTGCACATGATTTGGAGAGACAAGTAGATAGACATTTTGATTTGCCAAAAAGCAAGACTGCTTCTTCTCAGAGTTCAGCTCTTTTCTAGTGCCGCTCTTTGCTGCTGCTCTGGTCAGTCTTTTAAGGGCAGCCCCTCTCATGTCTAAAATGCCTAATAATTTGACTGCTTCCAGTTTGCCAGCTTTGTTTTTTGCCCCTGACTTTATCATTTTTCAGTCATTTGAAGGCACTCCATAAGGGTGCCTTGATACAAAATTGTGCTTTGAAGGTAGGTTAAGTTTTCAAAGAGTCCACAGTGGCTGTAAACATAGTGCTTTCTCCCAGATTCCTATAGTCTAGGTGCTGCATTTGCCTTTAGACCACAAAAGTAACATTTGAGGCAGTTAAAACCTATTATCTTGAACTTCCTATTGTTTTCCCAAAGAACTTAGTGGTGATACACATAAAACACACAAATTCATCTACTTTTATTATATGTTCTAAGCACTGCAAAATTGCTGTTAGGAGGTGGCACGGCAAGATGTTTCCTGCATGCTCATCAGATCCTGTTCCTTTCTGCTATATGATGAGGAAAGTAAATCATTTCTTGTTTGTGCTGACAAGATAGCAGCCGGGGTTGCGATGTACACGCTGACAGTACATATGGCCCTGAGAAGTGCCGTTTCTCTTTTCTGAGGTCGAGGCCTTTCATTGTTGTTTTTGCATACAATGTACAATTTGGGCTAGCGGAAGGAATGTCTCAGGTTTTCCTCCGAAAGAGCAGAATCCTGAAGGATCTTCTCTCTCATGTAGCGATAGTCCACGGCCACATCCCACCTTCCTGAGGGATGTTTGGGAGTAAAACTTCTCCCTCTTCTGCAGCCATACCTCGCTGGAGCGTGGGCAGGGAGTGTCTGGGCAGGGTCTATGCTACCTGGTCAAAAGACGTTTGCCCGGTCCCTGTGTGTGTGACGGCAGGAGCTGACAGCTTCGGCAGCGGCTTGGGGTCAGCTGGGTTTCTTGCCTGTTGCCACTTCAGACAGGGCAGTGATGAAAGGAGCAGTAAATCAAGCACGTCCCCTTCCTGTCCTGTAGATCGAGATAAAAAGCAACACACATCAGCTCCCTTGTTATCTGCTCTTACCTCCTGTATAGGCATTTGTGAGAAGTAAACTCTTTTTCCCTTTCCTTCCTCTCCCTTCGTGTTGGAGGGCGGCCTCTCTGCTAACCAGGAGGGACTGGCTGGAGGGACCGTCCACCCATTCCTTGTGTTGGTGATGAGGATTTCCCTTATTCATGGGGGTTTAATACAGACTGTGCTGGGCTCTAACTATAACTCTGCCTGGCACCATCTCCTGTCCCACTCTGGGCAGAAATACAGGCTAACACGTTACCCAGCACAGAGGATGGGGCTTCCTGGGGATTTGGGGGATGGGAAGGTGACACCCTGGCACTCAAAGCAGCCTCTGCAGTGTGGCAGTGTACCCGCTAGCCAGACAGGAGCATGGTACAGTGCTTTGCTTAGCAGGAGGTTGTCCTTGTGGCCTGGCCAGTGTCTGAGGTACTGGCCAGCCACTGGCTCCAGTGCTGTTGTCTGTGTTGGTGTGCTCTTGGCATTGGCAGGAAGCCCTGTCTGCGCAGTTTCTCCCTTTGCCTCTAGAAACATGATGGTGGTGGTTTCTGCAGGCTAGGACCCACGTCTGTCCTCCCCTTCCCCTGCCAGTGCCTGGAGCATGGAGCGCTGAGGAGTTTGCACACCTCTGGCATCCCTGGTGGGGATCTGACCTGTGAGTGTGCTGCCCTGTATATTGCCACGTCTCTGCTGACTTTTATCTTGGCCATCCTCCAGCTTCTGCCCTTGACGTGTTTGTATCCTGTCCCGGCTGTCCAGCCCGTGTGTTTCTGGGACTGTCCTCCTCCAGGGTCATGGTGGCAAGCTGTCTCATTCTCGCTATCTTGCTGCTTATATAGCTCAGCTGAGGCCTATTTACTCTTGCATTTCCTACTCTTACTTTTTCCTGGCTTTAACAGGATATTTTATTTTAGCTTTGTGCTGCGCCTCTTTCTGTGTCCTGCTGGAGTGGTGGAGAGGTCTTGGAACTCTTTGGTTCCTACAAGAAGGTGAAAATCTTGGAAGCCCTAGATGACAAATATCAAAATGCAAACGTGTCTGTGGAGTTGGTCCCCTTGGATTTTTTTACAGTGATGATGATACAGGGGAGGGAACTGAGAGCAAGGAATGTGGGAGTGACAGTGGGCACAGATACACCTGAAAGCTGGGATCAACTTGACATGGAGGAGGCCAGCCAAACCTCCAGGGGGATGCACTGGCCACTCAGATGCTGCCTGTCTCAGCTGGTAGTCACCCTTGTACCTCTGAAAACTTTCAGGTTGCAAGCAGCTTGGTGAAAAACATTAGTAAGAGTCATTGTGTGTGCTCTAATACTGCAAATACCATGTGCTGTGGCACACAGTCATGCCTTCCTCCCCTCTCCTATTGCATTCCTGGACTGGATGCTCCTATTTTCAGTAGATGTGAGCTGGTTGCCTTTTTACTTTCTTTATCCATCTACTGCCTCTCTCTGAGTTGCTCCTTCTATTTCTGTGCTGAAAATGTCAACCAACCAGAGAAAATGCAACGGTTTATTTATATAGGTGTTTTTGAAAACAATGTTTTGTGCTGCAACTTATTTCAGCGTTACAATGTGTTAGTTGTTCTTTCTCAGAGCCAGGCATATGGTGTACAAGGTCATCTGAAAAGTGAATAAAAACTAGTGGAGATACAGACGTGATGGTTACAGTAGAGAATCATAGAATGGTTTGGCTTGGAAGACACCTGGACACCTCCCACTGGACCAGGCTGCCCAAAGCCCCATCCAGCCTGGCCTTGAACACCTCCAGGGATGGGGCATCCACAGCTTCTCTGGGCAACCTGTTCCAGTGTCTCACCACCCTCACAGTAAAGAATGTCTTCCTAATATCTAATCTAAAGCTGCCCTTGTTCAGTTTGAAGCCGTGACCCCGTGTCCTATCATTACATTTCCTGATAAAGAGTCCCTCACCATTCTTCCTGTAGGCCCCAGTACTCACCTTTCTTTACATAGTTTTGATAGCCACATAATTTCTTGCATTTAAAATTTAAAAAAATTGATTATTGACTACATGACTGGCATTGTATATCATTCCCTTGAACTTTCTGAACATGAAGCTCTCTCAACCAGAGATGGCTGAACGGCATATGATGAGCTCTCAGAGACTCATTTAAAGCTCAGCCATTTCACAAATAGTCATTTGAAAAAGTCACTGTTTTAGAGGAAGAAATAAAAAAGAAATATGGCTACTTTTGAAGCAGAGCACTCATTGCAGCCTGAACATTCACAAGCTTTGCGTAATAAAAGTTGGTCCTGCTTTTCTGGTACATCTCACCCTACTTGCAGCTCAGCTCTCTCTTGGGGGAGCAGCCTTGTTAGGGGAGTCTTGAGCTAAATTTAATATTCTTACTTAGTAATTTGAAAGTAAGCAGTAGAAAATAAATGAATTGCTGTTTTTTACTGTATGTGGCTTTAGAGCTGGTCACGGCAGGAAAACTGTCCCAGGGGTGTCTGAATACAGTTTGAGGCTCCACATGTCTGAAGAAAGTCACTTTGCTCTTTGTTTGGAAACTGGATAAAGCACCTTGCAGAGGGGTAGGAAAAGATAAAATGTGCTCAGAAGAAGAAAGCTTCCTAGGGGGAGGGAGGCTTTGGCTCTGCCAAGAGAAACGTCTGAATGCTAATTGTAGGTGGGAAGAAGGGGGGCACAAACCATCAAGTTGCCTAGGAGGAGGCCTGGGGAAAGGCTGGGGGGGAGGAGGGGGGGGGAATATTTGGGAAATACTGCCTTTGATTAACACAGACTTAATTGGAATGTAACAAAAAGATTTTAAAAAAAGGTTTGGCAAGTTAAATCTTTCCAGTGCCATACATCTGAGGAGGCCAACGGTGGCCTACGGAGAGTCTGAATGCGCAATGTGGAAAATTCTAGGGGTGTGTAATTTTATCTGCAGGGTTATGACAGCCATCATTTTGAAACATGGTGACTATCAGAACTAATTAATTCTCCAAGCCCATAGGATGCATTAAGACAGAGCTGCAGCTGGTATGCTGAGGAATGCCGCGCGCCCGGCAGAGGCCATCGCTTTTATCAATGTTAATGAGGGAGAAGGCACAGACAGCTGATCTAAACCCGAATGCGTTCATGATGCATACAGCTGATGGCAATGCAGACTGCCAGTCAAGGGGTGGTCTTAGCCATAGATTAGATCCTCATAGTGGCCTCTTCAGCTTTCTTTCTTTTCTCTCTCTTTTT